>QEPC01008951.1:6335694-6348500 GCA_003113815.1 Sphenodon punctatus
CTGCAGCACTGTGACAGAGAACATCAGAGAATCTCTATTGGCTCTTTCCTAAACAGATGCTTCTGACTTCCCAGTAACAAGTGGGGGAGAGATGTTGTGATGGTCACAGCACAGAATGAGGATATTTGGTTGACATTTCTGCTGGCCAATTAACATCACAAACCGATCTTAACCACAATGACACATAAGAGAATCCCTGGCATAGGCTCCTTCTCTGCATATGCTGTGCAGACATATAAAATTGGGACCCTTTAAAACATCTTCCTGATATTTGGCAGAGATTAACTTGAAAGTGTGTTATTACAGCCCTGCCAAATTTCATGTATACTGATTGGACTACAAAGATGTTACAGTCAGACATACATTTATAACTTAATTGCTTATACCACCAGGACCCTTTATCCAATCCTTCTTAAAGTTAGCAGAGATAGTAAATACAAAAAGGGGTATAAATGTGCCAAGTTTCATCTACATTAAATGTGTGGCAAAGAAGTTACAGTTAAGAATGTATATGAAGGTCTTTTCAAAATAATATAATTCAACTGCTTATACAATTGGATTCTTTTATCCAATCTTTTTGGAATTTGGTACACTTAACGCCTTCCATTGGAGGCACTATCTTGCCCAAATTCAGCCAAATATAATGAAAAACAAAAAATCTACAGCCAAACATGTGTTTTCCATTGAAACCAATGGGAAACAAAAACAAAAGCAAAAACGAAAATGAAAATTTGATATTTATGAAAATGAAAATGACAGATTTAAATAATGAAAATGAAAAATTACATGGACCCCTGGTGCACACCTCTACCTGAGGGACTATTACTCCACACATCTTGCTACATGACATGCCACCTCAACATATAGCAATCCCATACTGCAATGGCCATTTTCCTAACATGTCTCCTTGAGATCTATCCAGGGACCCGTGTCTACTACAGCCACTGCGTTCACACCATTTCTTGCAAATTCTGCCTAGAATCATGGTGATTAGTGGACTATTTAAAGCTCAGATACTTTATACAAATTTATTTGTATATTTTGGGCAAATGATGTCCTGCATTGTTTGAGTGTGAGTTTGCAAGGGGGTGGGGGTCGCTTGTAATGAAAATCTCCCTTATGCCAATTCTTCTCCCTTGGCACTCTGGGGTAGGGGGAGCCCAGGCATTCCTATCCAGTCACTGCCTTGAGGAGAGAGGAGCCTGGCCAGTCCTTTTCATGCTTCAGCCACTGCTCTGAGGAAAGAAGGGAGAGGGGGGTCGATTTAGGCCTACTGATATAAGTTTACTGGTGCCCTGCAAGGAGATATGCTATGGTCAGTGGGGGATGGGTTAGCATGGTTTGTGGGGATGGAAGGCTGCTGTGCTATAGTGCCTGTGAGGATTTGGTGGGGCAGGGGGAGAAGAGGGATACTATGCTATTTATTGGGCAGCTCATCATATTTGGGGGTGGGGTGGGGTTGGGGAGCCAGAGAACTAGCTTTGGGTTTTATAAGTTTCTTTTAAGGTCAACATCTGTTGCCCCTCCATGCCAGGAAGCACATTTGCATGAATATAATTTGCATAATTATACAAAAAAGCAAACTTTTCATCTCCTCCCCCCTCTCCTCAGTGAACTTTCAGAATGTGGCTTTTATGGCTGCAGAATTGTGGATTCTTTTTTTTAGTGCAGCAAAAGACAGGCCCCTGCTTGTATCTGATTTGCTGCCCATGATGCCCAGTAGGCCTCTTCTCGGCTTGGTCACACTCCACTGAAGATCTGTTTCTGGACTGCATTCCAGAGGCTTCCACTCATTTTCCATCTCAAATCTTCCTTTGTTCTTCCTCTGCCCATTCTTTCTCCCTCTTTGCTGGTGGTCCCCACGTACTGTCCTCTGCTAATTTGAATCTTCTGCAAATGGGATTAAATATCTGTTGACTCTCTGTTACCCCTGTGTGGAATAGCTTTAAGCCACTTGTCAACTCCAGAAGAGAAACCCTAGAAAGAAATATTAGTTTGCTGCCATGTACTTATCTGTCCTAGAGGTTTCTAGTTAGGAATTTGCTTAGCATACCTCAAAATGTTTTGGCTTATCAAGAGAACGTGGTCCAAGATGGAGATCGTTAGAGCAGAATTAGTCCACATTAGGGCTGCCACCTTTCTGGGTTTTGCCTGGAGACTCTGGGTTTTGACTCGGGGGAGGGAGACAGGACTCCAGGGGAAGCAACAATTTTTCCCAGTCAGCCAGAAGAACCCCTGGTAACATCAGAAATGGGGTTGGTCTCCCGCTTTGTTTCTGGGGTGGTCCTGCCCCCTGTGAAGCATCATGACATCACAATGTTCTGGAAGGGGCAGGGTTATGTCAGAAAGGGACATGACAGTCCCTTTGCCCTGTCAACGTGGTTCCACCTCCTCCAGCTGAAAGACCAGCGGGAGGTAGTAACAAGATCTGCTTGTGAGATTTTAATTGACATTTGGAGACAACTGTCTCTGAAACTAAATTATGGGCTCCCCCCTGCATTCAGACTGGGAGTTATGCAGCTGAAACTCTCCTAGATGTGGCAGCCATTTCAGAAGCTTTTCTTCGCTGATTCACCTCCCTTAGGGGCTGTGTGATATTTTCAGATGCACCCTGACCCCTCTGCAGAAGCTAAATAGGATTTTGTTGGGAGTTGGTGAGTTTGTATGTTCTATAGGAGAGCGTGAGGAGTCTTGCAAATCACCTACCGCTGCAAGGAGCTACGGGTTTCCCATGACTAGTTTCCAAGTGCTTGTATCTCCCAGCTCATGACCTCCTATAGGTGGGAACCGAGGCTACTTGGAGCTTCTCAGGCTACTTGGAGCTTCTCAGGCTACTTGGAGCTTCTCAGGCTCCAGCTCAAGTTAATTTAGGAGCTGACACAAAGATTCTGGGGTGACAGCCTAATTGTAGGAACTAAAGTAAAGGTTACGGTAAAAACTTATTCAAAAGTATTGAAAGGTAATTCAAGATGCCCAAGTGCCAGATAAAGCTATCAGGCCGAACCCACATTCTCATAAGAACAACAATGAGTGACAATTAAAGGCTATACATAATGAATGAAGCCTATGTGCTACATGATGGGTCAGCAAAAGGAAAGATTGACCAACATCTCCCCAGTGCAAAACTATCAGAACAGAAAACAAAGGGACCAGCCAGCCTACTTTAAAGGATGAGTTTTGCCAGCATCAGTGCGTACGTGTACACACACACAACCTAGATTCTGGCAGATTTGTATTAGATATAGATTGTGTTGAATTAGGTCCGCAGTGTTTCCCATCAAGAGCCAATCATCAAAGTATGGGAAAATTCTTTTATCCTAACTTCAAAGGAAAGCTATGGTGGAGGCCATTACCTTTGTAAATACACGGGAAGCTGAAGCAAGGCCAAGTGGTAATGAACAATATTGGTAGTGAGTACCAGTGAATACAAATCTAAATTATTGGCGACACTGAATGGCTAAGTGGGAGGGGATTAACCAGCGGCTGCTCCAGTGCCGCTGCAGGACAATGTCAGCGCCAGCTGAGCCAGTCCACTGCCAGGATCCCCAGACTGCTGCTGTTGGGGGCTGGGAGCCAGGTAAGTCTCGCCTGGTGGGGCAGAGACCCCTAAAAAAACCCAGATTATTCATCTTCCCCCCTCCTTTATAGGAGGAGAGGGGATGGGACGGGGTCAGGGGCTCCTCCTCCCCACCCCCAGGGAAGACTCCCAGTGGGAGGGGATTAATCTGTGGCTGGTTCGGCACTGCCGCAGGTCGCGCACCTAAGAGGAGGTCTGGGGAAGGCGGGTGACAACATTCAATTCAATTCAATTTATTGTGTCCAACATTTGCTATGACAATTTAAAACCAGATACGGAAAGGGGTTAAAACGCTGCCACAGGGTCACAATAACCCTGTATTATGAAATACACAAAATCAAACATAAGCAAAGTTCTTTACTCCTATTATAAGGCTTATTTTTAAAAAGTTCAATTAGCTTTGCTAGGGAACAGCATTCCACAGTTTAGCCACCCAGCAGAGAAAACAGGCTACTGCCTTGGTACTGACTGGATCCAATGCCCCAAGAAGGGTTCGCAACCTTCCTTCAACCGGCAGGGAGGAATTCTGGAAGAAGGGGTCGATCCAGACTTCCCTAAGTACTTTGTAGTCGGGACAGCAGAAAAAAACATGGAGAGTGGTCTCGATTTCATGCAGATAACAAGTACAGAATCTCTCCGAATAAGGCACGCCTCCCCTTCTCCCTTTCACCACCGCTGTTTCCAGTAAATTGAAACGAAACAGAGTGATCAGTCTTCTAAGATTAGGGTCATGTAAATAAGAAAGATACGGTTCAAGGGCATTCCTAAGCTTAAATTCTGAATACAATGGGGCAATCCTGGAAAGTGCCACTGCTTGTAAATCCGACCTTTCTGCTAGATCAGTTACTTTCCGTTTAAAGTTTGCCCCAGCCATCTCATGCTCCAGACCCTCACCGGGGAGTGAAAGGGTTTCAATCAGATTCTAGCAGAATGCAGCCATCTGTAGTGTATAGTCCCCCGGTGTGCCTTTTCTTCAAGGTAGCATTGAAATGCCAAAGGAGAGACCTTACCCCGACTCACTTTGCACCAGAACCTCAAAGCCCTAAGATGGCACTGAGACTGTAGAGACCCCGTTCCTGATTCTAGTCTCAGCATGGGAAGTGGGGTCGATCTCGGGACGCGCTGGTGAGAACATAGGGGCGACTGGTATTATAGGGTGGATTTGTGGGGTTTATTGTGGGGAGAGAGGTGTGTGTGTGTGTGAGGGGAGTGATTGGGTTATGACTCCCGTCCCTAATATGAGGGGCAGGGGGAGATTTATTTATTTTATTTATTTTAAAAAATTATACCCCGCCCCTCTTACCACAGGCAACCCAGGGTAATTTTAATGAACACAATAAAATAACATAAAACATAACATCAATTAAAAAAATTAAAACCAACCCCCTCCCTCACCAACCCCCACCCCCTACATACCCCTCTCCCTTGCCAAATGCCTGACAGAACAGCCAGGTCTTACAACTCCTTCGAAAAGCTGGGAGGTCCAGGGCCAGACAGGCCCTCACCGGGAGAGAATTCCAAAGGCGTGGTGCAGCCACCAAAAACACCCTATTTTGCATGGGCCCCTGGAAAACCCGGGGGACCTCCAGTGTGGCGTCCCCAGATGACTGCAGGGGCCGGTCTAGGACCCGGGGATTGGGTTAGGGAGGATCAGGTTTGTCCCCCCGGTGTGAGGGGGGGGTTCGACCTGACTGGGGTGGGAGGTTTTGGTCCCCCTGTGAGAGGGGGCCTGGGGGGTAGGGGTGGAAGCTTGGGCATGGAAAGGGAGGTTGGGGAGAGGGGGTCTCCCTTGTGGGCCAGGTGGGGCAGCCACAGGGGGGGAAGTGGGGGGTGGGCCGGGGGCAGTTCCTCAGCCATTGGGGTCGTGATGGGCCAGGGTAATTATGGCCTCTTCAGGAGGCTGGTAACAGTGATAAGAAGGGACAGATACGTGGTGCCTGTTTCTCTCACTGGCCCCCGAGCAGGTGGTGTGGTGATCGAGGATGGGAGGGCCCCAGGTCTGGGGCTGCTGCTGATTAACGCGAGGTCGGTTGTTAACAAACTTACAACAATCAATGATTTAATTCTGGACCAAGCAGCCGACCTCATGTATATTACAGAGACCTGGCTGGATACTGAATTAGGGCCAATTCTGGCTGACCTTGTTCCAGCTGGGTACTCTGTACAGCATCAGCACAAAATGGAGGGATGTGGGGCAGGGTAACCATTGTTTTTAAGGATACTTGGTCTGTGAGGAGATATCCAGTGCAGAGTATAGAGGGCATCCATCTTGTCATTGATTTGGCGGAAGACAGATTAGGGCTGTTGCTGGTATACCGTGCACCTACTTGTACAGCAGTATCCCTTCACACACTAGCTGAATTGGTGTCGGACATGGTCTTGCGATCTCAAAGGGCTTTGGTCCTTGGGGATTTCAATATCTGCACTGACATCAATCTTGGGGGAGCAGAGCATAAGTTCATGGCCATCATGACAACCATGGGACTGTCTCAGAAAGTTGTGGGCCTGACACATGATGGAGGTCATACTCTTGATTTGATGTTCTGCACTGGCCTTGAGGTGGGGGACCTGGTGGAGGTGGATGTGTCAACAGTACCCTTGTCATGGTTGGATCATTATCTCTCTCCGGGCCAGTCTCCTGGTGCATGTCTTCCCCCAGAGGGATGCGGAACCAGTTTGGTTGGTTTGCCCCAATCTCGATGACCGTTCACTTGATGACCTCGTCGCTTTTTGGAACACCTTGCTGACTGAGGCTATTGACTGAACAGCTCCCAGGTGTCAGCTTCCTGGATGTTGACAGAGGATCTGCGGTGGATGAAGCAGGAGGGGCAACGGTTGGAGCGATGGTGGCGCCGTACTTGTACTGAAGCTGACCGATTGCAGAAGCATAAAGCTAGTTTAAAAGCCTATGCTGTTGCTGTGCAGGCAGCAAAGTAATTCTTTGCTGCCTTCATAGCATCTGCAAAGCCACGTGCAGCTGAGCTTTTTCGGGTGGTGCAGAGGCTGGTCAGTCCGACCTCTCTCCGCCTAGAACTGGAATCTTCCAGTACTTGGTGTGATATGTTTGTTGACTTCTTCACTGATAAAATCGCTTGGATCCATCATGATATCGACGCCGCACTTACGGCAGGTAGTGAACCTGGGGTTATAAAAGCCTCGCCTGGTCCGATTTTGTGGAATCAATTTCAGTGGGTGTCACCCGCTGATGTGGTGGATGTCCTTGCGGCAGTTAGAGTCACCTGTTGTGAGTTAGATCCATGCCCATCCTGGCTGGTTAAGGCTTTCCGGGAGACCTTGGAGCCATTGCTGGCCGGGGTTGTCAATCCCTCCTTTAGGGAGGGCAGAGTGTCGGACTGCCTTAAAGAGGTGGTGGTGCGGCCTCTGCTCAAGAAACCATCTCTTGACATTGACTCCCCTGTCAACTATTGGCCAGTCTCTAACCTTCCCTTTCTAGGGAAGGTTATTGAACGGATGGTAGCTCAGCAGCTTCAGGGGTATCTGGATCGGATTGATTTTCTGGATCCCTCGCAGTCCGGCTTTCATCCTGGGTTTGGCATGGAGACTGCGCTTGTGGCTTTGGTTGACAACCTGCACTGTGAATTAGATCAGGGCAGATAATATCTTCTGATCTTACTAAATCTGTTGGCAGCATTTGATACCGTTGACCACGAGATGTTGGTGGCTCATCTGCGGGACTGGGCTGGGGTGGGAGGAGCTGTTTTTGAATGGTTCTGCTCATTCCTGGCTGGGAGAACTCAGCGGGTGATCCTAGGGGAGTGTTCATCATCTTCCCGGGACCTTACGTGTGGGAGTCCCACAGTGTTCTATTCTGTCCCCTCTCCTGTTCAATGTGTACATGCAGCCATTAGGCAAGGTCGTGAGAAGGTTTGGCGTATGCTGTCATCAGTATGCCGATGATACACAGTTTTACTTCTCTCTTTCTGCAGACCCAGACCCAGCAGTCTCGTTGCTTACCCAGTGTTTGGTGGCTGTGGGGGACTGGATGAGGGCGAGCCATCTGAAATTGAATCCTGACAAGACGGAGGTGATGCTAGTGGGGAAGGCTGAGGGGGTGGTGACTCCTGTCATTGATGGGGTCTGCCCCCCTTTAGCCACCCAGGTTTGTAGTCTGGGGGGTGCTTCTTGACTTACAGCTCCACCTGGACTCCCAGGTGGCGGCTGTGGCAGGGAGCGCCTTTCGCCAATTACATCTGGTACGTTGGCTACGGCCGTATGTTTTGGACTCTGACCTGGCCACCATCATCCATGCTTTCATCACCTCAAGACTGGACTACTGTAACGCACTCTACCTGGGGCTACCCTTGATGACAGTTCGGAGACTGCAGCTGGTGCTGCAGAATGCGGTGGCCCATCTTCTAACGAGGACTGGTCATTGCGAGAACATTTCACCAGTGCTCCATTCTCTGCACTGGCTGCCTATTGTCTTCCGGGCTCGATTCAAGGTGTTAGTATTGTAATGACCTTTAAAGCCCTTAACAGTCTGGGCCCCGCCTACTTGCAGGACCGCCTCATACCCCAGGCAGTGGTATGACCCCTGCGATTATATACTTGACCTCTTAAGACTAAAATTAGCCTATAGTCACCATCCTTTTTTTTAATCAACGAAGTATCTAGAGTAATATCCCTTTCCAATTTCATGACAACTCTGTAGACAACTGTTATTGCCCTCCAAAACTGCAAAGACTTTCTTCCCGGGTGTTGTGGAGGGTGGTGACACTGCTGGGATCGTGGGTTGTAGCTTTGCTTTGACCTGGATCCAGAATATGGGTATGTGGTCAGGTTAAACTTCGGGTAATGATTGAAAATACAAGGGTGTTGCGTATTGCCTAGGGTGTAGTTGATAGGATTGCCCCTGATGCAGCTGGTATCAATGCTGGTAGTGTGGTTTGGTCGTGTCCCTATGTGCTATTTACATATTAAAAGCAGTTGAGCGAGACATTTCCAGCTTTTCAAGCATGTCATCAGTTTCTTTTGCAAAGAGTCCATCTTGATCGAATGGCAAGTTCTCCAGCCTTGCTCTATAGTAGTATTTGAGCCTGGTGAAGCGCGCCTGGTAACTATAGCATTAGCTATCACTCTGGCTGCTGCATCACAAGGGGCCTTACAGCTTGAAGCTGAAATCTGCCTGTAACCGTGCCTTCAGCTTGTATTCTGTGTGCATCTGGTAGGAAAGGGATTAATGCTTCATGTAGTCTCAAAGATGATGCTGTTAGGAAGACATCTCCGCTGTATAGTTGGACACCCTCATAACCATGGTGGTGGTTGCAAGGTTCTTCTGCCAAATATATTAATCCATCTTCCCTCTCTATCTGTTGGAGATGTTTCCTGTGTTGGCCTTTGGACTCCCTCCATGGACGCTGCAATGACAAGTGAATTTGGTTCTGGGTACTTAAAATAAATGGATACTGAATTTGGTGGGAAAAGATAAAAAGAACTATTTGTAGTTGACACCGGCTGTGTTGCCGCTGGTGTAGCCCATAGTTTAGTCATGTCTTTTGCTAACAAAGGGTGAAAACAGCCATGATGCTAACCACCCTTTAACCACCCTTGGTGGTTATTTATGCATGTTGCAGGGCTGTATTGGTGCCCTATGCAGCCCTGAAACATGCATAAATGACCACCAAGGATGGTTAAAGAGTGGTTAGCGTCATGTGTGTTTTCACCCTTAGGTAGCAATGGTAGTGTCAACTTGGATTGTTGTTACCTCTCTACAATTTTGTAGGCGTGTTGTTCTTCTTTTTCTTTTATAGGAATTGTATCTAGTTTGAGAACTGTGGCAAACTTGTGCACGAGCCCTTGAAATGGTTTATGGTCTTCAGTTGACAGAGTTATGTTGGTGTCCTCCACCTCATTGGAGGGAGGAGATGAAATGGTATCAGAATTTGGAGCTGGAGGATCAACTGGTGTGTTTGGATCATGAGAGGGTCCATCATCTTCTGTGTTTGGAAGTGGCTGCACAAAAGAGGTAGATGGAGGAGAATGAGGGATTCCTACATGCTCTGCAGGTAAGTCACGCTGGACCTTTTTCTTTTTCAGTTTCTTTGAGAGATTTGCTTTTTCTGCTAGTTATATTATTATTATTTGAATTTGTATTAGTATGGCCAAAAGCCTTAGCAGGTACATCAAGTAACATGACACACATATACATGACAAAACACATAAAACAGACTCAACAAAACAGAATTTAAAAAAAAATATACAAAAACTATCAAAAAAGAGGACAACCCCAAGCAGCCCAAGGCAAGAATACAGAGATACATTCCTCCACAAAACAGCACATTTTGCAAACAAAAATCTATAATAAGCAGAATCAATCATGCTAGCTAGTAATAAATGTCAATATTGAGCCTTTCCAACGTTGAGTTGAGTCAACGTCCATGAGGAGTCTCAGTGTGGGGAGGCACAACATTGATGCTGCTCTCTTGGCATGGAGCCATCCAACGTTGATGGAGGTAAGGTTCTCAACGTTGAGGGTTTTTCAATGCAGGTAACTGACGTGGTTAGCTTTTCAACGTTGGTCCCTGCTGAGGGGATACTGGTCGATGTTGTGTTAGTTTTCAAAAGCTGCCGAAGACACTGCAATATTATAGTGTCTTTCTTTTGGTGAGTTTCCTCTTGAACTTTTCAGTATTTGAAATGGGAAGTCATGAAGACACTGCAAGAGCTGGAGGGGTAAGCGGGAGAACGGACATTGGGGTAGTGGGGACCCCGTTGAAGCCGCTACCCATGAAAGCCTCACCTACGCCTCCTTGAACTGTGTAATTGATACGGGGCACTCAGCCCTGGACTCTGCATTGCTGTGCTGTAATTTGCGCTGACAATTGGACCAGCCATGCCGGAGACGCAAGAGACCTGCGTCCGCTTCTGCCTGCAAAGCTACTTAGGCGACCTTAGCGCCTACGAGCTGTCAGCTGGAGGGGTAAGCGGGAGAATGGACTTTGGGGTAGTGGGGACCCTGTTGAAGCCGCTGTCCGTGAAAGTCTCACCTATGCCTCCTTGAACTGTGTAATTGATACGGGGCACTCAGCCCTGGACTCTGCATTGCTGTGCTGCAATTTGTGCTGACAATTCGACCAGCTGTGCCAGAGATGCAGGAGACCTGCCCCCACTTCTGCCCGCAAGGCTACTTAGGTAACCTTAGTGCCTGCAGTCGCACCAGAAGCACGTGCCAAAGGACGTCACACTTAAGGGCTGCGCAAGCAAGGGCGCGCCCTTGTGTGTGTGGCCTTATGCATGCGGCCTTGTGCGTGGGCAGTGCAGAGGCCAGAGTCTTTGGTCTCCTGCTGATGTGCCCCTTTTACGCATCTCCTGTGGGGAGTTGGATCCCTGCCCTGTTTGGACAGGCCATATTTGATTCTGCATTGGAGTTGTAGCCTCTTCCACACTGAATACATTGTCACTGAAGCCTTCTGGTCGTTCTAAACCGGGCCACTATTGGATTGATTCAACAGATTTGGAGGCAGCGTTCCACGGTGCTTTTAATTACTAAATTAATAATTCTAAAAGCTTATTGCATATTTACATTTGCTGTGTATATGAAAGAGACACCCTTGGCTAAAGTGGTTATTGAACTGAGAACTGTAATTTTGAGAGGGGGTAGCAGAAAACAGGGTGGGACCCACTGTTATCTTTTCTCCCCTGCGCAGGCTATTGGGTCTAGGTGAAGCCCTTGCCGTGGTGTAATGGAGAGGAAAAGAGTCAGACAATCCCTCTCTTCCTCCCTAGTGGAGGGCCTGCCCCCAAAATGTAGGAGGCAAGAATCAAATCCCAAGACAGGGGAGGAACTTACCTCCCTGCTAAGCAGGTGTGAATCTCTACTTAATGAAGATGGGAGTTTACCAGATTTGGCTGGAAGGCTCGACAACCAAACTTTATGTTTTGTAGAAGGCAATATCAAATACAAGCAGAAAAAGTTAATTAATGATTCCCTGGCATGGCAGACTAAACTAATAGCCAAGATAGTTGCCTCTTTATTTTCCAGCATCTCTGATCTGGGTGCTTCATTGATAAGGGTCAGAGAACAACTGAGGGTAATTTTTGACAAATTAGATCAAGTTGTTGTAGGTGGGCTGAGACATGTAGAACTGGATAAAGCCATGAGGACCTTAAATAGGGGCCCCGGGACTCCTTTGATGGTACAATCAGACAGGAATAAATTGTTCCCTCATAGTTACAAACAAGTTGCTTCCCGACAGGTTATGAAGGTTGCGAAGAATGCAGTTTATTTCAAAATAGGCCCAGATTACAATGGTAACATTCCATCCTGGGAAAACTCTGTGGATATTTCTTGCAACTTATCCTATTTACTTGGTAAAGATATAAGACCAAAGAATATTGGAAAGGTGGATTATTTCCCATTCTGGAATCAGGGTCTCTGCTTGAGAGTCCATTTTGAGACAATTGAACTAGTAAAGGCCACAGGGCAAGCAGCCAGGTTTTAGGGGCCGGGGTGTGGTGGACGGTGGGGAGGAGGCGGCTATAGGGGTAGTTCTAAGCCGTGGACGGTATGGTCCAGGGGGGCGGATGGCTCACGCCCTGAAGGGACCAAGTTGCCTAAGGCAGGTGCGGCTTGCCACCCCCCTGCTGGGGGAGGAGCCAGGCCCAAGGTCCATGTGTGGGGGGTTGATGTTGAATGTGAGGTCCGTGGTCAACAAGGCCCCGATTGTCCAGGATATAATTTTGGATGGGGCCGTGGACCTCGCATGTATCACGGAGACCTGGCTGGACGAGTTCGCCGGTCCAACTTTGGCGGATCTTGTTCCGGCTGGGTATGTAATGCAGCATCAGCCCCACACAGGTGGCCAGGGAGGTGGTGTAGCGATTATTTTTAGAGAAGACTGGCCTGTTAGGAGGTATTCAGTTCAGGAGATTGAAGGTATCGAGGCCCTTCACGTGGCGTTCGATTTGACTGGGGGAAAGCTAGGGGTGCTTCTGGTATACTGGGCTCCTTTTTGTCCACCGGCATCCCTTGCTGCTCTAGCAGAGCTGGCCTCGGAGGTGGTGTTGGGCTCCTCTAGGACTTTGGTTCTGGGGGACTTCAACGTCCACGCCGATGCCGGCCTTGTCGGGGCGGAGCGAGAATTCATGGTCACCATGGCAACCATGGATTTGTCCCAGGGGGTTATCTGCCCGACCCGCGTGGGGGGGCATACCCTCGACCTGATCTTCAGCTCTGGCCTTGAGGCGGGGGGTCTGGTTGTGGGGGAGG
>QEPC01008951.1:6348600-6358906 GCA_003113815.1 Sphenodon punctatus
CTGTGTCCGTTTGTCTCTGGCCCGGACCTGGCCTTCCTCATCCATGCCTTCGTCACCTCGAGGCTGGACTACTGCAACGCGCTCTACGTGGGGCTTCCCTTGTGCCTGGTTCGGAGGCTGCAGCTAGTGCAGAATGCAGCGGCCCATCTCCTTTCGGGGACGGGTCACCGGGAGCACATAACGCCGGTGCTCCAGGCTCTGCACTGGTTGCCGATAGCGTGCCGAGCCAGATTCAAGGTGTTGGTATTGATTTACAAGGCCCTTCATGGTCTCGGCCCCTCATACCTCAGGGACCGCCTCGCCCTCCGTGCCCCAGAGCGGCTCCTTTGGTCTGCCGGGAGTGCCTTCTTGGAGGTTCCCCGTGTTAAGCGGGGGGCCACAATGGAGAGGGCATTCTCGGTGGCCGCGCCGTGCCTTTGGAACTCCCTACCGGAGGAAGCTCGCCTGGCCCCAAGCCTGTTGGTATTTCAGCAAAAATGTAAGACCTGGATGTTCGCCCTGGCCTTTGGGGAGGGGGTGGGAGTGGTTGCTTTTATCTCCCCTATCCTAAATGGTTTTATATTCCAGCCCTGTTCTTAATATGTAATTTTTGATATGGTATTTTATGTGTTTTAGACTGTTATATTGTTGTGTTTTTATGATTGGAAGCCGCCCCGAGCTGTGTTCAGGAGGGGCGGGGTTCAAATGCAATAAATAAATAAATAAATAAATATAAAATAAATAAAGGACATTTTCAAGCTAGGAGATTTTTGGAAAGTAGGGGAGTTTCTATCAATAGGGCAATATATTACAATAGGTTTGGCCAACAAGTCAATGGATATGCCCAAAATCGAGGCCATGGTTTCTCTTCTCCTAACTCTGCCCCATTAGGGGCAAGGAGTTCCAGGCCATTGCTAAAAGCCCAGGATGGACAGCAGACGAACCAAGAGGAGTTGCCTAGAGTGACCAGGGAAGATCAAAATAAGGAAGTGTGTGGGGTTAAAATTCTGTACTTTTTGGCAGAACCTGGTAAGCGTAGTTTTATTAGGAAGGATACTAAGACTAATCAGGGCAGTAATGGGGGGAAATGTAGAGAAGAGACGCTTATGGATTTTAAAGCAAGCTGCCAGCCCCCGCCAGGCGCCAGGTATAGATCAGACAATGGTACCAGGGATAAACATACCCATCCCCGAGACTGACTTAGGTATTGTGGCTGAAAGACAAAATCTGGTTGAAGCGATTGGGATCTTTTTGTTGGGTGAGGTTGGGACTAAAGATATATCTTCAGTACACAATATATTTAAAAATTTATCCCCAATTGAGCAAGATTTTATTGTGCAAAGATTAGATTTTTTTTAGAGAACCTAAAAACTGCATTATTAGACTCCAAAGCTCCAGAACTGAGTAAAGCATCAACCCCATATAAGCCAGAATATAACCTAGATATTCTCATGGCAGCCCGCTATTTCGATCCTGCGAAAGAAGGGTCCCCACCAGGAAGAACAGCTCTCCTAGGGACAGAGTTGCAGCAGACTGACGTCCAGCAAGAAGCGGGGATAATTCAGGTTAATGCTCACAGGCAAAATGGGAACTTGGGGAATAACGCGGTAATGGTTAGCTCGAGCCACTTACAAGTGGAAGTGGACCTTAGTTCCAGCTGACCCATTACCAAGAAAGAACATATGGAGAATGTAAGAGACCAAATAGGAAATGAAGCGCCGGAAGTCCAGCCGGATGGCTATAGCACACAAAAATTTCCTGGTGGATGGATAAGTATAGTATCTTGGAACATTGCAGGAGTCAAATCAAAACTGGGAGACAAAGACTGGGTAGATCTCCTTTATAAATTTGACTTGGTCTGTTTGCAGGAAACATGGATGGGGAAGGAAGAATCTGTCAGTCTACATGGATTTAGGGTAGAACTCCATGAGGGGCAGAAAATGGGGGAAAAGGGACGTAAGTCTGGTGGACTGGCCTTTATGGTCAGGGAATCTTGAGCCTTTTCGTTCTGTGTATTAGCATCTACAAAACCAGAATTTCAAATGGGATTATTAAACTCTACACCCCATGGCCAATACATAATATTTAATGTCTACATCCCCCCATCCTCCTCTCCCTATTATAAAGAGGATATCTGGGATTTCTTAGTGCAAGAAGTAAATGTGTGGGGAGAACAATTCCCCCGGGCGTGTATAATACTGTTGGGCGATTGGAATGCCCGGATAGGGGCAGGAAATGAAGATGCTCTGGCTGATCCTATAGATATTACATTCATTCCATACAGACAATCAAGGGATAAGGTTATTAATGATACAGGGTGTCAACTCTTGACCCTATTACAGAAATTGGGCTTAGTAGCCCTCAATGGTAGATTCTTAGGTGACCAACAGGGGGAATTTTCATATGTAGGCCCCCATGGTAGAAGCACGGTCGATTATGTTTTGTTGAGTCCTGTTTCTGGGAGAAATTCAGTAACTTCTCCCTTATGGTTAGGTTGGAGAGCGACCATATGCGTTTAGAAGTGCAAATAGAGGGCCATAGTCCTGATAAGGATACTTTGTATAACAGACAAGATTGAGAACTTCTGTGGATTGAGGAAATGGCACCCCGGTCAACTTGAATGCAAGGTCTATGAGCTTTGCAATACAAAGGAACTAGGAGAGATGAGGATAGCGATACTCTGTGAGCAGAATATAGACTTGATACTTAGAAAATTCCCAGAAATCCTGGAATACTTTAGAACGAATCTGTCCTTAGGTCCTGGCAGTACTAATATCAGACCAAAGAATTTATGGTAAGGAATGTAAAATGACTAAGAGGCAGCTATTGGCAGTTAAAAAGGCCTGGATGAAAAGGCAATCCCAACCTCTACAGGAACAGTACTTCTGCCAAAGGAAACACTATAAACATTTACTAAGGGATAAAAGAGAAGCCCACTATAATGAAATGTGGGCAAGAATGACTGTGGCTATACGGGTTGGTAATATAAGTAAATTCTGGAGGATCTTAAATAATATATTAAGACCAGGCCAATCGAATGTAACCCCTCCAATCCCAAAAAAGACCTGGGAAACCCACTTTGGAACTTTGTATAAGGAGCAGATAGCAGAGGACAATGGTACCTGCTTGGACGTAGGCAGGCAAGGAAATGCTCCTTTGCTGGAACTTGGCCCTACGGAAATAGAACTTGAAGACCTGATTAGGTCTTTGAATCGCAATAAATCTCCAGGTCCCGACTGTATTACTGTAGAGATAGTGCAATCTGCCCTTAAATGGTGGACCCCAATCCTATGTAAACTCTTTAACAAGATAAATGAGACAGGTAAAATCCCAGGGTCCTGGGGCCACAGTTGGATTGTCCCAATCTTTAAAAAAGGTGACATCTCAGATCCGCTATGCTACAGACCAATCAGTTTGCCCTCAGTTGTTGGAAAGTTATATGCCAAGACTCTGCTACAGCACTTAGAAAAATGGGTAGAGGTTAATGGATTAATTCCAAAGGAGCAGTTTGGTTTCCGGAAGAAACACTCAACCATGGATTGCTGCTTTGTTATGGTCCATTTAATTTGCAAATATAATAGAACAAGAAAAGGGAAGCTTTACCTGGCCTTTATTGACTTTACAAGAGCTTTTGACTCAGTCCCACGAGCTCGTCTGTGGAATAAGCTGAAGGCTATGGGCATAGATCGTAAACTGCTTATGCTTATAGAACAGTTACACACAAACAACATGACAAGTGTTAAAGTTGGAAAAGGGGAGAAGCTGAGCGCCCCAATCCCAATAGGGAGAGGGGTTCGCCAGGGATGCGTGTTGGCACCTCTCCTCTTTAACCTGTACACTTCAGATTTAGTGAATGCAACCCACTGGCGGCCGGGGACCCGGGTGATGCGGATGGCAGCGGTAGAGGCAACACCGCAGAGACCAGCAGCTTCTCTCCCCCCCTTCAGGGACTTCAGCTGTGCCGGTGCTGGGGGGAGGCCCCATTGATGACAGTTGGGACTCGAGGGCTGCTCCACTCACTTTCCCCCCCACCCTTACGGGAGCGGGGCTGCAGGAGAGACACTTCCGGCTTGCTCCCCATTTCACTGGGGGTGGCCGAGGGGAGGCTGGAAACAGCAACCCACTGGCGGCTGGGAACCCGGGTGATGCGGATGGCAGCAGTAGAGGCAACAGCGCAGAGACCAGCAGCTTCTCTCCCCCCCTTCAGGGACTTCAGCTGTGCTGGTACTGGGTGTGGGGGGGAGGCCCCATTGATGACAGCTGGGACTCGAGGGCTGCTCCGCTCACTTTCCTCCCCACCCTTGCGGGGGCGGGGCTGCAGAAAAGACACTTCCAGCTTGCTCCCCATTTCACTGGGGGTGGCCGAGGGGAGGATGGAAACAGCAACCCACTGGCGGCTGGGGACCCGGGTGATGCGGATGGCAGCAGTAGAGGCAACAGCGCAGAGACCAGCAGCTTCTCTCCCCCCCTTCAGGGACTTCAGCTGTGCTGGTACTGGGCATGGGGGGGAGGCCCCATTGATGACAGCTGGGACTCGAGGGCTGCTCCGCTCACTTTCCCCCCACCCTTGCGGGGGCGGGGCTGCAGGAGGGACACTTCCTGCTTGCTCCTCATTTCACGGGGGGCGGATGGAGGCCATGTCGGAGGCGCATGCCGGAGGCACGTGCCGAAGGGGCACATCCAAAGGGGCCTGCCCTTTGACCGTGCCCTTTGGCGGGGCTCTCTGGTGGAGGTGGAGGGGGTAATGTATAGGAGGGGTATTGTTAACTTGTTTATGCTGCAGTTGGTTAGAATATCTCCCCTCAGTGAGAGGGAGGAGGAGATAGAAGTAGATGGCCTCTCCCGGTGGCAGCAGGTGAGGAGGGAAGGAGATACTCATGTTAGCCCCAGGGTGTCGGGAGCCAAAGTGAGGAGTTGTGGAGGCAGCAATATTTAATTCGTGGATGTGGGTGGGTTTTTTGGTTTTGTATTTTCAAATGATGTTGTAAATTGTGAGGTGGATGATATTATGTATATGTATATTGATGTCCTCTGCGTAGGACTTGTGATAATTTGTGGATAGCGTGGTCCTCTGTGTAGGATCCACACTTAGAGTGAACTGATTTGTGAGCCTCCTTGAGCTGACCTTGTCAGGAGAGAGCGGGATATAAAAATAAAATAAAATCAAAATAAAATCAATGCCATAAGATTGGCATATCACCGTCCGCCCAAGGTTCGGTCTTATCGGTTACACATGCTTCAATATGCAGACAACGTAGTCTTATTCTCGCAATCTGAGAAATGTCTGAAGGCATCGATTAGTCAGTTAATAGAATATTGCAATTTAAACGGCTTGGAAATAAATAGTAAGAAATTAAACATTATGGCCTTGGGAGGAAAACCATCGATAACGGAGTGGAAGATAAGGGGAAAGAGTTTCAAATTGACAAAACTTTTCCCTACCTAGGGGTTACTTTTTCCAACAGAGGCACCTGGAGTGGACACGTCAAAGATAGAGCACGTAAGGTATCAAGATCAACTGGCAGTATTCTGCGAGTTGTTAACATCTCAAGAGATGTCCCGATCTCCACTCTCTTACAGACTTACCAGCTGAATACTCATCCCATGGCTACCTTTGGCCTAGAAATTGTCCCTTTCCCAGATATCATAGAATTAGAAAGGGCTCCAAACCAGTTTCTGGGCCATCTATTGAAGGTAGGAAATAGTGTTCCAGGAGCAGTCCTTTGTGCTGAAACTGGCACTCTTCCTATAGCATATTTTGGGAAGATAGCCTTCATAAGATTCTGGCTTAGACTGCTGTCCCAACGGGAAGATGCGTTCCCAATGCAATGCTTAATGGAGGAATTAGAATATACTGAGGCAAGAGCATATGCTTGGCTAAATTATTTAACCTATCTCCTTAAAAACATGGGATTTTCTCTTACGTGTTTTGGGGAGAAACCCCTCGCTGCCATTAAAATAATGATATACCTCAGACTCAAAGATATAACGATGCAGGACGAATTTGCTGTGGTACAACAATGGAAAGTGTCACCATGGCTAGGGCAGGTGAAAGGAAGCGTTTCTTTTGACTGTTATCTTGACAAGCTGACCAATAGAGCCTTGAGGAGAAATTACACCCTACTAAGATTTCAACTAATACAAACTGCGGTCTTAGAAGGAAGATACGCTAGTATTAAATACGAATTGCGCTATTGTACCTGTAGCTTGAGAGAAGTTGAATCTGTGGAACACTTTGTACTACGATGTCCTTATTACCGAAGTCTAAGGGCCAGTTGGTTATCCCCACTGTTTAATAAGATCAAGGAATCAGATGAGGGAAATGTTTACAAACTATTGCTCAATCTAACAGCAAAAGATGATCTAATTGCAGTGGCCTCCTTTATCGGGCTTGCAGGGAAGAAAAGATTGATGGTGAGAGCAAGAATCAAAAGATTTATGGTAGATGATGAGTCCCTACAATGACTGGAGTGTACTTACCTTAGGAGCTGGTACTAGGATGGGTTGGATGGTGGCTGAGCATATAAGCACCTGAGCCTAATTCCAGTATCGCTTAATCGAACAAGGAAGATCTGTTCCTGGTCTCCATTGGGTGTTGGTACTGGGATGGGAGGGACGATGGTGGTGGTTTATATAAGCATCTGAGGCCAGTTGTAGTATTAACTAAATGAAAGTATGTATGTTATATTGTATTTTGATATGGAGTATTTTGTATATTGTATTTTATACATTTTATTAATTTTGTGGTTTTAAAATTTCAGCCATGGCGAAAGCCCATGCCGTAATAAATACTTTGACTTTGAAGACACTGCAATATTATAGTGTCTTTCTTTTGATGAGTTTCCTCTTGAACTTTTCAGTATTTGAAATGGAAAGTCATGATGGATCTGAGAACGACCCCCGGGAAGCAGGGTGTGAATAATCATGGATGGATCTTTGTTCCTGATCATGTGGCTGGAAAACTGGCCACATCAGTCGAGGTGGTTGATAGGGAGAGTCCTGATATTTCAGTTCAACTGGTTCTTGAGTATCATAGGTAGGTGAGCTCTATCCTACTTCAGGGATAGATCTCAGCGGGTGGTACTAGGGAACTGTTCATCGTCCCCTGGGGGCCTCCTGGGTAGGGTCCCATAGGGTTCGATTGTCCCCGCTCCTGTTCAATGTATACATGCAGCTGCTTAGGGAGGTCATGCGCAGCTGGGGGGTTCATTGTCATCAATATGCTGACGACCCCCAGCTGTACCTTTCTTTTTCAACCGTCTCAGGCCCTGCAGTCTCGTTGCTGTCCTGGTGTTTGGCTACTGTGGGGGACTGGATGAGGTTGAGCCAATTGAAACTCAATCCCGACAAGACAGAGGTGATGTTAATAGGCAACGTCAGTGATCTGGGGGAAGGGGAAACCCCTGTTATCGGGGCGATGGTATGGTCCGTCATCTATTGGCTAAATCTGTGTGGAGCTTGGAGGGACTCCTGGATTCACAGTTGTGCCTGGATCAGCAGGTGTTGGCTGTGGCCAGGGGCACCTTTAGCCAATTACATCTGGTGAAGAAGCTCCACCCATACGTCTCAGACTCTGACCTTGCCACTGTCATCCATTCATTCGTCACCTCAAGGATGGGCTGCGTGGGGCTGCCCATGGTGACGGTTCAGAACCTGCAATTGGCGCAAAATGCAGCGGTCTGTCTCCTATCAGGAAGGGGCTGCAGGGAGCACATTCAGTCAGTGCTCCAGGCATTGCATTGCACTGGCTGACAATTGTCTTCTGGGCCCAATTCAAGGAGCTGGTCTTAACCTATAAAGCCCTACATGACCTGGGTTTCGCTTATCTGAGGGACCGCTTCATTCTCTGGGCCCTGAGGCGGCCCCTGCAGTTGTCTGGGGGCACCCTCCTGGAGGTCCCACGTTTTTTGGAGGGTCTGGACAGACAGGAGGGTGTTTTCAGTGGCTGCTCTGTCACTTTAGAATGCCCTCCTGGTGGAGCTCTGCCTCAGCCTGGATCGCCTCATTTTCTGCCTGCGTTGTAAGACCTGTGTCTTCCGCCAGGCATTTGTTAGGGGGGAGGGTGGGATAGGTTGATTGGTTTTATGTGGGGGGGGGGGGTGTTATTGTACAGACTGGATTTATTTATGAGTTTGATTTTTATTTTTGATCTTATTGTATTTACTGTTCTTACTGTTTTTAGCGTAAGCGGCCCCGAGTCACCATATGGTGAGAGGGATGAGGTAAAAGTGTATAAAAATAAATTAAATGAAATAAATAATAGATGAATATGAGTGAGTTGGTGATTGGAGTGACTTATGGCTTCCCACCAAAATCACACACTCCTTCTCTCAGAAGTTGAAGGAGAAGGGGAATGGACCACCTTTTTTGCAGGCCCCTTACCCTTTGCAGATTTCTTCCTTTTAGTTTGCATTGTCATTTAAATTTTTACCGGTGACTGTTTTGGGGGTTCCAGGGTGCCCCATGTGTATTACGGAGACCTGGCTGGACATGGAGTCGGGGCCTTTTTTGGCTTACCTGGTGCCAGCCGGGTACTCGGTGCAGCATCAGCCATGGCTGTAGGGACGGGGTGGTGGTGTAGCCATTATTTTTAGGGATTCTTGGGCCATTGGGAGGTATCCAGTGCAGTTAATAACAGGTTGTGAGGGTCTCCATCTTTTGGTTGATTTGACGGGAGACAGTTTGAAGGTGCTGCTGGTATACCATACACCTACCTGTACAGCGGCATCACTACACGCTCTGACAGAGCTGGTGTCAGGGGTGGTGTTGCAGTCCACAAAGACAATAGTCTTGGGGGACTTCAATATCCATGCCGACACCAGTGAGTTCATGGCCGCCATGGCAACCATGGACCTGTCTCAAGTTGTCATCAGCCCAACGCACGATGGAGGACATACCCTTGACCTGATCTTCTGCACTGGCCTTGAGGCAGGTGATCTGTAAGTGGGGGAAGTGTCGGCAGAGCCCTTGTCATGGACAGATCATTACCTCCTGCGGGCCTGTTTCCTGGCACGCATCTGCCCCTGGAAGGGTGTGGAACCGGTTCAATTGGTTCACCCCCAGAGACTGATGGAATTTGAGAGGTTCCAGAATGCTCTAGAGGAGTTACCCTCTGACCTTGATGGCCATCCACTCAACCTCATGGTTTTGTGGAATACTCTGTTGACAGAGGCCATTGACTGGATGGCCACCATGGTTTGTGGAGGGCCTGCAGCAGCTAAAGCAAAAAATGAGGCAGTTGGAGTGATGGTGGCACTGATCTCGTGCTGAAGCTGATCGATTGTGGCATAGAGCCCGTTTACAAGCCTATGCCTTGGCTTTCAGAGCAGTAAAAAAGGAGTTTTTCGCTACCCTGATAGCATCTGCGAAGTCTCGTCCAGTGGAGTTTTTCCAGGGGGTTGGGTCAGTCTGGTCTCCCTCCACCTGGAACTGGAGTCTTCCAGTGCCTGCTGTGACATGGTTGTTGAGTACTTCACAAATAAAATTGCTTGGATTCACCATGACTTCGACTACGCGCTTATGACAATAGAGAACCAGAGGTTATGGAGGCTCTGTCTTGTCTGGTTTTGTGGGATCTGTTGCAGTGGGTGATGCCCGTCACTGCAGCGGATGTTCTGGGGGCTGTTAAAGGCACATTTTGTGAACTAGATCCATGCCTGTCCTGGCTGGTCAAGGCCAGCCAGGAGACACTGGGGCCGTTGCTGGTGGGTGTTATCAATGCCTCCCTGTGGGAGGGCAGGGTGCCGGATTGCCTCAAAGAGCCAGTGGTGTGGCCCCTGCTCAAAAAAACATTGCTTGACATTGACTCCCCAGCCAGCTACCGGGCAGTCTCTAACCTTCCCTTTTGGGAAGGTTATTGAGGGGGTGGTGGTTCAACAGCTTTGGCAGCATCTGGACCGCACCGGTTTTCTTGATCCCTCACAGTCCGGCTTTCATTTGGGTTATGGCATGGAGACTGCATTAGTGGCTTTGGTCAACGACCTTCATCGGGAACTGGACCAGGGTCATTTAACCCTGCTAATCCTGTTAGATCGGTTGGCTGCATTTGATACCGTTGATCATGAGATGCTGGTGACTTGCCTGCGGGACTATGCCAGGGTGGGCGGAACCGTTCTTGAATGGTTCCTATCCTTCCTGACCAGAAGAACTCAGCGGGCAGTGATCGGGGATTGTTAAGAACATAAGCAGTGCCATACTGGGTCAGACCAATGGTCCATCTAGCCCAGCATCCTGTCTCTGACAGTGGCCAATCACAGTGGCTTGGGAGAAGCACCCAACAGGTCACAATGGGGGATCCATTCCCTGTTGTTTTCCCCCAGCTCCCATC
>QEPC01008951.1:6360946-6382361 GCA_003113815.1 Sphenodon punctatus
CGTGTGTGTGTGTGTGTGTGTGTGTGTGTGTGTGTGTGTGTGTGTGTGGATAGATAGATAGATTAGAGAGAGATAGAGAGATTAGATAGTTACTATAGATAGATAGTTGTAGGAGTTAGCTTAGTTGTACAGATAGATGGAGATAGTGTGTAGTGATTCAGTTTTAATATTTTATAGTGTGTTTGTAGAACTAGACCTTTGTAGATATAATATTCCATTTAGTTCCATAGATTTTAGAACAGTTAATAGCAGTTAGAGTTAGTGTATATATATATAATATATTTAAAAATTGTATATATATATCTATATCTATCTATCTATCTATCTATCTATCTATCTATCTATTTCCAAGTGCATTCTTTGGGTTGGAAGACATTTATTTATTTTATTTATTCAAAATTTGTATCCCACCCCTCCTGCCACAGGGCAGCACAGAACAGCAATATAAAAACAATAAAACAATCAAAACAGTTAAAATTCACAAATATGTTAAAATTCACAAATATGCAGGGGGAAAAAACACCTGCCCCCGCCCCATTGGAGAAGGGAAGCAGGAGAGGCCGGTCTGCTGCCCGTAAGGCGGGCAATGGGGCATGTGGCAGAGGTGGTAGGGGCCGTGTCAGCAGAGTGGCAGCAGCCAGCAGCCCGAGCCCATCACCACGCCCCAAACTCCAAAGGACAGAGTTTGGCCATCAGGCTTCTGAGACTCCCAGCAGTGGCACTAAGGGGATGGTTCGGCAGCGCCTCCTGCCAGCGTCCTCCACTGCCACGCAGGGCACTGGAAGGCCTGCACTCCAGGAGGCTGCGGCTGTCTCTGCTGCGGCTGCAGGAGTAGGTGCAGGTGCTTCAGGGGCAGGGTCCAAAGTTCACCATGGGCCACCATCATCCCCCATTATTGAGGCGATCCCCAGCAGTCCAGGGCTGGTGGATCCCACCCTGGCTGCTAGAGACAGGGCCCGATCCCCGGGCAATGGCAGCAGGTAGAGGAGCAGCAGCAGCAGCAGCTATAGGGGGCACAGGGAGAATGGCAGCAGCATGGTGGGCAGTCGATCAGCCTCAGGGTTCCAGTATTCCCCTTCGCGGGACATCACTGTGATTGGGGACGGCGTGGCAGACTCTAGTCCCATGGAAGAGATGGCTGGAGCTGAGGTGATGGCTGTCCCTCTGAGAGCTGTGTCGCAATCATGTTCTGCCCCTCCCCCCCAGCAGCGCTGGCAGCCGTGTGTCACCCAGTGCGGGCCAGAAGGTAGGAGGGGGCAAAAAATCCTCTGTCTGGGAGCATTTTAAGTTGGTGCGGGTGGATGATCCCAGGGAGGTGCAGTGCACTTTGTGCCAGAATGTGGTGAAGTGTGGGCAGGTGCTCACCAACTTTGCACAACTGTCATGGCGAGGCACCTGAGGGGATGCCACAGCGCTGTGCTGCTAAGCGGGCAGGCGGGGCAGTGGATGCCAGCGGGTTCCTGACTGCAGCAGCCAGTTGTCCGCTTCCATCAGCGGGCAACCATCCTGCTTGAACAGCTGCCTCTAGCAGCAGGAGCGGTATTGCTGCTAGGGGGCAGCAGCAGGAGCAGCAGCAGCAGCAGAAACAGTGTCAGTCCACCATGGAGGAGCTGGGGTGGGGGCAGCTGCCAAGTCCAAGTGAAAGCCATGCGCATGTTGGGGGAAATGATCGCGTTGGATGGGCAGCCCTTCTCAGTGGTCGGAGACATGGGGTTCAGCCACCTGATTGGCTTCCTGGCCCCCCAGTTTAAGCTGCCCTCACGCACCACCCTGAGTCGGCAGGTGGTGCCAGCCTTGTACCAGACTTTAAAGGAGCGGGTGAGGGAGCAGCTGGCAAGGACTAGGTGCCACCGTCCACTTCACCACAGACCTGTGGTCGAGCAGGAACGCTCAGCACGCCTACCTGGCAGTGATGGAGCACTGGTGGCAGCATTTGGCAGTGGCAGTGGCAGGAGGGGTCCCAAAGAAGGGTATAGGGCCCTGCTTCAAGTGGAAGTAATGAACGGCCCCCACATGTCTCAGAACATTGAGGCAGCCCTGACCGCCATGGTGAGGGAGTGGGTCACGCCTGGTGTGCCCTTCACCAAGGGGTGCGTGGTGACCGAAATGAGGGCAGTCTGCGAGGGGGGCTTCACCAGCATCCCTTGCACCGCACACACCCTTCACCTGGGTGGTCAGGGATGCTCTGGGCTTGGGGGAGAAGGGGATTGGGGCAGGCACCCTTAGCTCCCTGATCGAGCCGGGGAGGAAGCTGGCTGGTTTCTTTAACCAGAGCATGAAGGGCAGCGACCTCCTCTGGGCAAAGCAGGCCGAGCGAGGCTTCCCAGTGCACCAGCTGGTGCAGGATGAGTCCACACGGTGGAATTTGACCTTCCTGATGCACGAGCAGCTTCTCGAGCAGAAAGCTGCCTTGCATCAGATGCAACTGGTGACGTACAGCGGGGCACCTCCAGGGTACAATGGGGTGGAATGGCAGATCCTGGCGCACACAGTCTTTGTTTTGAGGCCGTTCCTGGCTGTGATGGAGACCATCCGCTCGTCCATGGCCACCATCAGCCAGGTGACCGCTCTGGTCCAGAGTCTCCTCAGGAGGCTGGAGGAAATTCTCCAGGGGTGGGATTGTGGCCCTCAGGGCAGGAAGCTGGCGGCTGAGGTGGTTGCCGTGGTGTGGCAGCTGAAGGCAGGGCTGAAGGCATGATTCGACAAGCTCCTGCAGCGGGTGGAATACATGTTGGCAACCATGCTGAACCCCAGGGTCAAGGGCAGCGTGGCATGTCAGACACCGCTCTATGGCCACTGGAAGGGTGAGCTGGTGGAGAGGGTCTGGCAGGCAGAGCGGGCTCTGGAGAATGCGTGGCAGCACCAGCAGCAGCAGCAGGACAAACCTGGGGGTGGTGGGAGTGGGAGCAGCCACCCCTTACAGTCGGCGGGGTCTATCCCTGCCCCCAGCCCTAGTGGTAGCAGCAGCAGCAGCAGCAGCAGCAGCAGCAGCAGCACTCCTATTGCCAGCAGCAGCAACTCCTATGTGCAGACCACTCTGGGGAGCATGGGGTCATGCACAGCAGGGCAGGCAACGTGGCTGAGGGCAGTGGTGGTGCCCAGGCAGAGTTACCAGAGGGAGTACGATGGCACCTCTGCAGCAGTGGAGACCTACCTGGAGGAGGAGCCATGCATCGAACACAGCAGCGATCCCTTGGCCTACTGGGCTGGCAAGACCAATGTGTGGCTGGCCCTGTCCAAAGTGGTCAAGGGTCTCTTGTCCTGCCCGCCAACTAGTGTCCCCAGCGAGTGGGTATTCTCCATGGTGGGGGACATTTGCTCACCGCACTGCCTGAGGCTGGGGGCCAAGTTGGTGGAGCAGTTGCTTTTTATAAAGGTGAACCTTCTGCTGCTGCGATTCTCTGAGCTGCCCCTGGACACAGATTGATAGTGCAGTGGCACATGCCATCCCATGCCAGGGGCAGTCTTGGGATGGGGCTCTTCCTCAATCTGGGCTGCTGCTGCTGAGGTGCTGTCCCTCCTTCCCAATGCCTGGCGCCCACCCTCTCTCTCTCTCTCTCTCTCATACTAGATGGCCTCGGTTGGCCTATCTGACTGACCTCATGAAGCAGGGTGGCATTGGGAAACTAAGTTTGCCAGCCGGCTTCAGGCTAGACCATCTCGGCCCACCTATGTGACTGGCTCTCTCTCTCACGAGCTGCACAGTCTTTGCCAGCCTATCTGAGTGCCCTGCCAAGGTCCCAGCCTGCCTTCCCTACTGCCTCTCATGTCACACTGCCTGTCTGCCCGCCCTGGTTGCCAAGTTCGAACCCTGCCTCAGTCTGCTTGCCTTCTGCTCATGCCACGCTGCCTGTCTGCCGCCCAGGTTGCCAAACTCAAAGCCTGCCTCAGTCTGCCTGCCTTCTGCTCATGCCATGCTGCCTGTCTGACTGCCCAGGTTTCCAAGCTCAAACCCTGCCTCAGCCTGCCTTCTGCTCATGCCATGCTGCCTGTTTGCCTGCCTGCCCAACCAGGTGGCCTAGATCAAAGCCTGCCTCAGTCTGCCTTCTGCTCATGCCACACTGCCTGTCTGCCTGCCCGCCCGCCCAGGTGGCCTAGATCAAAACCTGTCTGTTTGCCTGCCTTCTGCTCATGCCATGCTGCCTGTCTACCCACCCAGGTGGCCTAGATCAAAGCCTGCCTCAGTCTGCCTTCTTCTCATGTCATGCTGCCTTTCTGTCTGCCCACCCAGGTGGCCTAGATCAAAGCCTGCCTCAGTCTGCCTGCCTTCCTCTCATGCCACGCTGCCTGTCTGCCCGCTCACCCACCCAGGTGGCCTAGATCAAAGCCTGCTTCAGTCTGCCTTCCCATGCTCATGCCACGCTGCCTGTCTGACCTCCCAGTGGGCAAAGTTGAAGCCCTGCCCCAGCCCTACCTCTCATGCCAAGGTGCCTGTCTGCCTGCCCTGGCAACCCTGAGTGATGTGCCCCACTGACCTGGTAATCCTGCTGCGGATGTCTGTTGGTCCATGGGTGCTCTGCCCTGGCAAATCCAAATGTGCCCATGCAATCCTGCTGCTGCCGTCTGCTGCTGTATGGGAGCTCTTCCCTTGCAAATCCTACCATCCTGACTCCATGGGTGCTGTGCACAGGCAAATCCTGCTGCTGCCATCTCTGCTGTTCCACGGGTTCTGTGCCCGGTCAATCCCAATGTCTGCTGCTGCTGCCAATGCCGCCTCTGCTGTCTGTGCCATGGGTTCTGCTACCGGGTAATCCAACATCTGAACCCCGTTTTGTTCGCACATCCCTATTGTTCACCCAAGGCACAAATCTGGCCAGAGATGACAGAATGGGGCCTACATGAGAGTTGAACTTTTTGGAAATTGAGCCGCCTCTAATGAATATATTAGACAAGCTCTGAGCCCTGACTGGGGGATAACTGCCACTACCATGGGCATTTACCACCGTCACCATCAGTGCCCCTTCAGCGTCAGTCCACACACTGCTGTTCCCTGATTATCCTGGGATAAATAATTCTCTCACACACAGCTCCCATGTTTGTAGGCAGTTTCTGTTCTGCTGCCCTACTCTGAATGCCACCAAGGAGGCAGGCTTTTACCTATTTGATCCTGGTGCAGCAAAGGCCCATTCATCCCTCATCCAAGGGTGTTTTGAGGGGATGTGAAGCATTTTAGGCTAGTCTCTATCCAATAGTCTGCCGGAGGAGAGCTCTCTGTTTCTGTGAGTGTAAAGGGACTTGGATTCGTTCCAATGAATGCTGTCATCACTGCCTGCAAATGTTTGGCCTTAGTTCTGCATAGCATGGCCTCATTCTCTCTCTGTTGCTGCCTCTTTTTACAGTTAAAGGTCTGGAGAAAAAAATGTTGTAAGGGAGCTGTGATTTGTGCATGCTCTCTCTCTCTCTCTCTCTCTCTGACACACCCTTCTCTTTCTCCCATCCTCCACCCACAAGGGAACTCTGGTGATAATTTGTCAGAAGATTTGATGGAAGGGGAGGGGGGGGGGAAGAGGAGGAGGAGAGAAGGGAGAAGAGAGGAGGGATTGTTTCCCCAACTCTCTCTCTCTCTGTGTTGTAGGCGACTTGCCTTGCCCCTTTCGCATTCTGTGGATTCCCTGTTGGCCTCCAGCGCCTCAGTGGGATGGGACTGACGTGCCTCTAGGAGATCTGAGCTGATTTCAGGTGAGCTGGGTGACTTTCTCTCCATGTGTCTGCATTCCATGCTGTGTGAGTTAGAGAGCTTGAGGTCCACCCCACCCCCGTCATCTGCACAGTAACCCTGCTGCTTTCACAAAGGTTTCTGTAGAGTGGAGTCCAGGGTTGCATGGAGCAGTGTGATGAGGTGAGGAAAATGGGGATCTTTGACAGGGAGAACCCCCTCAAAGATGGTAGGCCAAGTAAGAGAGACCAAGCATTAGTTTGGAGGGGCTAAATGAAGGAAGCTTTCCTTATACTCCCTCAGAGGAGACTGGTTGGGGATAGCAGGAGGGAATAGGCAATGTGTAAGATGCTACAGAGGTTGGTAGGGAGGTGAATGGGTGGGACGGAGGAGCTGGGCAATGACAGGTGCTGAGGGAGCAGTAGTGAGCTGAGGAGCTGGCTGGCTGGCTTCAGACGAGATGCTACCTGCATAGCCACTCGTGAGCCATAGATCCGAATGCCCATCTGAAGGTGGGGCAGCTGGATGCGTGCTCCCGCGAGCCACGGAGCATCCACTCTCAGTCACTTATGGAGCCAGGCCAGGAAACCTGGAATGAGCCATGCAGGGCAAACCAAATGTGTAGTGGCTGCCTCTGTGGCTGTGGTAGCCATGCTGGGAACTGCCCTTTTGTTATTTAACTCCCCACCCCCTCCACAAGTGTGGGTGCTCTGGACCCCCCTCCCCCTTATCGACTTGTTTGTATGAAAACACCCTTTGGAAGGAGCATCATTAACTACAGGGGAAAAAAAATTGGGTAATCAAAGGGGTGGGCAGAGTGGTAATAGAAGATAGTGCTGGATTATGAAAGAGCAAACACTGCCTGGGGGAGGACGGGCAGGGCCCCTTGCGATGACAGAGTGTATGCAAAGGGCAGAGAAGCCTTGAGTGGAAGCAGGGATTTGTTTCCTACAATCAAAGCAGGGAAATTTGTTTACCTCACACACCATCTCCCAGGGGAGAGCACCATATCCCTGGGAAGAGCCCTGGTCTGTCCTCTCCCGAACACCTGCAGGCTGCTTTCTCTGTGAAGAGATCTTTGTCAGTGAGCTGGGGGATCGTGTCCTGATCAGAGACTTCTTGGAGGTGAGAGCATTTAGCAGGGGTGGAGAAACTGAGGCCCAGGGATGAAATGTAGTCCGTGGCAGGTTTTTATGTGGCCCCTTTCCAGTTTCTGGAACTGACCCCTGGATCCACTTCCTCCACAAAAGCACTGAAAAACTACTGAGCTCCGGTTAAGTGAGCAGCAATGAGGGCATGCAGCATGCACAGATCCAGGATCTGGACCCTCTTTTTCTTGAGCATCAATGCTTCCATGATACATCCCCGCCCCCAACTTCTGTGTGGCTCTCGGAGCTTGTACTAATTTTTAAAGTGGCTCCCCAGAGGAAAAAGCTCTGCTACTCATTGGCCACTGACCCCTCTCCCCCAGCCTTGCTTGTTTAAAAAACACCCAGACCTGTGTGTCATGAACTGGGGATCTTGCTTTGGGGAGCCCTGGTTTCCATATCCCTACCTTCCTGCACGAGCATATTGCACTCATGCAGATATGCATGCAGGTATTTGAGTGCCTACAGATCTGTGTGCCTCTGCAGCCAGTCCTACATAGTAGCCATAAAGGGATTTCCGTATCTGCTTGAATCAACAATCAGTGCAGTTAGTCACTGCTAATCACAGTTAGCCCAGCCACAGCAGCAATATCCTTGCTCTAATGCTTCCGTCAGCAGCTGCTGATACAAGGTGCTAAACCTTGGACTTTACCACGGTATAATTGTATCATGGGCAAATTTCCCTGGCATGGGCAGGCACAGCAACTGTCTGCCGAACTGCACGGGACTAACAAGCTGCTTCAGGGGAAAGCCAAGAAAACGTGCACCTGTTTTACTGCTGTGTTGGGTTTGACGTCTTTGAACTGTGAATGAATTTAGTGCTTAAGCAACTGATTATCTGGGTCAGGTGTGGTATGGACAAGTGCTGTGTAGGGTTCCCTGCTGTAGCTAGCTCTACTGCACAACTTGTCCCAAATCACTCATGCTATTCCAGTGATTCCCAGGCCCCATGCATTTCTGCCAAGGCTCCTTGACTGTGTCTCTGGGGCAACCTTTCCTCCTCCAGCCCTGGGCCTCACTCAGATCTAGGGCTGTGCATGGGGTCAAGTGTTTGCATTTGTATTTGCGGTTTTAGTATTTTTTCAATTTATTTGCATGTGTATTTGTATCTGTGTCATTTCATACGGGTTTTTGGAGAAGGCTCTGCCAGTTTGACTGACACACCTATAAAGGAAATACAGTTAGACCTGTTGCTAATCTGCTGTCAGTTTTAAGTGTTATCTAAAACAATATATAACTTTAAATATTTGATAGGAAAAGCATATCAATAAACAATGGAGAACATCACATATAACAACCCAGCCATGGGCGCTGACACTACCACTACTAGCTGCTGTGCTTTTGCTCTGGCTGCTTTGTGACAGGCGGGGTAGGGTTGCCACCTCTCCCAGAGACAAAAACTGGACATTGTTAATTTGCATAAATGCCCATGTGTTTATGCAAATTTGAAATAGCCACATGCCTGAAACTGAGTCAGGGCCAACAAAAAAAGCTAGTGGCATAGGGATGTAAGGTGGATGGAACTGCAGAACTCCACAGACCAAAATGCCTTAGCTCCATAGCATGCTACTGAGAACACACATTACACCTCCGCAGAACAGAACACCAAAGGTATATCTTCCATCATTTAAGTCAGTGGCTCAGCTCCTACTGACTATAATGGAAGGGCTGCACCTCATTATTAGAGTGCGGGCACGCTGTAATAGTTAAGGTGTGTCACACCCTCCGTTATAAAGCCCCAACATTTTATTGGCTATAAAACTGGCATGATTAAAGTTAGGATCGTGAACTTTGTAGTGAAGAATCACCGGAGTAAGCGGTTCATGCTGTTCAAATGTCAGCCACCTCTGTTGGATAACAGCTGAGATATCGCAGTTTGAAAACTGCACTTTGAAAGCCTGTTTCCCCCCCCCGCCAAAAGTTAGACCATCTCGATCTCAGCATGGTAAAGGGGTTTTGTGTTGGTTGGGAGGAGGTGTAAGCCTTTTAGAAAATTCAAGGAAACTGCCAGGGAGTTCCTTCTGGTTTACTTTTTGTAAATTCGGCTAGTAGTTTTAAGTTATGACATCTTGAAAATTCAGTGTTAGCCTATGGAGACCATCCTGAGTGTGGAGTGCTTGCGAACATTCTGTGTGTAAAGCAGAGACTGTTTAAAAGCAAATAGCCTTGAATACTGGGGACTACAACTCCCAGCAGGCACTGCTTGCCAGAGCCCATCAATGCTGGGGAAAGAGAGGGAACTGCACCTCCCGGGGGTAGTGTGAGTGACTGGTCAGCCATGTTTAGTGTTGATCTGGTGGGGAGAGGTAAGGCCTGTGGAAGGGAGAGAGCGGAAGGTCATTCTGATCTGATCGTGCACAGCAGGCACCTTGGCTTGGGGGCCAGTGACACCAGGTTGGCCAAACAACAGAGCTAGCTATTCCCACAGTGATGTTTGGGATGGCTGATCTTGCCCCCTAAATCAGCCCACAACCACAGAGCGCATGGATTTTAGTGACAGCCCTTCCCCCTCCAAAAACATGGGGTGTCTGGGCTGACACTCCAATGGGGCACCCCATTGGAGGAACATGGCTGGGGCTGGAGCACTGGAGTTTGCCTGGGATGGTCCCAGGTGCAGGAAGAGGGCGAGGCTGATCCTGGAGACAGGGACAGGAGGCTACAGGCAGGATGGAATCGATCTTCTTTCAGTGCTTCTCCCTCTGACTTTCCCAACCCCACTAAGGAATGAGGGGTAAGCAGGCACTCTGGGCTGATAAAGTGGGTGTACTGCAGGAGGGGGGGCAGGAAGAAGGTGGGGTCCTGTGCAGAGCAGCCCTGTGGTGTAGAGTGGCAAGTGTAGACCTTAAAGTCCTCCCAAGAGAGTGAGCCTCAGCCCAGGGAGGGAAATTCTATGGGGGAGCAGGCAGGGAGCATACACAAAGGGGGGGGGGCATTAAGGAGAGAGAGTAGGGGCAGTGCCTCTGTAAATAGCTTCCACAGTGGAAGCCATGCACAGGGGGACCACTTTACAGGGAGCAGATTTATTGGGGATACAGAATATGGAACCCAGTACAGGGGGAGGTCTGCAGAGTGGACAGCGTTGTGCAAGAAAAGGAGCCCTGTCCAAGGGGGAGCAAAGTGGGGGAGTCTTGTAGAGACAGAGCTGCAGAATAATGGCCATAATTGTGCCGTGGGAGAGCCCTGGACAGAGGAGAACTGATTGAGGGAGCTTTGTACAGGAGGAGAGCTGCAGGATGGGCAGCATTATGCCAGGTGGAGAGTCATGTACATGGGCACAGCAGACAGGGAGCCCTGTACAAGGGAGTAAACTAGCCAGAGGGTCCTGTACACAGGGAGGTCCTAGAAAGCAGAATGGCTAGTGTTGCACAAGAAGAACAGCTCTGACAATGGGGAGTAGAGTGGAAGACTCCTGTATAATCTATGAGCTAGAGAGATCATAGAGAGCAGTTTTTGGAAGTTTGCAATGCTTAAACTGAACCAAAGTTGTATTTTTGGTAAAGCAGGGAGCTACCAGTAAAAATCCAGCTTTGCCTTGCTTGCTATTTGAAGGAAGGAACAACTTTCTAAACTGAAGGGAGCAGCTCTTCCACTTTGGCCTCCCCTAAGCCTTGCTCCCATAGTGGTTATGCTGCTCTGCATTCTACTGCGTAAGCAGGACGAATTTTCTCCATTGTATTTAACAAAAAACTTGGATATTCCATAATCAAAAAACCTCTGGTTTACAAGAAGAGTTAAGGCTCTTACAAATTCAATCATGCACTAAAAAGCATGGAAATTGCAAGTTAAGGCTTCCGCCTTAACTTCCATGCCATGTTAGCAGTAAAGACATTGTACAGTCTTACATATTGTGCTCACTTACAACTTAGGCTCCATGCACCCACACTTTGCCTTCATCTTTCAGCCCCAATCCTCTTCCTCTTTGCAGGTTGGGGGCAACACTGAAACTGGGGACAGGAGGTTGTGAGCTGGCCCCTCATCCCCTCCTTTACCTGTATCCTTTTGTTTCAGTTGGGGAGAATGGACCAGCTAACTCATGGCTCACAACCATCCTTCTTACCCACTAGTCTACACTGCCCTCCCAGAGCACAGTGAAGTTCGGTAGAGTTGTAGACAAATGTTTAATTAAAACTAAGTTGGGTATGCATTGAAATTAATAAAATGGAATGGCCACTGGAAGGAATGGAGACAACAGCAGTGCCAATTTCTAAATAAATACTATTGTCATTCCAACATCCAATTAGGTGATTGTGAAATTATACCACACAGTTGCATCTTTGGGAGTGCAAAGGGAAGGCAAGAAGGTGTGAAATGATGAGGACGGCACCAGTTGCAGTAAGTGGAATGGTTGGAATGACAAGGAAAAATACAAACAATGTGCAGGATTAAGTAAGTGGGTAGAATGACAGGAGGAATTAGAAATAGTTACAATAATAAGGTTCTGAGTGAAATAACTGATTTGGAAGACTGATGGGATATTACCATAGCTGACTCCCTGTCCTTTGACTCTCAATAGCCTTCCTCCCTGTTATTCCATTTCCTCTCCTGTGGTGGGTTTTTTTGTCATTCCACACACACACGTCTGTTCCATATGACACATACAGACAAACATTGTATTTCCCAGGACTTTTGGTTCTCTGTGAGGGGAGTGGGGGCTACAGGGTTAGAGGGCGACTTGGACCCAGGACTCCTGGGTTGTCTGTTACAAGGTTGAGAACAGGGGAGAGGAGAACAGGCTCGGAACCAGGACTACTGAGTTGCTTGTGAAGGGAGTGTAGCCTACTGGATTAGGCCGCTTTTAGACGAGACAAGTTTGCGCATGATTGGTGAAAAATGCGCGTTTTAATGCTCGTTTAAACACCTAAACTGTTTTAAATGCGCATTTGCCATGATCATGTAAAAGCCAAAACCGTTTTGAATGTGTTTTTTAAATAATGCGCATGTTTTAAAACTGGTTTTGGCATCCCCCGATCATCAAAGGGGCTCAAAACCGGTTTTAAAAAATGCGCATTATTTAAAAACCACATTCAAAATGGTTTGGGCTTTTACACGATCATGGAATATGCGCATTTAAAACAGGTTAGGTGTTTAAACGAGCATTAAAACACGCGCATTTTTCACCAATCATGCGCAAATTTGTCTCGTCTAAAAGCGGCCTTAGAGTGGGGTGGAAAAGCTGGAAGCCAGGAGTCCCAAGTTCTCTGTTAAAGGGTTGGGACCAAATAGATTAGAGAGGGAGAAGGGGAGCCATAACTCCCAAGTTCTCTTTCTTAAAGAGGAAATGAAGGGGGTGAGGGGCCAGCTCACACCCTCCTGTCCCCAGCTTCAGTGTTGCCCCCAACCTAAGTGAGCACAATATGCGAGACTGTACAGTGTCTTTACTGCTAAAATGGCACGGAAGTTAAAGGCTGATGCCTTAACTTGTAATTTTCATGCTTTTTAGTGCTTGATTGAATTCATAAGAGCCTTAACTCTTCTTATAAACTGGAGGTTTTTTTATTATGGAATAGCTTCATAGAACACTATGGAACTGGCACCATAGCTCCACAGAACATCATGGAACACCCCCCACAACTCAGTAGATCAAAGCTCCATTAAATAGACTCCCCCATTCCAGAGAGGTCCATAGAATAGACACCAGAAATACACAGAGCTCCACAGTCCAGACACTGTGATGTGTTCACATATGCATGCATGCAGGGTGCTGCTGGCACAGGGGTGTGTGCGTCTGTTTGGTGTGTAGGGTGCTAATGGCAAAGGGATGTGTTTTTATAAGCGTAGGCTGGTGATGATGTAGGTTGTTTGTGTGTGTTTAGGGCAGGGACAGGGAACTTTGAGTCCAGGGGCAAATGCAGCCTGTAGCTAGCTTTTATATGGCTCCTTTCCAGTTCCTGGATCTGGCCCCTGGATCTAGTTCCTACCCAGAAGTACTGAAAGAGGTTGGGATGGAGGGGTCGTTGGTGGGGTTGCCCAATGTGAGGTTTCTACTGGTGAAAGTTGCGAGGAGGCCTTCCTCTCCCCCCCGGTGAGAGAGGGGTGGAGAGGGAGGACTCCCCCTGGTGGCAGCAGGGGATGGAAGGAAGGATGGTTTGATACTGGTAGAGTGGGTATTGGGATGGGTTAGTAAGGCATATTGTTAGATGTTATTATTGAAATGTTAAATGGGAGGGTAGGGTTTTCTTGTGTATTATGATGTATTTGGTGTTGGGTTTCCCCTGCGTGGGATAAAAACCCTAATATTGTATTTATTATTGATGTGAGCCGCCTCGAGCCAACTTTCGTTGGGAGAGTGCGGGGTATAAATTAGAGATGAAATGAAAATGAAATGAAAAAGAAAGAGCTCAGGGAAGAGAGCAAAGATTCTATCCCTCCCTCCCTCCCTGAAGGCTCAGGGTGGCTTACCAAAAATACAGTAAAACTTCTGTTTAAAAACCCCATTCAAAGAAAACCTACCTTCACCCCAATTATTAATTTATTATTAAGTATTATTATTATTAGCATTTATATAGCACCACCAATGTGCCTGGCGCTTTACAAAGAATAAGATAGCCCTGGTCCCTGCCTGAGAGCTTACAATATAAAGACAGGGAAGGGGGAAGAGAGTGAGAGACAAGGGATGCAGCATTCATGAGGATGCGAGAACTCAGGTACACGTTCTTGGCTTGATTGCAGTAAGTTGGGCGTTTACAGATAACAGGTGGGGGATAATCCTGGGTGGGAATGGTTAGCAGGAGTTAGGAAGGGCGGAGTGGAAGAGGTGGGTTTTGAGGAGGGACTTGAAGGTGTGGAGGGTGGGGGCAAGGTGGAAGAGGGCAGGGAGGGAGTTCCAGGCGTGCGGGGCAGCGAGGGAGAAGGGATGAAGGCAGTTGGGGGAGCAGGGGAGGCGTGGGAGGGTGAGGGAGGGGATGGAGGAGGAGCAAAGTGCTCGAGCAGGGGTTCGGAGGGAGTTCAGGGCAGAGAGGTAGGGCGGAAGCGAGGTTCTGAAGGGCTTTGTAGTGAATACGAGGAGTTTGTGCCGAATGCGCTCAGGAAGGAGCCAGTGGAGAGGAGAGAAGAGGCTGCATGTGGTCAAAGCGACGGGTTAGGTGGATGATTCTGGCAGCAGAGTGTTGAACAGAGATGAGGGAAGCAAGGTGAGAGCGGGGAAGGCCAGCGAGGAGGAGGTTACAATAGTCGAGGTGTGAGATGACTAGGACATGGATGAGAGTTTTGGCAGAGGAGACGGACAGAAAAGGGCGGATCTTGACAATGTTGTGGAGAGAGAAGCAGCAGGATTTGGCAACGGAGTCAGTGTAGGGTTTGAAGGTGAGGTACTGCCTGCCAAATGCCTTATCAAAATGGTAGGGATTTGTGCTGGCCCAGGTGGGCCAGAGTAGGTGAACCGGGCCAGCGTCATGTGTGTTAACACCCATACCCTACAACACTTGGATAGAAATAGATACACTTCATGCCACCCCTAAGTTGCATAAATTTGCATGTGTTTATGAAAATTTGTAATAGCCCATTGACTAACTTTGGGGCTGATGTGGGGGGGGAGGGGCAGGGAAGAGGATGTATGTGCAAAACTGTTGGTTCAAGTTGAAACTCAGCCTCTTTAAAAAGTCAAAAGTCTCTGTGCGTTGACTTTGGCTCTAAAGTGTTAGTTTTAAAGACACTCAGAGGATCACAGATGGGAAGCAGTTACGGTCCCTTTCAGAACGCCAAAGAATCATCTCTCATAAACACGCTCATGCCCTTCCTATCTTTTGTTTTTTTGTTTTTTCATCTTGATCCCAGGCACATAGCTCCGTCATGCCTGAGTGTTACCTTTCTTTGTTCTTTGATAGTTGTGCTTATCCTAAGCTTGTTAAAGTGAGAAAAAGTGTCTCACCACCACCTGTCAGTAATGAATAAGCAATAGAGAAGGGAGTCACAGCTCTTTCTGCTGCAGGATTAATTAGGTGTTGATGACCTCCTTTGTCTGCTAAACCCAGTACAAACCTTACACTGCAGGGACCCCAGTACAGGATAACAATGCTCATTACTGTACTGGCCAAAAATCTACTGTTGGAGGGTATGCCTATATCAAAGCCTCTTGCTAGAGAAGCCTGAGGTGTTGGCCCCATGTTAAAATCCTTGAAAGGAGCACTCTGCTGAACATTTGTGATCTAACTCTTTTTGCCCCCTGTACAAGAGATCTCTCCCAACAAATTGTGACTTCATGTGTGGGCCTTCTGGGGCCTAGCTGCGGTTATCAGATCCTGATTTCAGTTGTACAGAATCCAGGGGGCTGGGGATTTGAAGTTGTGGTTTGAGCCCATCTTTCTTTAGGAGTCGCAGCACCTGTATCTTCCAGCCTTTCATGAGACATTGTACTTTCCTCCCTCGACTGAAGGCTGGCAGTAGTTTGTTGGGAAAGCATCCGAGTCCTTTTCTCCATGTTATACAGTTGTCGAAATCTCCTTATTTAAGAGGGTGTCTGCAATGGAGCAGCTGGTGAATCAATAGCTGTATGTTTGTTCTAGCTCTGTGAAGGAAAGTTCCTGCTATTCATCTGCTTGTTTCCCTTGAAGCAACTCAGCCTCTGTTTCCTGGGCATCCTCTTTGCTTTTGATGTGTCTTAGGCTGCAGCTCTCTGTGCTCCTTCCAGTCGTCACTGAGGCTGTGTTGGTCCTTTGCAGGCCTGTTTACCTAGCAGAAATCATTACTATGTGCAGATCAGAGGGATGTGGCCTCAGCTGAATCGGCTGTTTAATCTCCGTGACATTCACCTGGCTTTGTTCTTTCAAACCACATTAATGTGCCATGGTTGGAAGTTGGCCATGCATCATTAAGCCTGCATGGATGAGCCAGAGTAGGTGAGCGTTATGCTCCTGTCTGATTTCTGGGAAGAAGAGGAGAGAGGAAGGCCTTTGCTGCCAAGGCCTACTTGGACCACTGGCAGGAGGACAGGTACTGGGCCCACCTCTGGCAGCGGTTTGAGTGGCTGGACAGTGTGATTCAGAAGTCAGGCAAAGAGATGAGTGAGATTCACTCATTCAAAGCAGCCTCTCCCAGTCCATTCAGCTCCAGAGCTCCCTGCTTGAGCATGTTGCTGCAGCAGCCATGAGCATTGTTGCTTAGGGGCAGGTGCCATTTCCTATCTCCCACTGGCCATTCACATCCTCCTACATGGAACTTGCTGACCCACTCTGGCTTCCCCTGCATTCCATCCCCCAGGGGAAGTACCTGAGCCCTCTCCACACCATGCTCATGCCAGGGAACAGTTCCTGGGCCAGGCACACCTCTCCCCCACCAATCTTTCCCACCCACCTCCTGCAAACACTCCTCCACAGCTGGTTCCACAGGAGGAGGACTGGGAAACTGTTCCTCTGCCAGCCCTGCTACCTAAACAAGCGTGCCCAGCTGCCCCCAAAAAGAGCAGGCAAAAGAAGAAACAGTTTGAAATTTTTTAAAATGAAGTTCTTTAATTTTTCATAATCCATGGTTTCCGTGGTTCTTCTGGGAAAGGAGGGAAGTTGAGCAGGGGCGATGGAGAATGATGGTATGGCATAGCGATAAGCCGCACTGGGGACTAGGGGTTAGAAGGGAGTGGTGTGTGCACCGAAAACGGGGTGGGGAATCCTTTGGCAATGGACTTGCACTGAAGGCCAGCAGAGTTGGGGGGCACAGCTGTCCAGTGGGGAAAAACCTGGATGCAAAGGCAACTACCATGAGAAAGCCACATGCAAAGTTTGGCCAGTCAGAGTAGCTAGCAACACGCCTGTGCCTCTGAGCTTCCTATTGGCATTCCCAGACCCGGTTAGCCTGTGAATACCAATAGGAAACACAGAGATTCAGGCCTGCAGCTGACTAATCTGCAAATCCCAATAGGAAACACACAGGGAAAGGCCGCTGGGGCCCAAGGAGGGAAAATAGTACATCGGGGGGAAAGCTGGATGGTCCAAAGGAAAACAGTGATACACAGGAAATATTTTTAAAGGCTTTATTGATTACACAAAAAGATCATTTGAAATAGCTCACCGATGTTCATGGTGGATGTTTCAGCTAGCACTGCAGTTGATGTGCCAGCACAAGGCATCCCAGATCTCTCCGGCTATGCACTGCTCCTCTTGGTTCAGTTGGCCCCAGAACAGGGGCACTGACTTGCTGGAGCTAACTGGTAGGGAGTTCTTCAACACAGCCCCGCTGGTCTTGCAGATGTTATGGGGAACACAGGCAGTGGTAGTTAGAAGTGGCGCAGTCTATCTAGCTGGAAATCATTTCTGTCCGCAATTGATCTCCAGCACTGCTTTAATAGCCCCAAAGCTCTCTCCATAAGAGAGTGGGTTGCGCTGAGCTACTGGTTAAAGTACCCTTGCTCTGGGTTGTGGGTAACACTATATGCCTTCATGAGCTAGGACTTCAGGGGGTAAGCTGGGCCTTCAAGAATAACAGGCATCGTGAGCACCCCCTCAATTCATGTTTCTGTGGTGGATCCAAAGTCTCCGGTGTACATGTGGCCAAAGAAGGGGAAACCGATGGAAGATACTGGTGGTGTGGTTCTTCCCTGACCACCTGGTCAGCACATCCATGAACTGGGCAGTGTGGTCCACTATGGCCTGGAGAACCACAGAGAAAAACCCCTTCTGGTTCAGGTGCTCATCCGTGCTATCAGGTGGGCAGATGATGGTGATCTGGCTCCCATTAATCACCCCTATACAGTTTGGGGACCCCTCCTGCTGAAAGCGCTCCATTACCTCTGCAGGGCCAGCCAATTGCACTACCTGGTCCAGCAGCACTTCCGCAATCACTGTGAAAACCTCCACTAATATGGTGCCCACCATGGAGGTTCCAACACCAAATTGCTGGGTGACAGAGCGGCAGGAGTCTGGAGCGCCAAGCTTCCAGATGGTGATGGCAACACATTTCACAGGGAAGGACGACTGCATCACTGTGCTCTGTTTCTCCAGTCCAGGAATGAGGATCTCCGCTATCTGCAGGATGAACTGATAGGACATTCTGAAGTTTGCAAACCACTCAGCGTCTCCCCACAAGGACAGCATGTTCTACCACATTTTGTGCTTTTCTCCTTCACTTAGACCAGCCTCTCAGTGGGTACAGCCCTGTGCATGGTGTCGGTGATTGAAGCCACGTCTCTCAAAAGGTATCTCACAATGCACATCAGCTCCTCTTACATCCTTTGATCCTCCCCACTGTTGTCGCCGGAGGTAGGTATGCACAGAGCTGAAGCAGGAGCCGCCAATACAGTGTGATGTGCCCCACTATCCCAGGCAGAGATCGAGCCTGAGCCTTTCTGTGCCTTGACATCACACCATCGACAGCAGAAGGCTTGCATCTGTTGGATTGCTTGCAGGTACTCAACAGTGGAAGGGAAGGCCTGGAGTGCAATAACAAGCGTGATTCTGGCATCCATGAACTCTGCCGACCACGTGCCAAATGTTTTGAATAGCTTAAAGAGCTGGGCAGCTGTCTAGCTGGGATTGGCCACGCACTGCACGTGAACAGCTATTTGCCACTGTTGGTCATGTGTCATTACAGGACTGACTGCTTGCCAAGTGTGAGTTGCTATTGGTTACAGAACAAAATTTTGAAAAGTTTTTCAGTGGTGGTTGAAAAACGTTTTGCAAGCTTATGCTGGGTGTGTCTGTGTCATGTATTGGGATGAATTTTTGATGTATTTTTAATACTTTTTATTGGCAAAACTATTGTTTCAAAACTTTTTATGTGATTTGGGAATGCTGACTCTGACATAGGCTTCCCAGCACAGGGTTTATACTTAATGCTAAACCTATGTGTCTCAGGAGAGAGACGTAGGCAAAGGAGATAAGTTCTATGTAGACAGCATTTGTTAATTAAAACTGATGTTGGTTAGCAGAAGTTGGTAAATAAACCAGCTATTCTGTTGTCTTAGCCTAAAACCAACAAAAACTGGAGCTTTCCTTCTCGGCTCTGGCTTAAGGAACTCATTCACTTAGCCAGCATGTGAAATGTGCTTGGTCCCGCAGAGGTTTGTGTTTAAAAGATGGCTCTCTAACAAGGGAATTTCAGAAAGCTCTCTGGATCTCTGGAGGCCTTCTTATACAGGCAGCCTGGGACTGGAATCTGGTAAATATGAAACATTGAGCCAGAAATGAAAGCATCTTTTTCTTTAAGGTTTTTACTTAAGCAATGAATGTTGTTTAATGAATGTCTTTTGTATCATACTGTTCAATTTGTAACTGAACTTGTTTTCTTTTTGAACCATTTGATGCTGCTTTTTAAATTCAAGTAAACTTACATGCTTCTAAAAATATATTCTTTTGTCTCGAGTTCCTTCTTATAAATATATTGTCATTACTTTACTTACTAGGACTGCCTTACCCACATAGTAAGGTGTAATCTCGGTGAAATCCACAAATTGGAAATAGCTACCCTATATTCAGGCCAGACTATGTTTGGTTTGGCCCACTAAGTACTTTTCTGTTTGGGGAAACTGAGGCACTTTGTGACATCTGTGTTGCTGCACTGGCACTGCCAATCGATGTGGCTATTAAACTGCATCAACATTTCTGTCACAAGCACATCAGTGCACACGCCAACACATCTAAAAAGGTTTCGGCTGTTAGGACCACGGAAGCATGGATTTTTAAAATTGGGGTGGGGGAAATCACTGAATGTTAAGAAATGGACAACTGTGGGGAAGATCTGCAAGGCAGTGAAGGTCACTGTGCTTGGAATGTATGTCGGAGCAGAGCTGCCCATTAGTTAAAAGTTACTCATATAATCTTATCTTTTGAAAGTAACAGTTTTTGCTTGCAATAGCATGAGGGGTCATAATGCCTTAGAAAGATATTGCTGTAGGATGTTTGCCTGGGAAAGCCCAATGGCTTTGGCTTTTGTCTGTGGGTGCTGTGGCCACCTGGGGTATGGGGCTCAGAGAAGTTGGGGGGTGATGGATATGCTGGGCTTTGCTGAAATTTGTGTACAGAGAGAACTGTCAAACCTATCCTCTGAGACAGCCTATGTTCTCACATGGTGGCACATGCACACAATGGGGTTCTGTGTATGTATAATGAAGTGTAGACACTGCACATCCCTGCTGCAGTTCTAGGTTTAGCAGAATGGAAGAGTGGGAGCCCTGGATGAGATGAGAGAGTGGGATGTGGACGAGATTGCGACTTCTCTGGATGTTTTTGCACTGCCACAAGTAGGGCAGTCTCTAATGGAGGCTAGACCTTCCCTTCTGTTTTTTCTCATCGCTGCCCTGAGGATACTCATGGGGCCAATGGGAGTCCCTTGATTGGATGGCAGAGATGAATCTCTTTTGGGAAACAAATGACTCGGGCTACAGGGAACGTGAGCCGACTGAAGGAAAGCTTGTTGCCCTATATGAGGTTTGGACACTTAGAAGTGTAGGATGCCCTTGCGAGAAGGGATGTTTTCCGGCCCAACTGTCTGGTAATGCAGAAGATGCTAGAGAAGGGGTACGAGAGGCACATGTTTGACTGAGGTTTTATGCAAACCAAGAGGACTTTCCAACATCACAGTGGGTGAGACCCCAGTAAAATATGTGCTCATATCTTCCAGTACATCACCCTGAGCCATGGATGGGAGAAACCAGGTGATGACAACATGCAAAGACTGATTGCTTTCAATTTCAGTTTTTACTTTTGCTTTCAATTTTCACTATTGGTGCTCAAAGTATGCGATTTGCTCAATAAATCTGGCGTTCTGTGCATAGCAAAAGGTTCACCTCTGTGGGTTGGCAAGGACAGCAGGCACTGGACCGCCTCCCAGAGTCATACCCAGAAGAAAGAAATGGCCGTGGTGGCTTTTTCTTCCCATGGTTCACCGCAATGGAAAGTCAGCATAGCGGGTGGGATACAGAGAAGGGGCGTCATGTTGGAGGCGGGAGGGGGGCGATGGCTGCCACTGGCCATTGTGTTCTGACACTGGTTAGAGTCTCTTGTTAGAGTCTAGATGGGAGAACAGATCGCGGTTCAGGTTCGGCCATTCGTTCGGTTCGGCCGTTTGGTTCGGTTGCCATGTTCGTGTTCAGCTGTTTAGTTCGGTCGTGTTCGGTTTGGTTCGGGCGTTTGGAAAAAGGCTCTCTGTGCGACGAATGATGGCCCCAGACCCATGATGGTGGATCCTGGGGCTAGAGTGGCAGCTTAAATATATTGGCCACAGCCCTCCCTGCTGGTAACTTGGCCCCAGAACTTGGGTGGCGGGTCCTGGGGCTGGAGTGGCTGTTTCTTGATGCTTTGGAAAATTGGTTCTCTGTGCGAGGAATGATGGCCCTGGGCCCATGACGCTGGGTCCTGGGGCTAAGGTGGCAGCTTGTAGATATGGGCCACAGCCCTCCTTGCCTGTAACTTGGCCCTAGAACCCTGGCTGCGGGTCCTGGGGCTAGAGTGGCTATTCTTGATGCAGTTGAAAGACATCGCCTCTGTGAGAGGAATGATGGCCCCAGAATCATTACGGTGGGTCCTGGGGCTTTCTGGATATTGACCACAGCCCTCCCTGCTGGTAACTTGGCCCCAGAACCCTGATGGTTGGTCCTGGGGCTGGAGTGGCTGTTTCTTGATGCAGCTGAACTATGGCTCTCTGTGAGTGGAATGATGGGCCCCAGAACCCGTCGCGGAGACAGCAC
>QEPC01008951.1:6397395-6430070 GCA_003113815.1 Sphenodon punctatus
GGACTCACCCACATGTCTGTTCGCCCACCGCCAGATGATGGCCTGCTACTGCCCTGGGGAGGGGAGGTGGTTGGCCCGGAATGCGTCCTCCAGAAGATCCTGGATGCTCATTCTGGGGCAAGGGCCAAAGCAGGCCAACATGTCTGTTGGACCCGTCAACATGGCTGGTCTCCATGGCTGGGTGCTGGGGGCAGAGCCGACTACATACATGTCCGTTGTAGTCCCCCCCGCCCCGGGTCGTGCAGGCGGTGGGACAGCTCTCTCGGTGGCAGGTGTGTTTGTTCAGTGCCACCTGTCAACCCAGAGTCTGGCCACTGAGGTTTGCTGCCCCGGGGCCTGGCTGGGGAGCTGCCCCACTGCCAGCATATATTTGTTTTTATCCTTAGGCTCCATGCACCCACACTTTGCCTTGATCTTTCAGCCCCAGTTCGCTTCCTCTGCAGCTTGGGGGCAACACTGAAGCTGGGGACAGCAAGCTCCTTCCGATCCCAATATTATGGACTTGACCCCATCTCCACTGTAGCCAGAATTTCTCCTTCATCTATAGATTCCCTCTTAGACAGCAGCTCAAGTGGATCCGATAACTACACAGGTTATTAAGAGCAGGCAAATATTTGTCCTAGTATATCATGCATTGGGGTATGATACTGTATTGGAAAGGGATCTGACTGGCTGTGGCTGGCTTTTGACTGAATCTGGCTGCCATTTGTTTTCCTCTCAGGCACAGTCTTCATATGGAGAATAAACTACCTGAAAGTCATAAAAGCCACTAAGGGCTGTGCTGCCAGAAGAACCTCTCTCAGCCTTCTCCCTCCCCCTCCCATGAATACCCTCCTTTCAGCATGTCAATACCCCATCCCCATGCAAAACTACTAACTTCCCACCCCTGGCTGCCCCCCAGCCTTCTCCATGGATACACACCACCTCTCTCTGAGGCTCCCCCCCCCATGTACACCCCGCCCAGCACTTGTCTGTCCTTTACTGATACCTACACTTCCACACACACACCCCAAGCGTCATTCGTGCATACACATCACCCATTTCTCAGCCGTGTCCCCCATAAACACTCCCCCAGCACCTGGCTGCTCCCTCCCCATACAGACACTTCCACCACTGTCCAGCTGCCCCCAGTCTTATCTCCTTGTACACATCCCACATCCATCAACCTTGTTCTGCCCACATACAGACCTCCAGTACACAGCTGACTCATTCGCCCCAAACCAAATGAAAGTATATACAAAAGCATATAGAGAAACTGTCCTCAGCTTTAGCGTTGCCCCCAACCTGCAGAGGAAGGGCATTGGGGCAGAAAGTTCAAGACAAAGTGTGGGTGCATGGAGCCTAAGGGTGTCTTTAGACATAACAAAGATCGGGTGTCAAAATCCCTAAGCACATGTTTGGCTGTTGTGTGTAAGCACCATAACAATCCCAACATCAATTTGGCCACCCGTTGAACAAGCAATGTGAACACCATTGCATCACAAGGACAATTTGCGTGTTCCGGCTGAATACGTTGCTAATGTTGTGTCTAACGATATCACATGGTGTGTTAGCAGGTATAACACAGGGAACGAAGTGGCAGTGCTTGCGTACTGAGATTGGGTGGCGAGCAAACACTGATTTGCCCCAAGATGGGCTGTGTCTAAGCAGCGCCACATGGTGAACACAGGGCCAAACCGGTGTTCATTTCAAGGTCAAAACACGCATTCAGACACCCATTGATGTTATGTCTAAAAAGACACCTTAAGTTGTAAGTGAGCACAGTACGCGAGACTGTTCAAAGTCTTTATTGCTTACATAGCGCACGTTAAGGCAGAAAACTTAACTTACAATTTCTGTGCTTTTTGGAGCATAGTTGATTGTAAGAACCTTAACTCCTCTCTTAAACTGTAGGTTTTTGGATCCAACTCCATAGTTTCTGAAAGGGGAATACACCAAGTTTCCCCTCCTACAACAGTACCAATGTGGAAAAAAATAGATTGACCTTGGTCTCACCTCTAACATGCCCATCAGCAGCTTAGCTCCAACAACCATGGCAAAGTATCAGTCTAGGAGGGGAGATTTTTTATTATATATCTTTTTATAAAATTCTGAGACTTTCCAGGACTATCTGGGAATTTGAGACTTTCTGGGACTGTCCAGAAATTTCTAGGACTTTTAACATGGGAACTTCTCGCAGGAGCAGGAAAGCCACTGCAGCCTGACCTGAGCACCACACGGCTCCATCTCCGTTAGCTCTAGGACCCACCAGCACAGTGAGTGACAAGCCCATGGCTGCTGCCTCTTCCCCAGAAGCATTTACCCCACTGTAAACGGTTGTATTTGAGCTCCCACCAGTGACATTCCAGTGCAGCCTGCAACTCTGAGAACCCAGGAGTCCTGATCTCAGCCCCTCCTATTCAACCCACTAGCCTTCCCTCCTCTCCCATAGAATCCAGGACAGGAGTCTTGGCTTCCACCCCCTGTACATATTAATGCAATTAGGTGTCTGAGACTTTGTCATAATGGATGTAGAGTCTTTGTACAACAAAAATACAGACGTTTAATCTACATGTCCCTTTACCCAGTTATAGAGAAAAAAGGGGAACTGGATGTAGCATCTACGTGTAGCATCTACATAAAATAACCTCGCTACGTAATTATCCTATGCACGGATACCCATTCTTTTCTCTTCCATATGACAACATAGATTCCGCTGAGCCACTATTTCCTATACCTACGGTCTGTTTACCCTTATCCTTGCCACATGGACCTGCCTGCTGTCATTCTCATCGTAACCAAGCCAAGTACGTGCACTTGAGACCTTGCATCTTCATGAATGTTAGACCCATTGTTTCTCCCTCTGTTCCCCTTCCTATGTTCTCCCCCAGCTCCTGTCTCTCAGATTGTAAGCCCTAGGACAGGGACCGTGTCTATTTTATTACTTTGTAAAGTGCCAGGTACACTGCTTGCGCTATATAAATGTTTGTTAATAATAATAAAAATAAAAAGGAGATTACATAAAACATACGTATGTTTGCCCTACGTATTACTCCACGTCCATCCCAACATTATTTAAAAATCTAACTTTGTTCATAGGATAACATGGGAACTTCAAAATCTCATCATTTAAAAATTACACAATGGATTTTAAGAGTCCAAACTCAGGAAATGATTAGAATGCACACTTGAATTTTCTGACACCTCTGAACAGGTGTTCAAAACGTTAAAGTTCATAACTTTAAACACAATTATGCCCATCAAGAGAAAAAGACTCAAATGGCAGAGAAACCAGTCCTGTCTCCAAAATTCAAATGTCTGTTTCTTTCTTGTTATTCCATCCAATTTGCCTGAAATATTGTCAGCTTGTACCCCTCACCCAAGTGATCCACGCTACAAAAATCTCATACTGATAGGATAAACCATTTCCATTTTATAACGAGTAAAATTTTCATAGTTCTAATGGAGTGTAAGCTGCCTTAGTCATAGAGCTGCTTGAGTGGCTCTATAACCTACTCTGTCTAATCATTGTGATTGAATGAATACAAGCACCTCACGTTGATAGCATGGACATAAGATACGTATGTAGCTCTTCCTTCCAATCATTGATTGTTTGCAACATGGTTGTCCTACTGGTCCCAAGTAGGAAAGAGACAAGAAACAAAGGGTGCACTTAGCAAATTAATGGAAGTTTTGCCATTGTCTGCCATGGGTTCAGGATTGTACGGAGAATTGCATTCTTACTCATCAAAAATAAAAGGTATCCTCTTAACTGCTTTCTCTCTTGTCATTCCAGATTTTGGGACTTTGTAACTTGTTGTGTTTGCATAGGTCTGCCCTGGAGGTGTGTTGCATTTTTCTTCTTGTGGCGAGTGTTGTTGCAAGGAAGTTAGGTCCAAGAAGCCTGTGCATATTCTGCATTGTGCTGTGGTGACATGGCAGAACTCAATAAGCCGTGTTGGCCAGTGGGTCAAAAAATAGTGATTCAGAACTCCTGGCAATGTTTGGAAATACGACTATGGGATTTTCCATACTGGATCATATCTATAAGTTCATTGTCCTGCCTCTGGCAGAGGCCAGAGAGAGATACAACTCTTCAGAATGAGGCAGCTTCCCCATCATGCACCTCTATGACTGTGCAATTGTTAACATGAGGAGGTGGGGGCAAAAAGATCCTCTCTCATCTTGGCAGGCAATATTTTATTTATTTTATTAATTTAATACCCTGCCCAACTCTACCTCAGGCGGCTTGGGGTTGTTTACAATAAAATTATATAAATAGAAAACATCCCCACCCAACTTAAACATATAAAAAACACAAAACCCTCCCATAACTCCACCCCCCCTCCCCACCACATAACCACCTTCACCCATCCCTTTCACCAAATGCCTGGAATCAGTTTATATGCTAAAATATTCTCACTATCGCCTTTCTCACTATTGCCTATAAAACTGTCCAGACTTTAAAACAAACAAAAAAAAATGTCATCTGGGAGTGCATGGGAAATATCAGTCTGGGTGAAAGGTCCAGTCACACAGATGCCCAAATGTAGATAGGTCTTCACTTCAGCCAGTCAAACTATTTATTTACCATGGGTAATGGAGCCATTCCTTGTCCTCCTGGGAATTGCACTGAGCTCTTGTTAATCAAACTACCGCCAATGCAACAGCAGAGAACAGCTAATAGCCCCAACATGGCAATGATGCTTTATTATTTAGTGTTCTGACCACATGAAGAGCTTTACTATCACTATCTCATTATGCCTCACAACCTCCCTGTGTGATAAATAGGTCAGCATTGTTCCTGTTTTACAGATGGAAACTGAGGCTGAGAGAGAGATAGTAACTTGTCTAAGGCCACCCGATGAGGCCATGGCTACAGCCACATTTGAACCCAGGTCTCGTCTCCCCAGGTTGTATGCTTTAACCATCAGGCCACAGTAGGAGGTGGTGTTTGGTTTGATGGTGGACTCCCTTCCCTGATCACTTCACCCATGAGTCCTGTGATAGCTTTCCATATTCTGTGCTCTGCTTTTCTCTCAGTTGCCCCCACCCCACGGAGCCAGGAAGAATAAAACAGCCATGGAAGCAGAGCCCAATGGGGTCATGATCATGCCCGAGGAGGAAGAGAAGCCAGAAGAGGAGGAGATGGAAGCCAGAGGCCAGTGGAATAATAAAGTGGAGTTTGTGCTGTCTGTGGCAGGGGAGATCATTGGTCTGGGCAACGTCTGGAGATTCCCTTATCTCTGTTACAAAAATGGAGGTGGTAAGTGTGAAACAGGGGGGGGGGGGGGAGAGGATGATACCACAAAAACATGAGTACTGATGGAGGCAGCTTCATCTGTTCTCAACCTCTTTCGCTCACTCACTCACTCACATGCCCACGCCCACCTCCAAAGATTGGAGAACCAGGCTATTCATGTGGGAGAAAGGAAGACTCAGTAGCAACATGAATTCAATGCCAGGCCACTTCTCAAAGCAGCTCTGCCAAATACAGAGGATCAATCCAGCCCTTCTGTGGGGACCATTTTCTAGTAACCGGTGACTCTCCAGAAGGTTTGACTTTGAAAACGTCTTGAGAGTCCCCATAGCCCCTCCGCTTCCCCTGCCCTAACGTCCTTGTTGCACTTTCTCTCCCCTCTTCACGCAGAATCCCTTTTTATCCAGCTATCCCCAACCACAAGGTCAGCATAACTCCCCTTTAAAAGAGGACACTTATGAAAAATATATGCTGCAGGGCTGCATCGGAACCAATGCAGCCGTGCACCAGGCATTTCCCATAACCGTCCTCTTTTAAACAGGAGGCATGGTAGCCCTACTCACCACACATAACTGGTTTTCTGGCAATGACAAAAAACTGTGGTGCATTTGTCTCCCCGACGCCTCCTCACGGACACCTGCTCCCCTCCAGGGTATCTTCAGTAAGCCAGCTGGTACCTTGTTCTCTGCTTCTAGGATGACTGGTCTACAGTTACAGTTTGTAATGAGATAGGCTGTGGCCCCTTTAAGGCCAGCCTGCTCATCACTTTGGCTGTCCCCCTTTTGAGAGGCATAAGAGTGGAAGGCTGCCAAGCCAGCACAATCTGTTGGGAGCTACTGAAGGAGAAAGAGCTGAGGAAAAGCACTAGACTTGAACCCCTGGGACCTTGACGAATGTACCAAGAGTCTAGGAAAGAGGCGTCGGCCTATATTGTATTCATTGCTTTGAAAAGACTGTAGAGAGTAATAAAAAAGTGTCTGAACTGGAATCTTTTCCCAAGAGAGTGTATGTGGAGCTAATTCTGCAAGCATTTACACTGGCCAGGTAGCCATTTATTATAGGGCCTCTCTCACAGCACATTGCCTTTTCTGGCTCCATTGAAGATAGTAGCAAAATTCCCAGTGAACTTAATGGAATCAGGATTTCATCTCAGTAACATTTATAAATAATGAGCAATGTTGTTGCATATTTTTGCATATTTATTTTGTTTGTATGGGCTATGGCGAGAGCCAGTGCCGTGAATAAATTACAATTACAACAATATTGTATCATGTTCAGTCTCCAAATAAGGATATTTCCCCCACCTCCAAATTCAGTCTGAGAAGTGAGCAATTTGACTAGACTTTCAAGGCTAAGAAACAGGACACTTGTTTGTCAAGAGTGGGGGAGATTTTTGGTGGCTTCAGATAAGTGCATGAGGGAGAAGGAAGCACTTTGCTATGATGTAATTATTGTGGGGGACACAGCTCCCACAAAGCTAACGGGAAGTAATAGCCCTGTCCTGCACCAAATTTGCACTTGGGAAGGGAGAAAGGGGTGAGGTTCACTCTCCTGGGCAGCAAAGTGTAGGAATGCTGTCTTGCAGCCCTGATCCCTGGCCTCAGCTGTCACCCTCTGCTGGGAAGAGAGCCTCCAGCTGACAACCCACCTGCTGGGCAGAGAGCCCTGAGCCATTCCTTTCCCCTCCTCTTGGGGCTTGGTGAGGAGGGGACTCCCCCCTCCCCGGCATTTCCCACAATGCTCGGAGAACGTTATGCCACTGCGCCTCATTACCTGTATCCTAGGAAGAATTCTCAGAGGAGTTTTTGCTGTGTGAGATGCCTCCTTTCACCTCCGCTTTTGGTGTAACTTGATCAATTCCTTTTCCCAAGAGAACTGTAATAAACCCTTCACGTACTGAAAAATTAAGGTTTCCAGCTACAAGAAAATGTAATGAAAGGGAGGAGGAAAACCAAACTTCATGAGTTTCTTAAAACAATGTTTGGGCTTTGAATTACTTGTAAAAGCTTGAAATAAAAGAATATGGCCCATTAAGGCAATAAGAACATTTAAATTTAATTTTATTTATTATCCCCAAAGGAATGTTCTCATGCCACGGACCAGAGGTAACATGCCATCGCAAACCCCCTTTTATGTATTGTTATTATTTATATAGCGCAAGCAAGAAACAGGTCTGAGAGACAAGGAAGGGCGTATACGAGGGAGAAGGAAACATCAGGAAAGACAAGAGTACATTCATGAAGCTGAGAAGTTGCAGGCTCACGTGCTTTGCTTAATTACAGGGAATTAGGTTCTGTGTGAGGGGGAAAGGATGCTTTTCTACAGATTATGGTGTAAAGCCCATTCAGATTACACACAGGGATCTCCTCATCACTGACCAACTAGTAGGCTCAGTGGCTGCCAAATGATGCAGCGAGCGGTGCCTTGAACAGTATGGTCTCTAAACTCCCAAACTTTTCCCACAAACTAACTTGGTCAAACTCTTCTGCCTCCCTCTCATGGTGAATGATAGAAATACCCGGGTTGCAAAGGACTGGATGGGGAGCAGCTGACAGCACCGGCAGTGCTCCCCCAAACAATACCATTGTTACCCGCAAAGTCCAGCAGCACTCATGGCTGAAACGGTTCTTTGCATTGGATTCGGTCTTTGCCAGAACCTGCCATTCCAATCCTGGTCTGTCGGAATGTGGCCCAGCCAGGATCCAGTCCCTGTTCTGACAAAGATCCAGGTCTGGATCGCCTGCTCTCCCCCTCCAGCACAGTGCCGTTTTTGCACCTGCAGAAAATGGCACCATGCTGGGCTAGGGGAAGGGGAGGAGTCAGAATGAACCACAGAGATTCAGCACAGCCAGAAATCTGCACGGGATCTCTCTGGCCTCTTCAAAAATGTGGATTAAATCCACAAGGAGGAACAGGGTGTTTTGATTCAGCCCTAGTATTGAGCTCTCCAAAACTGCCCCTCAGTCTGCATTTTCTCCCAGTTTCCTTGCAACTCTCTCTGCTAAACCTCAAACTGCCAAGTTGTCCAGATCTTTAACAAAAGGTCAAATGTCCCTATAGTCAGAAGAGACCATGCGCCCAACACTGTATCCAGAGTTCTACATTTCCAGGGGAATGGGGCACACAAGCTCACCATTCCAAGGACACAACACTATTAACTATTAGTAGAACATTAATTAGCCCCTGGGTCAATTCTAATCAGAAAACAGGGATACCAGAGGTCTCTTTGTAGTCTAGGGATTGACAAAGTTCCTAAACTCAAGAGCCATGTACCAAAATCTTTGTATGGCAAAGAGACGGACAGACCTCTTCTGCTTCATGATTGGCTGGTGTAGCCATGGCGTTGAGATTCTTAGGAGCAGCTACTGAGATTTGGGTGCAATGAAATAAGACACAGGACCATGAAGGTAAGACCAGCCCAGGCCGAGAACTGCACTTGAACTGCCCAAGAGTCTCATGTGGCTCTGGAGCCTCAGTTTGCCCAGTCCTGTTATAGGCCCCTTTCACACAGACATGCTAACACTGATAAAATGACTCATTCCACTGAGTGCTGGATAGTTCACTGTTAAGAACATAAGAAGTGTCGTACTGGGTCAGACCAATGGTCCATCTAGCCCAACATCCTGTCTCCGACAGTGGCCAATCATGGTGGCTTGGGAGACGCACCCAACAGGTCACAATGGGGGATCCATTCCCTGTTGTTTTCCCCCAGCTCCCGTCATGTTCCCTGATCCTGTCTGGCTAATAGCTGCTAATGGACCGATCTTCCAGAAACTTGTCCAAACCTCTTTTAAACTCAGCTATAGTACTGGCCCGTACCACAGCCTCTGGCAGTAGATTCCACAACCCAATTATATGCTGAGTGAAAAAATATTTTCTTTTATTTGTTTTAAACTTGCCACCCATGAGTTTCATGGAGTGTCCCCTAGTTCTAGTACTAGCTGAGAGGGTAAATAACTGTTCCTTGTTTAATAGTTCCACCCCACTCATGATTTTATAGACCTTTATCATATTTCCTCTCAGTTGACTCTTCTCTAAACTGAACAGTCCCAACCTACCAAGCCTCTCCTCATACGGGAGCCCTTCCATGCCCTTGATCATTTTTGTTGCTCTTCTCTGTATCTTTTCTAGTTCAGCTATGTCTTTTATGAGATGGGGTAACCAGAACTGTACACACTATTTGAGGTGTGGTCGCACCATTGATTTGTATAGAGGCATTATGACATCCTCAGTTTTATCTATCCCCTTCCGAATAATTCCTAACTTTCTGTTTGCTTTTTTGACTGCTGCTGTACACTGGACTGTGGATTTCATTGTATTGTCCACAACCACCCCCAGATCCTTTTCCTGAGTGGTAACTCCTAGCTTAGTACCCAGCATTGTGGACGCATAGTTTGGATTATTTTTCCCTACATGCATCCCTTTGCACTTGTCCATGTTAAATCTCTTAGAGGCACCCAGTGTCGTAAGATCCTGTTGCAGTTCCTCACAGTCTGCTTGTGTTTTAACTACCTTGAACAACTTGTGTCGTCTGCAAATTTGATCACCTCACTCTTAACATGCTTTTCCAAATCATTAATGAATACATTAAACAGCACCGGTCCCAATACAGATCCTCGGGGCACACCACTTTTTACATCTCTCCATTGTGAAAACTGACCATTTAGTCCTACCCTTTGCTTTCTATCTTTTAACCAGTTTCTGATCCATCTTAAGACACTATCTCCTATCCCATGACTTTTTAATTTTATCTAGAGTCTCCCATGAGGAACCTTATCAAATGCTTTCTGGAAATCCAGGTACACTATGGGTATTTTCAGACGTTACAAGATCACGCTCAACCACAGACAATCTCCTGTGGTGGGGAATGGTCCCGTAACATCTGTTTGATCCCCGCCAGATGTTCACCACAGTGAACCACCAGCGGGGATCAAAATAACCACGCTTTTGAGGGTGGTCCATCTCTGAAAGCGTGGTCAAAGTGATTCCTGCCGGGGGAATCACTTTCTGCCCCCAACACACATGATGTTACCATGCTCAACCACGGCAGGATTCACCATGGTTGAGCGTGGTAACGTCTCGTCTGGCCCCTGACCACGGCCTGGAATCAGCAGTCATGCTCACCGCCGATTCTGGGCCGTGGTCAATACCCCAGGGGGCAGGCAGGCGCTGCGGCCACATTGGCCGCTGTGCCCCCTCGTCTCCTGGAGGGCGGGCAGCCTTGGAAGCATGGGGGGTGCGGGACTGTGCGGCTGCACGTTGCGCCGCGCAGCCCCGCCCCCTCCCCGATTCCCCGGTGGAATCTGCAGGCTCGTCTGTTGACGGGCCGGTCTGATTCCGCCGGGAAAAGCCGTGTGCCAGGCGCTTTACAGAACATAGAAATAGATGCGGTCCCTGCCTATGGTTTACAATCTAAAAGACAAGAAGGGGGAGACAGGGAGAGGGGATAGTGGGAGAGACAAGGGAGAAAACAAACAAACTTTCTCCCATTAAGCCATGTTTGTCAACATGCCCTATTTTGCAAGAACATTTTTGTAGCAGTAAAGGAAGCAGCATCCTTCAGCCATGTGTGCACTGGACCTATGTTCCCTACATCATGGTCCTAGACTGATCTCATCCAGATAGGGAAAAAAATCTCCCTTTCCTGCCCCCAAGTTCCCTGTAGCAACAGTACATCTATGTTTAGAAAATATTTGGAGGGTGATCTTTTGTTTAAAAGTTCCTGGCATAAAAACAAGGGGAAATGCTACTTGTTTAGGCCTTGTAGTTAATGACTCGTCATGGGAAAGAATCTTGCTGAGAATGACTTGTTACTGACACTGGAGAAACATACAGGGCAAACCTGTGTGTGGAAGCAGCGGAACTCTTTATTGCAAACATCCATGTCTGCAGTGCAGAAAAGATTTCACAGAATCTGAATGTCAGAGTGGGAAGTCACCTTGAGGGTCATCTAGTGCTACCCCCTGCTTGCTTGAAGGGGAAGGACTACACCTACAATATCCCCAACAGATGGTTGTCCAGCCTCTTTTTGAAAACCTCCAGTGACAGAGAGCCTATGACTTCTTCTAGTAGCATGGGCCTGGCCCAGATAAGCCTTTGCTGAATTTGGCCCCCTGACTCAGGTCCATACTTGGGAATTAATTGTTTCAAGGTTATTTTATTCAGCTTCTCATCACAGGTTCACAGTATATGCTATTTGCAATGCTATATACAGTCCTTGTGTGGCTACTCACACAGTTCCTTGTTTGCCAGGCAACACCTTTGGGCTCTTTCCAGTCTCTCAGCCAGGTTTCCCCAGTTCAGATTGTGTCATCAAGTCTCTCGAGGTCAAGTTGCTTTCTTTGCCATCTTTGTTCTTCAGCTCTCAGATCAGCAACTCCACTCAACACAGCAGCCTTCCTAAGACTGAGCTCTGGGCCACCTTTTCAGCCTCTCTGGCTAGCTTAGCCACAGCCAAGTGCAGCTACATCCAGTGCTATCCTTTCCTTCTTGTAGCACCAGCAGTCCATTAGCCCCTGCTTCTGGCTGGCGCTATCTGCATTTCTTAAAGGGCCCTCAGCCCACAGGATCTCTGCCTTGTTACACCTTCCTAGGCAGCTTGTTCCTTTGCCCACACAGCTCTTACTTTTAGGTAACGTTTCCTGATGTCTAACTGTATACTGTGTTCCTGTAACTTGCGTCCATTATTTCTGTCCCTGCACTCTGTAGCAATGGAGAACAGATCCTTGCCATCTTGCTGATGACGGCCCTTTGGAGATTTGGGGCATTGGGAACTAGGAAGGAAAAACTTGCTGTATCCAGTGGGATTTGGAGGACTACTGTTTCCTTTCCACCAGTAGGAAAATGGCCTTTTCATTGCCATTGACTGTCCACAAGGGATGTGGCCTGTCAGGTCTGTGAGACAAAATAATATCCCTTTCCCTATTCATGGATGAGATTCACGGATCTAGCTCCTGCCCTTGAGGATGCATTTTACACCCCCCACCCACCCACCCAATTCTTTCTGCACAACTTTCATCTCCTCTTCCTTCTCCTGTGTTTCAAGGGTGAGAAAAGCAGTGCAATTCTTTTTTCTTCTTCCTTTTGTTGTGTTTCCTTTTCTTGCTCTTCAGTGTTTAGCACTCCCAAGTTCTGGCCAGATGTGTTGAGATACCATGAGAAAAGCGATAGAATGGCCAGAGATGCAATTTTTGTTTACTTCAATGCAGCCCTGCAACCTGTATTTCTTATAAGTGTCCTCTACGATTTGCATATCTGGTCACCATAAAAATTGATGTTGGTATCTATCTGCAGGACAAGAAAGAAGAATTAGATACCTTGAGTCAACGGAGAGTTTAATCTCTCAAAATGTATGCTTTGTTTTTTCAGGCCCAAAGAATTAGTTCAGATGACCCTTACATTGAATAAACATTCTGGAATGCTTATCTGATTGATAATGGTGTTCGCTCCTCACGACCTACTACTACTAGGCTTGTTATTGGTGGTTATAATGCAGAATTACAAACACTTGCTGTATCCCTTTGTGCTCTTTCCATAGGTGCCTTCTTCATCCCCTATCTCATCTTCCTCTTCACCTGTGGCATCCCGGTGTTCTTCCTGGAGACGGCGCTGGGCCAGTACACCAGCCAGGGAGGGGTGACTGCCTGGCGGAAGATATGTCCCATTTTTGAAGGTGAGTCAGGGACAGGGAATCGATAGTGGTTTTTCTTGAGAATCCGTGACTTGGTGTACTTTACTTACATACTTTCTGATCTAACGCTGTTCTTTCTCTCGCTGTCTCTCCCACCCTCAGTTCTCCTTGCCCTTCTATCCTTCTCCCTTGTCCCTTCTTGTGTTGTGGCAGTGCTAGTATCCAGATGCGTCAAGAAGTGACAGGGCTCTCTTGGCCTGGGCCTTGTACAGACACAGAGCAAGACAAGGCCTCTGCTTTGAAGAGCTTACGGTCTAATTAAGTCAAGATGCAACAGAGGCATAGAACAAACAAACAAGAGTCCTGGATGATACAAATGGTAATAATCCTGGGTTTATGTAGGCCAGATGGCTGGCATAAATATCAGTCATGAGCTGGAGGTGGGGAGAGGCTAGAATTAATCTTAGCCATATGTCCTGCCTCCTCCTGGCTGTAATGGGTGCTTTAAGGGCAGATACAGGTTCTAATGCTGAATATGTACCATACTGTACAACTAGGTTCCACACTGCAGGGTTAGAGTAGATAGATCTGAAGGAAAAATGCTCTGGTTTAAGGTACAGAATTAAGAGTAATGACTCCCAGAGCCCTCTTTTCATTCCGCATGTAATTTCCATTGAATTAACAAGATACCTGCATTGGGGGAAGAAGGAATAGGCAATTGGGTTCTGTTTCCAGTTCTGCCACTGGCTTTCTGTTTGGCCTTAGCAAAGCCACTTAATCTTCTGTGCCCTGGTTTCCCCCCCACCTATTATAATAAAATAATAATTAATAATAAATCACTCCATAAGGGGCTTGATTTGGCAGTGTTTGCTGAGAGCTTTGGGATTCTCAGAGGCAAGGTGCTGCAAAGAGGCATATTCATACAAGCCAGGTCCTTTCCACACACAGTGCAGTCAGTATTACCTTGAGATGCCAATCCACTTAGTATGTGCAAATTGGACACATTACAGAAAGTTCTCCTGCCGCTGTCAGGCTAGTTCTCCTGCCCATGCCATGGGAGAGAAATCAGAGGCCTTTTTTGAATTGTTGGATGTAAACTCATTTGTCCTAAATTTCATGACACTTCCTGGATTTGCAGAGAGTTTCACACACAGGCCCTTTTTACACAGACACTCTAACACCGATAAAATGGGTGTTCTATTTTATTATACATGGTACAGGGCAACACTGCAGCCCTGCAACATGGGCCCTTTTCACATTAGATGCCTCCACCCAGTTTCACTGGGTGGAGGTGTCTGTGTAAACACCACTTGCGGTGAGTGTAGGTGCGTGCGTGCTCCCGCGCAACACCCATCTCCACCCATCCCCGACCCACGGAGCAACGGACTCCACTGCCGATTGTTCTGTGGATGGGTGGAGATGGGTGTTGCACAGGAGCATACACGCACCTACACCCACTGCAAGTGGTGTTTACACAGACACCTCCACCCGTCGAAACTGGGTGGAGGCATCTCGTGTGAGAAGGGCTCATGTTACAGAGCTGTAGTGTTGCCCTGTACCATGTATAATAAAATATAACACCCATTTTATTGGTGTTAGAGTGTCTGTGTAAAAAATAGCCATAGTTACTGATTGCCCACAAGCTTGTAAATGGTAAACTATCTGAGCCCATTTGCCAATAAATTTGCTACAACCTGCTTAAGATTTCCAGTCCTGCTGCATGCCTCCACCTTCCACTTATCGGTACAACTCATCTCTTCTGTCCTCCATTTTCTTGTGGGGCGGGGTATAAAAATACTTTTCATCTCTCGAGTGGCTTTGCCAGAACATCTCCAAGTGTTTTAGATTATAAGTAGGGAAAACCCAATGAAATTAACTGCCTGCAGGCTTAAGACAAACAGAAAGGAGTACTTTCTCACTCAACAAACACTTTACCTGTGAAACGCCATACTATGGGATGTTGGGAAGGCCAATAGCATCACTGGGTTCAAAAACTAATTGGATAAGTCCTTAGAGGATTGGTCCATCAGTGCTAATGGAGAAATCTTACCTGAGATCTTACATCAGAGATACAAACAAGATGTGTGTATACAATGATGACCAACTGGATCAGGGAATGAGTTCCCTATATTTCAGGGGCTGAGAGTAAACACCAGGAAATGGATCACTCCATTATGATCTGTGGTGCATTTCTCTGAAATAACCAAAGCTGCCACCGTCAGAGAGAATGCTGAGCTAGATCCATTGATCTGACCCAGTATGAAACTTCTTGCGTTCCCCATGAAACAGAAATACACTATCATTTCGGCTGTGGATATGTCTTCAGTCTTGGTACCAAGGAGCCACAGGATCAACCTCTCAAAAAGAAACAGTAAGTTGAGTTAGGCCCAACACTAGTGCCCTTTATTCAGATGAAAAGCAAACAAGCCCATTACAAGGCCTGTGCTGAACACCACTGCATATAAAATCCTCTCTGAGGTATTTGTCTCCAGCAGACAAATTCCAACCTGCCGTTTAACCACAGGGAGTTACAAATATCTTGGAACCCAGCCCTTGGTCACAGGTAGGGCAATACGAGCCCTCGGCCTTCCCAGCCCAACAGCCTGATTCCTCCTCACTCAGCCTGAGCCAGCAGGGTGGCCATACCTCCCTTTTAAAAGAGGACACGTATGAAAAATACATGGTGCAGGGCTGCACTGGAACCAATGCAGCCCTGAAACATATATTTTTCATAAACGTCCTCTTTTAAACCTCCATATGGCCACCCTATGAACCAATCCAAGCTGCCTCACCCAAGCTCATTAATCAATCCTGGCTTAAGAGACCCAGCAGCAGGGGATGCAGTGGTCTAAACCCCTTAAAGGGCCAGTGCCTGGCTCACACTGGTTTCAGGAGACAAAGACACAGAAGACCAGGTGGTATCTTTTTCAAGGTCACACAGTGAATTATTGGCACCAGCAGGTATGGAAGCTGAATCTAGTGGTGAAATGAATAGGTGTGTTTGTACTTGGAAATATTATTTGCATATTCAGTCATCCAAATATGTGAATAATATCTGCATATGAAACACATATTCAGTTTGGTTATTCAATTACTTTGTTTCAGCACTAGTATTTAGTATAATTGTAAACCCCCAAACTAACCAAACAGCCAGCAGCAGCAACCAAATTATACAATACCGATATCCAAATGAAGGTGGAAGGATATCCACTCCATTGAAGTTAATTCAAAGCAGCTGAATTCAACCACTAATATATTCACTTTAAAGATTTCTTCTGCCTCTAGCTGAATCTCTCTATTCCTAGCCTGGGGATTTTGCCCAGACACCATCCTTTGTGCCTGGCTGTAATAATAATCAGTGGAACCCTTTGTATTTCTGACCTCTCCTTCCCGGATGAAGCTCACCTGCTTGCTGTTCTGGAGCTCAAGGGGGGACGTTCTGTGTAGCTACTTGAAGGCAGATTGGCCCATGCCCATTTCCTAATGCTCTCTTCTCTCCTTCCCAGTGATTGGATATGCCTCACAAGTCATTGAATCTTATCTGAATATTTACTACATCATCATCCTGTCCTGGGCCCTCTTCTACCTGTTCAGCTCCTTTGCTGCTGTTCTGCCCTGGGCCAACTGCAATAACCCTTGGAATTCAGGTACAAACCCCATCACCTAGGTCCTGGCAAGGGAGACTGGGATGCTCAGGAATTGGAAATTGCTGCTTGCAGCCCTTGCCTTGATCTGGGCTTGTAACAGGCCTCAAAGCTGAGCTTATTTTCTCCCACCACCAGGGCCGGTCTTAAGCAGGGCCAGTAGAAGGCGTGGCCTGGGCCCTGCAATTAGAGGGGGGCCCATGTGCAGGCCAGTCCTGGTAGCCTCAAGACCAGTGCTCATAAGGCCCTGGGATGAGCTATTCCTGCAGGGCCCGCCTCTCTCCCGCCCATGACTCTCAACCCAAGAGGTGGTTGCTTCCCTGCCCCCCTCCCCTCCCCTACTAGGGTGAGGGAGCAGGGCCCCGTATGGAGGGGCTAAAAATGGGTGGGGCTGTGGAGGGTGGAGCCACAGGGCCCCCACATTTTATTTTTACCCTGGGCTCCACAAATTTTAAGCCCTGCCCTGCCCTGCCCTGCCCATGAAACCTGGGTTCTCAGGGCGTTCTCTCTTATACAGCCTCTCTGTAACCCAGAGTGTGATCTTCAGACTGGGTTCCCTCCTAGATATCTCCCAAACCCTGTTGGATTTTAGCCTTGACTCGCCACACAGCCCTCTAGATCAAGCTGATATGCTGCACAGTCTAAAAATAAGATAGCTATTGTGGTGTGTGTGTGTGTGTACTCTCTTGAGAGATTTCTACATGATAACAGCCTCACAAACCACCATACCTCCAGGCTCTGCTGTCTTTGAAACTAAACCAGTTTAATTATGGAAAGCAGATAAGCACCCATTTTGCCTCTCTGCAGGTCCTTCTGGAGAGAGAGAGAGAGTGGTTGCCCTGTTGGTCCCAAAAGTAATAGATGGAGAGACCGAGTAGCTCAGATGATCTTTTATTGGACCAACTTTTGTTGGTAAGATTATGCAAGCTTTCGGACCATGCAGAGCCCTTCCTTAGGATAGTATTAGTAACACATCAGAACTATAGACTGAGCAATGCAAGATGGGTAAATAATATATATATGAAAACTATACTTGGAAGGGTGTTGGGGGAAAGCCAACAGCTGCTGTGCAGTACGTGGTTCGAACAGAGGCAACTGAAGTGGATGCCATCCTTAGTTAAGTGATACAGTATATTCCAGTAAAGAGGATAGGGAAGAAGCAGAGAGAGATCAGGTGGCCATTAGAATGGAACAGACAAACTTGAATACTTCCAAAAAACCCAAAATATGCAGTTACAAGCACCAGGGTATTAAAATGCTTAGATGTCTGTATATCTTTGCCAGAAGCCTCAAAAGTAAAATGAGGGAATCAGAGTACTTAGCTTTAAGTAAGGACATTGATATAACAGACATCTCAGAAACATGGTGGAATGAGGACAGTCAACGTGACACTAGGATACAAAATATATAGAAATGACAGAGTTAATCAGTTCACTTTATTGAGGCTATCCGCCATATTAGCAAGATGTAACTAACAATAATAAACCGGCAAATAACCCGAAATACACCAATCTCAATCATAAAATGACAAAAATAAAACACCACAGCAGTTCAAAGAACCTTCTCAATGCTAGACATAAATTATACGAAGGTGACGCTCCAGTGGTTGTAAACAACAAACCAGAGAATCCATTTTCAGTCTCAAGTATAGGAGCGCAGATTTAGCCGATAAGAATCATCATGCCAGTTCATATAGTCTTCCTTAAACGAAATGCTAATAAGAGGTACAGAGCTACGGCTTTAGCAGTCTCGAGATTTCTAGATGCAAGCAAAAATGAAATTTGATGTTCATATGAGAAAAAAACCTTATCTACATAAAGTGGAGTCGGCCAACATTCTCTTAAATCCTAGTAATATGGAGAAGAGAATAATACATTATTATTATTGATTATTAACAAACATTTATATAACGTCAGCAGTGTACCTGGCACTTTACAAAGTAATAAAATACATTCTCTAAGGGTTCAATTTCAGCAGCTACACAAGGACATAGCCTCTCCCCAAACGGGAGGCCGGCTACTCTACCTCTGGTAACCACTGAATCAAAAAGTTGGAAACGAGCTAGTGAGGTTGGTCTGCGAAGCTGGTAATCAGGAAGCAATTCAAGATAGGGTCGAGACAAAACTGGACCTTACGTTTCCTGTAACAAGGAGCTATTTTAATGCCAGGTAGTCTAGCTGTATCCTCCTGTGCAGAGAGATCAAAGAGTCTCTGTCTCACGGAAACTAGAAACTGGCGCCTAGTTCTGACCACACAGCCCTCAGGAGGGTAATCAATTCTGCAGAGAGCTCTTGAGACCTCTCCCCACCAGGGATACTTTCTGGCTCCAGCATGATGAGCTTGTTCAATCCAGCACAACGCTGGTAATCGCTCCGAATCTATTTGACACCGCTTAGCCCAGTAACTTATGGCTCTAAGTATGGGCCAAAACTGAAAGCGCACACAGTCCAGTTTCTGCTCGTAGCATCACTATAGGGGCAGCAAGAGGCAGGCCTCTCATAAAATTGTTTTGCACCACATCTGTCTGAGACCTATGGATCGAAAAACAAATCTCCGAGCCGAATAACACTTGTGGAATAACTTTAGTCTTATAGATTTTTATCACTGCACCAACTCCTGTAGTTTTAAGGGACCTATATAAACGAATGATCCCTGCTGTGGTGCTGTCTGCTCTTTTTATCACAATATTTCACCCAGCCTCCAATTATAATGTTTCCTACTCCGGCCCAAGCAGACAATCTGAGATTTTTGCTGGTTTATGGTCAAACTATTTGCCTGACAGTAGTCATGAAGACGATCCAGGCATAACGGCAGACCCTGCTGAGACTGCAATAATAAAACAACATTACATCATCTCCATAAAGTAATGTACTTATTGGCCTTTCACCAATTAATGGTGGAGTCCGACTGGCATTATTGATTACAGTTACTAAATTGTTTATAAAAAGGGAGAATAACAACGGGGCCAAAACACAGCCCTGTCTCACCCCCAATTTAAGCAGAAAAGAGCTGGAATAAAGGCCTGAACTGCTCAGGCGCACAACTGCACTAGTACCAGAGTACAAGAGCATGAGCATTTCCAGAAGATGGTAGTTTATACCCATCTTATCTAACTTAGCCCATAATTTAGACCTGTCAACCATATCAAAGGTCTTAGAAAAGTCAATAAAGGCTGCATATAATTTGCCCCTCCTAATTGTTATATACTTGTCAATCAAATGTTTAAGAGCAAAACAGTTGTCTATAACTGAACACCCCTGACGGAACCCAGCCTGCTCCTCCGACAATAACTGATTTTCTGTAACCCACTATTCCAATTCCTCCAAGAGGAAACGGGAATATCATTTTCCAATAACTGGAAGCAGACTAATTGGCCTATAACAAGCTGGATCTTTTTTGTCCCCCTTCTTAAAAATAGGAATAATAAATAGCAGTGTTCCAGCTAGATGGTAAAAACCTATTACGATTACAGAGGGAGACAAAACTCACCAGGACTGGGGCCCACCAGACTGCAAAGTTCTTATATATCTCAGGTGGGAGAAGGTCCAGACCAGAAGCCCTACCAAGTCACAAGGTCTTAATATAGGAGAGAACCCTATCATCTGTTACCTCTGGGAGAAAAGACACTCTCACATCTAGCTCATCATTACTGTGCTGGTTGGGTGAGCTGAGCAATGGTTGATCATCTCCAGGGGGGTTATAAATAGATGTAAAATACTGAGCCCGCCGTTTACCACTAATGTGAGATGCTGTGAAACCAGCCCTTGCACCAAAGAAAGTATTAATTATTTTCCAAAACCAGCTGGAGTCATTTAAAGAACAAGCAGTCTGAAGTTCAGCCCAAATCTGGACAACAGAGTTAATCGTAATAGAAGTGGAAGAGCCTTCTATGTTAAAGATAGCATTACGTCAAGCTTGATAAAAAATGATAAATTACACAAACTCTTCCCTGGAATCACTATGGATAGAAATTGTATGTTTAAATGGAAACCAGATAGTAGTGGGGCTATATTGTTGACCCCCTGACCAGGATGCTGACAGTGATAGTGAAATACTAAGGGAAATTAGGGAGGCTAAAAATGTAGGCAGTGCAATAATAATGGGGGATTTTAACTACCCCCTTATTGAGTGGGAAAATGTCTCCTCAGGGTGTGCTGCAGAAGCCAAGTTCATAGACACCATAAATGACGGCGTCCTGGAACAGCTTGTCTTGGAAACCACAAGAGGAGAAGCTATTTTAGATCTTGTCCTAACCGGAGCAGAGGGTCTAGTAGAAGGAGTAACCGTGGCAGAGCCACTTGTTAATAGTGATCACCATATAATTAGGTTCAACCTGCTATTAGGAGAGAGATTACCTAACAAGGGTGTTTAACTTCAGGAAGGTGGACTATGCAAAGATGAGAAAGTTAGTTAAGGGGAAACTAAAAGGGAAAGTCATCAGGGTCAAAGGCCTGCAAGAGACATGGAGACTATTGAAAACTACTATTTGAGAAACTCCGATTAAATGTATACCACAAATCAAAAATGGTCAGATGGGAACCAAACAAATTCCTGTATGGCTGAATGGTAACATTAAGGAGGCTATCAGAGCCAAAAAATTGTCTTTCAAAAAATGGAAAATTTTTCCAAATGAGGTAAATAGGAATGAGCGTAGACATTGGCAGAGAAACTATCAAACCATGATAAGGCAGACCAAGAGGGAATTTGGAGGAACAACTTGCTAAGGATGCAAAATCCAATACCAATTTTTTTTCTCAGTCCAGCAGAGCCAGGAAACCTGCTAGAGAGGTAGCTAGTCTGCTAGATGATCAGGGAATAAAGGAGATGTTCAAAGGTGACACGGCCATTGCTGAAAAACTAAATCAGCTCTTTGCATCCATTTTTACTGTGGCGGATGGTGGGGAGATACCTTCACCAGAGCCATTTTTTGTTGGTGAGGAATCTGAGAAATTATCTGAAATGATCATGATGCCAGAAAGGTCTTATTGCATATCAACAATTTAAACAGTAGCAAGTCACCTGGGACAGATGGTGTTCATCCAAGGGTATTGAAAGAACTCAGATTTGAAATTGCTGAACTACTATCAGTAATGTGTCACTTATCGCTAAAATCCTCTTCTGTGCTAGAAGATTGGAGGTTAGCTAATGTAACACCAGTTTTTAGGAAGGGCTTCAGAGGTGACCCTGGAAAGTACAGACTGGTAAGCCTGACATCAGTACTGAGCAAACTGGTGGAGAGCATTGTTAAAAACAGAATTATTAGGTACACTGACAAGCATGATTTGATAGGTAAGAACCAGAACGGCTTTAGCAAAGGGAAATCATGCCTCACTAATCTATAAGAATTTTATGAGAATGTCCACAAGCATGTGGGTAGGGGTAATCCAGTTGATATAGTATATTTAGATTTTCAAAAAGCATTTGACAAGGTGCCTCACCAGAGACTCCTGAGCAAACTAAGTAGTCATGGGATAAGAGGAAGAGTCCTGTCATGGTTTGGGAGCTGGTTAAAAGATAGGAAACAAAAAGTAGGAATGGTCATTTTTCAAGTTGGAGAGAGGCAGATAAAGGGGTGCACAACAGAGATACCTCACAACAGAGATACCACAGAGATAGTATCTCTGTTGTGAGATACCATCACTCATGCACCTCGACCTCCACCCATCACACACACTCCTCCCGCAAACATTCATGCACACCCACCTCCACCCATCACACAGACTCCTCCCGTAAACACTCATGCACCTCCACCCATCACACACACTCCTCCCGCAAACACTCATGCACACCCACCTCCACCCATCACACACGCATGGAGCAACTGGCGAAAACAGTGGTTGCTCTGTGCGTGTACGATGGGTAGATGTGGGTGGAGATCAGTCTACACCCTCCCCCCACCCACCGGTGTGAACACCGATCCCCGCCCCCTGCACCGTGACCCATGTAAAAAGGGCCATAGCCTGGAGTCAGATGCTGGTTTAAGCTTTACATGGCTGTGAATTAATCAGGTTGTCTAAATAAATTTTAAAGGCATAAGATGTTTCCAGGACAGGCAGCTAAGGAGAAAACTTTGTATTATACACTAAAGCCAGGTCATCCTGCAGGGCAATATCAGTCACCCTTTGTTTAAAATCCATCCTTGATAGAATAAATTTCAAGAAAAAAGTGCTTTAAGAATTACCTTCCACATTTTGGGGACACAAGCAAGAAAGATGAAAGCCTGAAAGGTTATAAATTTTAGGCCAGACCTTCAGAAGGCCAACACATGTTCTATTTGTCACGGGGGAATGGGGTAAGGAGTAGGAACACAAGGGGGACAGGGGGAGAACGTAAACCCTTGGCAAGACCCCCTCCTCTCAGGTGATACCACGAAGAAGGTATTTCCCTCAGGATCGTATTTGGGCTTTCCCTCAGAAAGGCAACCCAACTCATCACAGGGAAGGAGAGGAGGGCTCTGCACAATGTCCCAAAGAAGACACCAACAATTAACAAGAACACTACTCACAGTTTCGCTTGGGTCCAGGGCACAGTGATGTAGTCGCAGTGAAGGAGGAGTGGGTCTAGGAATTCCAGGGGTGTCAAGGCAGAGGGTAGGGAAGCGGGGAGAGGAGCAGGGGTAGGGCACGCATCCAGGGAAGGGGGAAGAGGTAAGGAGGAGGTATGGGAAGGGAATAAGGGAGTGAATGGTCGCAGGGAGGAGAGGGCACCCACAATACTCACTCTCACTCACAACAAGGGTCTACAAGAGGAGAGGGGAGGAGACAGGTAACACACAACACTAGGATACAAGGTGAGGATCACTGGAGGTGAACAAGGACACAAGGTAGAACAACCACACACACTATAGGGGCCAGCCTCTCTAATGGTTACCGGCGGGGAACTGCTGCCCCGCCGGTGCTTTTATCCCCTTCAAACCAGGTGTCAGCTGTTAGCACTCAAAGCGGAGTGCTAACTCCACCTCTTACGTTCTGTGCAGCCCCGCCAGGTGTGCACTGCGTCGTGGCGGGGCTCCGTCTGCTGGGCTCGCGGCCGCAAGGGCTGTGCTGAGTCTGTCGTAGTGCTTCCTTGTCCCCGGGGTTGCCTTGCAACCCGTGGTATGTGTCATTGCGGGTGGAGGCGGAGTCGTGGTGCAACTCACTGAGACTTTCCCTATTTGTCCACAGTGAATAGGGCTGGGTGTAAAGTTTTGGAGAAACAAATCTTTTCCAAAAACAATTCTTTACTAACTCAGCATAGGAACTTGCCTGCTGTACCAGATCGCTCTCCTACTACGCAGCATTTGAGAGATGGCTTTGGCATGGACTATTTTGATGACTAGTGAACTCTGTTCCCACCATATGTCCTGGAGAAACGCAGATCCCATCTGGCAGATTTCATACCATTCTGCCATTATTCATTTAAATGGAAGAATCATGCCCCAGTTGGTGAAACTTTAACCTTTAATCAATAAAATCGGACACTCTAAAAGGTGACCATCTAAATTCTGAGCCATTTTTGGTCTTACAGTAGTTAATGATTCCAAGGGGGGGATTCCATCCTTTTTTATGAACATTGGGGTGGTGGGTGATATTCTTTCCTAGCTGTAAAAACATTTTGCCTCGATGGAGAGGAGACATAGGGTGAAAACAGACATGACGCTAACCACCCTTTAACCCACCCTTGGTGGTCATTTATGCATGTTGCAGGGCTGCATACTAGGGCACCAATACAGCCCTGCAACATGCATAAATAACCACCAAGGGTGGTTAGCATCATGTCTGTTTTCACCCATAGAAACAGAAGGATGGATAAGATAGCAAATAGCCGATGGGTAGTTTTGGAAAGCACTGTTACTCATCTTTCAATTATATTTCTGTGTTTATTATAGGTTAGGTATTCCTAACCTATAATTAAACAAGGTTCTACATTGCCGATATTAAAAATGTGCCCAGGGGGCAGGCGTGATGTGTGTGACATACGTTTGGGAGGGAGGTCTGCAATACAGCGACAAGGTGGGAAGGGTTAAAAATGGCAGCAACAACAGAAAAGGAAAAAGTGTGACACAAAAATGTGGGTGTTTTTAGACAAGCATCTCCCCACCCATCACCCACCCATTAGACATGTTGCAAGGCTGCATAGGGTGCCAATGCGGCCCTGCAACATGCATGATGGGTGGGGAGGTGCTTGTCTAAAAACACCCTTTATGAAAAGGCTGCAATGACCACCCGTCATTATCTGTGACCAGGACCTTAGTTGACTTTCCCTTTGTGTGCAGCATGGAATCAGGTTGTGGGGCTCTTCTTCACACTAATATAATCAAGCAACTAGTTTCTCTTGATGTGGGTCATGTACTGTTTGTCTTCAGTCACTTTATGGTTTACTTGGTTCCATCAGAGTCTCTAGACCCCTGGAGGAACAGCACTAATCAACCACAAGCCAGCCTGACCTCTGAAAGCCTTTAGTCTATTATTACTATGAAGTCTTAGACGATAAAGTCTTTAGTCTTTTATTACTCTACTGCTCTACTACTCTTTCTTCATTCTCAGCAGGATACTAGAAAGCAAGGCTGGAAGGATTCCTTGTTCATATCAGCCTGACTCTTTCTATGTTTTACTTCATTCTGGAGGATTAATTTCCGGCATGTTTTAAGATTCTTCTCTCCACAACCAATCCACAGCCTTGCCCTGCCACACCCCCATGACTGTCCTTCCCTTTCTGAAGTGAGATCCAAGTTCTCGAGGTCCACAAACAGAACTTTGTGTGGAGAGAGCCAGAGAAATTCCTGCCTCTGAACTATTGGTTCCTTCTCTCTTAATTTCCAGTAACTGCCTAGCTAAGGACTCTCTCTCTCCCTCTCGCTCTCGTTTATTAAATGCATGATGAGTTTTCTGCTTCTGCAGCAAGAATTTTTTCGGCATCCGATCACTCTAGGGCCGCTTTTAGACGATCGTGGCGGCACCCGCGTTTGTTTTTCAAAACTACCAGGAGGCGGGTTTACACGTGACACCGCCGCAGATTATGCACATGTGTGGGTGACGCGCGTCCATTTCCGGCCGCGTATGTCCACCCTTGATCGGCGACCCTGTCAGCTCGCGGCCGGAAATGGATGTGCAGCGCCCACACATGCGCATAATCGGAGGCGGTGTCACATGTAGTTTTGAAAAACAAGCACGGGCGCCGCCGCGATCGTCTAAAAGCGGCCTATGATTTTCACAAATAAACCACACTAGAAGATTAAGTGGAAGAGCAGATTTTTATGAATGTCAGGCAAGTGTAAAGGCGAGGGGAAAGGGATTGAAAGGTAACACCCTGGATAACTGCTTTTGGCATTTGATAACAATCTGCATTCCACAGCCATCTGGTTTCTATAGGGATAAGGAGCCATCACTTCCCCGTGCCCTCTAGCTGTTCCTTGACTGGGACTCTCAAGTGAGGGGGAAGGGTTGATGTCTCACAGGGCAGGGTGGGAGTGCTCATTTGCAGCTGGAGAACATGAGGCGGCATATGAGTGTTATGAGGTGAGAGGCCTGTCGATTGTCCTGGTTCACAGGCTTGCTTTTCTCTCTTGCAGATCGCTGTGTGGACTTTCTGAATAGCTCCAATGCAGAGAACCGGAGTGTGTCAGCTAATGCCACCACTCCAGTCATTGAGTTCTGGGAGTATGTATCCCCATTTCCAAATCTTTTCTCCTCCAAAATTCACAGAAATGAATGTCCCAAATGCCAAACCAAGAGATATGCAAAGACCCTATCCCTGAACCTAGACATATGACACCCAGGTGGGTGCAGGGGGTCACCTACAGCTGGTTTTAGGGGGAAGAAACCTGCAGCGATGTAGCAAAGCTGTGGTGGGCCCCAGATCATGTCCCAGTTATAGGCCCCTCCTAGGGCAAGGCAGTGGGGTCTTCCAAAATGGCAGCCCTCCCAAGGCACCCAACCAGCCTCAGTCTCCTCCTGCCAAAGGGTTGTAGTGCTGCCCTGGGTCCCAGCAAGGCCTTCCAGTCAGTGGCGTAGCTACCGTGGCTTGGGGGGGGGCATATTTGCACCCGGGTCCTGCCCTGGGGGGGGACCTGTAGGCAGGGCCGGCCCCCTCACCTGCAGCGGCAGCGGGAGGGGTGAGGGAGGTGGGGGAGCCAGTGCCGGGAAAAGACCCCGGCATATCTGCACCGGCTCTTTTCCCCGCCGTCTCCTCCCCGCTCCATCTCCCTCACCCCTCCTGCTGCCGACACCGGCAGGTGATATTGCAGCCTAAATTTTTCTGCTGCCTCCCCTCCCTGGCTCCAGTCCCTATCCCTCACCTGCCTCTGCCTCCTAGTAGCAGCAGCAGCAGCAACAGCTGGATACAGATCGGGGAGATAAAGCTGTTTGTTTACAAACAGCTCCTGCCCATGTGCTGATCAGAAGGTTGCTACCTTGTAAAGAAAGTTCTTGGAGATGGCTCCCAACATTCTCACAACTGGGTTGTGCACGCTCATCCTATTCAAATAATAGACCACATGATGGTCTCGAGCTCGTCTAGTATAAAAAGCACTCTCCCCCTGTGAATGACAGCTCCTTCCAACCCTTTCTAGAAATATAAGGAAAAAATTCCATGCAGGGCTGGAAGGGTGTGTGTTGTGAGAATGTTCGGAGCCATCTCAAAGAACCTTGTTTACAAGTTAGCAACCTTCTGTTCTTCAAGTGGCTCCTCACATGGTATTTTTACATGGCTCTGCCGGGTCGGGGAGGTCCGCGGGCACACCAGTGCATGGACGGGGCATGCACACAACTGCACATGCATCCCCACTCACCCCCCACTCATCCACACCCATGGAGTAACTGCCGTTTCCCCCAGTTGCTCCGTGTGTGGGGATGAGTGGGGTGTGTGTGAGTGGGGATGTGTGTTAGGCAGGCGTGCATGCACCCCCACACATCATGGGTGCGTGCACCACATTGTTCACACAGGGCTCCCCCACCCATGAACACACAGAAATCTGCGTGTTCATGGGTGGGAGAGGCCTGTGTAAAAAGGGCCACATTCTCACAGCTGTCTTACTTATACTATCTTAGGTAGGAATTTAGGATGTAAAGCAATATATATTCTATCTTGGAAAATAAATCTGCAAGTATGGTTTTGAGATTATTATGGCTGCTATTTCACTAACTTTTCTTAATTAAGTTATTGCTAACAGGAAAACTGTCTTTAAACCCGCACCCCATAACCAGTTCATTTGTGCCCCCCATATAATTAGTTCACACTGCCCCGGGGGCACAAATTAAATGGTTATGGGTGGGGGCAGCATGAACTGATTATGAGGGGCACAACTGAACTGGTGAATCAGTGTGAATGGATTATATGGGGGCAGGGGCACAAATGAACTGGTTATTGGGTGGAGGCAGCATGAACTGATTATGGGGCACAATTGAACTGGTTATATATATATATGTCTCTTTTCATGGCATAATGCACTTAATAAGCTAGCTGCATTTTGAGTGTCTAGTGTGTTTGATAGCAGCACCTCTGGACTGGTCGTATTGTGTGTGTGCACAAGGCACAGGAAGCACCGGCAGCAAGAAGCAACAGGTCCTGGAGGCCAGACTGGCTAAGCTCACTCCCCTCCTCCAGTAAGGCAGTGGACGCAGTCAGTCTCTCTGTGCCTGCCTCACTGCCCGCCCGGCTGCCCCTTCAGTGGAACCACTCCTGGGGAGTGGTGGTAGACGCTCGGCTGGGGAGGTGGGAAGCATTGGGAGCCCATGCTTGTCTATGGCCACAGTTATAACTCCTAGCTGCTGGATTTTGTATATTTAGAAGCTGTCAACAGGCCCCGCCCCATCCCTTAAGCTCCACCCCCTTTGGGTTTTTGGAGCGCGCGTGTACTTTGCATGCACGCACATGAGGGACCCATAACTGAGGCTTGAGCCCAGGCCCTTCTCAACCTTGCTACGCCCCTGCTCCCAGTGGCAGCAATCCCTACTAGTAAGGAGGTTTAATGGGTTGGCAGGACCAGAATTCTGCCCACTCTGAAAACTTCTTTCTTGGTGGAGCCCTTTGCAAAGTCTGAGCACTGCTAGAAGAATTTGTAGAGTGGGAGGGGCAGAGTGTTGGCTCCTTCCCACTTTGAAAATCTCCTAGTAGTGCTCACTTAGGCGGCATGCAGAGCCCCATGGCTCCATGGTTGCTATGCCCCTGGCAACCTGGGTAATTGCTGGTGGCCACAAACCACGGACAGGCCGATTAGACTATGTGAGGCCATATCCAGGAAACATTTCAGAAAAATATATAAATAGTCCCCCATGTCTCTTTCCTGCGTGAAAGTCCTTTTCCAAGCCAAATAGCAGAACAACCCATCCAATGCAGGAGCAGTGGGTGTGCAGGTGTGTGTGAGGATATACCTTCGCCTCTGCCCCCCCAGACACAAAGACAGTACATGCTCCAAAAACTCATATCAGAGGTAGGACAGTAGCAGGTGCTGACTGCATGTGCATACCCCCATGCTCACAATCATAGGTGCACACGATCTGAATTTCTGACACAGGAGCATGATTATACTCCTACAGGACTGTGGATACATGTCTTGTACTTGCTTTGTCAAGACAGCCACTAGTGGCCCTTAGAGAGCACACAATCCTAGACTAGCTGTGAGGCTACGTGGGGAACTGCTTCCTTAAAAGCAGACAGAAGGCAATTCCTAGACAGATGCTCTGCAGAGGAGCAGAGAGACAGAGCTGCTTTTCAGAAAATCCTGTTTCCCTTAGACCAGTAAAGTTCCTTGTTCAGCGCCACAGGGAATTTACTCTAATGTATATGGAGAAGCGTAACTGAGCTCCTGCCCTGGGGGCGGGGAGTAAGAATCTGCAGAAGCTGGTCCTTCCATGGTTCCTCAGTCTGAAAATGAAGACTTCTCACTTCCCCTTAATTGGTTTGCAGGCATCACACCTACGAATGTCCTTAAATTAATAATGAACATAAAAAAGTGCAATGCCTTCTAGAGCAGCAAACCAGGCATTAGGATTGTATCTTTCCAGTTCTTCTGGCTTTTTCTTTCCAAGGACCTCTTGGGTTCTGGGAACGCCTTCCAGCAAGGCACCCTGCTGCAGACTGCCAGTACTCTGAAATCTGCTGCTCTTATAGCTTCCAGCAGGGGCAGGGCTAAGGTGATGAGCAGTTCCCCTTAAAGGGGTCACTGCCTGCTGTATCACAAGGAGCCATTGGATGTGGGTTGGGTGGAGGGAACACAAGCCACAGAGTGGCTGGAAGTCATGGGTATAATGGGATGCAGGGGAGATATTGGAGTCCAGCTGCCTAAAAGGCAAAGTGACAATGAAGAGGCCAGGATTACAGATCCCAGGGAGGCCTTTACACACGCTCAGGTTGTTGGACTGGTGACAGGAGAGGTGGGGAGACCGGGCAATACTGTTATGGGGTCTGCATGAGAATGGTCTGGATAGAGTCTTTAACCACTCTGTCTCTTTATTGGCACTGGCAGAAGGCGAGCCCTGGGGCTCACAGATGGCATTCACAATCTGGGCACTGTGCGCTGGGAGCTGGCTCTGTGCCTCCTGCTCGCCTGGATCATCTGCTACTTCTGCATCTGGAAGGGAGTCAAGTCCACAGGCAAGGTAGGAACAGATCCTGTGCCATTAGTTCCTAGATACCATTATATGCCACCTCCACTCTCCCCAACTCCACAAAGAAACAACACAGTGCAGAAGAAGAAAAGAGTCATTGGACACGGGGGACCAAATTCAGACTTGATATGAGAGAGTGCAGCTTGGTTAGAGTAGTGATGTGGCACTACCCATAAAAGGAAGTGAGGAGATGCCAAAATGGAAGCTGCAGCTTTTCCATTTACAAAACATGGATGCTCATCTGGGAGAGAACAACAGCGGGTGGATCACCCCATCTTGCCCTGTGTTTCATGCTTCCTCTGAAGCATCTAATGCCAGCTGCTGTTGGGAGACAGGATACTGGGCTAGATAGACCATTGGTTTGACACACGTGCTCCGACAGTAGCCACACTGATACGTGATCCACAGAGTGTGGTTTGGTGACTTGCAATGATGACCTGTCTTGCTGGCAAATCTCTAGTCGCCAGCAATAATTTAAAACACTGGAGCTGAGTGAAGAGTCCACAATCAATAATCTGTTAAGCAAATCCATCAGTGAACTCCTATTTTCTCATTATTTACAATTGTACCATTTGTTGGTTTTTTTAATTGACCTTTTGTTGAAACTCCATGGATTGCTGTCAACCTGGAAGCTGCTCTCAACTTGCTACGTTGATGCTGAAAACCTGAACCATGTCAGCTGGTTGTGACCAAGAACACCAGCAGAGTTACTGTAGCAGAGTATAGGGGCGAGAGTGCGGTTTGGGGGCTGAGTCCATGAGCATGCTTGCTGGAACTAAGGCGCTCCTCAGAGACTGTGGGTGCTTTCTAACATGTCGGTGCTAGAGTGGCCACACCTCCACTTTAAAAGAAGATGTTTATGAAAAATACGTGGTGCAGGGCTGCATTGGTTCCAGTGCAGCCCGGCACCATGCATTTTTCATAAGCGTCCTCTTTTAAAGCGGAGGTATGGCCACCCTAGTCGGCGCCGAAGCACTGCCATGGACTTACCCCCTCTGGAGCCAGGTGGACGTGCGTCTGCCACCCACCCTCACCCCACCCCGCACTCAGCAGCCTGCCCCCCTCCTGGCCACTCCAGACTGGGGTAAGTAAAGTGGGCTTTCAAACATGAAAGCCTGCTTTACTCCCAGTCGGGCAGTGGGATCCCGACAGTGGTGGCGGCTAGGCTGGGCTGTGACTCAGGGTCTTCCCTGAGTCACAGCCTGAGCTAACCACCACCCCAGTCAGAATCCAGCCCAGGTTATAACATCTGGAGGGCGTAAACTTATGTGAAGGTGGCCCGCGGAGTAAAGTGTGCTAAAGCTGGCCACCATCATGTTTGAAAACACCACAAGTCCATGGGCAAGCTCACTGGGACTAAAACAGGACTCTGAGGCTAAGTCCCCAAGCATGCTCTGAAGAACCGGATCTAATGGAGCATGTGCAAGGGCTATAAAAGCCAAAAGGCCAGTTAGCTCTGTGTGAGTGTAGGAGAAGTTTCTCTCCGGACAGATCTCCCACTTTAGGCTGCCCAGGTCAAGCAAGCGGAGCTATGAAGGTGACCAGAGGAATACACTGGGGATACACCGTATCTGCTATTACCTACTCAGGTGGGACCTGTCCTGTTATTCTCTACACAAACTATGGTTTTTCTTATGGTCCCAAGGACTCAAAAGGGGATTGGCCCAGTGGCCCCTACTAAGAATATTGGACTTTGGCACTACTGGTGACGATAGACCTGGCTTGAGGGGAGGCTGGAGGCCACAGGACCAAACTAAACCTAACAGCATTGGAATTACAACAGACAATTACTTACCCCAGGATCAGATCCGCTTGCTGGTTGGGTACTGGGACAACCTGCCTAGTTTGAAGGGTTGCGTGTGGAGGGGGGGGCCAAGCTAACTTCCCCATAAGACTGCCAACGCCCTCTAGGGGCTTTGGAAGACCGCTCTGCCACAGTTACATTTCGGGGAGGGTGGGGCGGTAGAGCCACTTTGCCCCTCCCCTTTCTGATATGGCCATGCCCCTTTATGAGCGTTGTGACATCATAACATTTAAAAAGGCAGTGTGGTGATGTCGGAAAGAGGTAGAGCGAAGGAGGTCCCTCCCTGCCTCTTTCTGATGTGACTACACCCCTTTTGCAAGTGTCCTCATGTCACAATGCTTGGTAGAGGTGTGGCCAGGTGGGAGCTAGGGGGATGCAATCACACCTGCTTATGTCCCTCCCCTTCCAGGCACCCATTGTTGTGACTGATCACATCATTCATATTGCTTATGTGGGTCATTCCTGGATTGGATGAGCATAACCTATCAGAGGAGAAAAGCTTAAAGATGGGTTTTGATTGGTGCCAGTGAGGAGTAGTGTCCTGCAGACCAAACTGAGTCTAATAGGAACCAACTATGAGGGGATTCAGACGTTCTGATTTGTGCGAAACTTTTTAAAAAACGAATGTTTCATGCATGTCTGAACACATACATTCGATTAAATGCGGTCAATATCGCACTAAAGAAATCCAACTTTCAAAGCTACTCAAACCTACCTTTTTGCTGTCCGTTTTCAATAAATCCGCACTTAGCAGCAGTGTGAAAGCAACATC
>QEPC01008951.1:6430501-6447112 GCA_003113815.1 Sphenodon punctatus
GAACATTCTCATAACTGGGTTGTGCATGTTCACCCTATTCAAATAATAGACCACATGATGGTCTCAGCTTCTCTAGTATAAAAAGCACTCTCCCCTTCACAATGATAGTTACTTCCAACCCTTTCTAAACATACAAGAAAAAAAAATCCATGTGGGCTGGAAGGTGGTGTGTTGTGAGAATGTTTAGAGCCATCTCAAAGAATGTTGTTTACAAAGTAGCAACCTTCTGGCTCCCCACAGGCCACTTCCTGTAATTGAATAATCGCACTGAGCAGCTGGGTAAGCGCGCACTACAAGAAGGTCTGAATGCATTATTTCGCTGAAGTTAAAACCGGTATGGCATGCATGTGAATGCAACAGGACTTGTTAACAGCAAACTATTGAGAACCAATTTTTAAAAATCCAGATAATTGCTTCACGTGTGAATTCGCCCTATGTTGAGCTCAGTTGGTTTGAGAAACTTCCTGGGCCTCAGTCCCTTGAATTTGGGTTGTGCTGGGCTACCCATGGATGGGATGCCCCACTCCCAACGACTACAGTGACATCACATCACGGGATGAAATGCCTTCACTCACTTCAGTGCTCGATTGGGGGGACTGGGGGGAGGCTTTCCTGTGGCTCAGAAGAACTTGGCTGTGTTGGCACTGGGTCCAGGTTGGTCTCAATGCAGTTGGGCTAGGACCAGGCTTGGGTTTGATTTTTCAGCTCAAGTAGGGCTCTAGCCTGGAATTTAACCCCAGATCAGTGATGGGAATGATGTATAATATGCTGGATAGGGAGAACATGCAGGAAAGCAGTGCTTTAAAAATGCTTGTGTAACTATCTCCATCCAGCCATGGAGAGAGACAGTATGTAAAAACAGACATTGTGGGCAGTGTGGCAGCTCTCCAGCTCGGCCCAGGATGGGAAACAGCAGCCGACATGGGCCGGGAAGGGACACCGAACTAACATGCCTGTGGCCACACCCCGGATAGGGCGGGGAGCTAAATAAGCATGTGGGTGGCCAGCCCCACCCCACCCCTGCTCCCAGCACACACACACACACCATGACGGGCAGCCATAGCCCCTGTCCTGAGGCAGGGATGGCAGGGACAGAACACACGTGCCAGACCGCGTTGGCGTGCGTGGGCAGCTCTTAGCCCAGGCTGCATCCTCCAAGATTTTCAGAGGGCACAGCCGGGGCTAGCCACCTACCATTCCCAGGGGCGGTCCTGGGCTAACATCTGGTGGTGCATAAAAACACATGTGCTGGTGGGTCCTGAGCCACAGAAAGTCAGAGTGGGCCAGATCCACCATCACGTGTGTTTTTACCCAGTGCCAGGCATGGGAGTAATTATCGCAGGAGACATGTCCCTTGCAAATTTCCTTCCCCCACAATTTTAGAGCTTATGTGGGTCAGCATCCCCTGCAATTTTTAGCCCAAATTTACTCCAATGATACCAGATGAGATATTTGGCCAATTACAAGTCAATGTTGCTGCTGGAATTTACAGGGTTCACTTCCATGGACTAAAAAATAAATAAAGGGATATTAATTGAATAAATTTAAATAATGAATGTTCAGTGAAAATGCAGCTTACTCAGAGATATTGCGCAAGCAGGAGAGCTAAATTAATTAATAAATGATTAATGATTCCCACTGCAGTGGTTCCCTGAATCACCACATTTCACTCCCTGTCCAAGAATGAGCCAGAACAAAAACCTACAGCTGAGATTTTGGGAAAGATATGCATGAGTTTGGGTATCCAACTTGAGACAACTGAAAGGAGCTTGGTTTTCAGAAATTTGGGAATATCTGCTCTCTGAAAGTCAGGCCCCTTTTAAAAAGAGACTGAAATCTGGCATTAAAAATCACTCGTTGCCTGGCCATGAAGTGAAAGGATTTCTTGGTCTGGCATTGAAAATTCAGTGAATGTAGAGGATTTGGCATTTTAGATGCAATGTGTCATCTGCGATGCTAGGAGCTCAAGCAAAGCCGCTTGACACGAACACCCAGAGAACCTGAAAATGAAACTGACTATAAACAGAAAGTTTCAAAACTGACCAGTCTATGGCCATGATTCAAATAGTGGGAAGTGCAACAGATATACAAACTGCATAAATGCCAAAATATCAACATGATTTTCCAGTTGATTTTTATTACAAGGATCCCAAGTGGGTTTTGTTTTTTTCTTGCATGTTTAATATGTACACCGTGCAGTGTGTTAATCTCTCTTCCCTTCTTTCCTCTGCTTTTAGGTGGTTTACTTCACTGCCACATTTCCCTACCTGATGCTTGTTGTCCTGCTGATCCGAGGGGTGACTTTGCCTGGGGCCTACAATGGGATCATATTCTACCTGAAGCCAGACATTTGGCGACTTTCAGACCCACAGGTGGGTGTCCCATGGTCCTGATCCTGCAAGGTTTGGTCTTGGGTGTCCCACACAGGATTGGGCCCTGACTAGCTATGTTGATGGTCAGTTCATGAAACTTTCCACCCGTAAGGAAATGCCCTCTTTAAAAGGGCTTGCAGAGAAGTCTGGCCCTGGTATGAACATTGTCATTTACCGGTGTATTTTAAAGTTGCAGGCATGCTAGGTCATTTCCATTTAGGACTCAGCAAATGTAGAAGCCTCTATTAAATATTGAGTGCCTGACAGATGGTTTTGCTGAGCCCTAAGTGAAAATGATTAAGGCAGGGAAAGATAATGTCTCTCTTCGTTTACTGTGGGCTGGCTTGAGTTTCTCTTGGATGAGGTTGGAGCTTCTCCTGGGAGGCAGGCCTCCTTGCATAAGAAGCACTGTGATAGGTGTGTCGCTCTGAGCAGTCAGTAATATAATCAGGGCCCTGTCTACTCTGTGATATTTGTTGTGAATTCCACCCCTAATTCATTCCCAGCCTACCTGTTTTAATTTAAGCGAAGCAGATAGAATGCTTATTGTGCTGCGCCAGAGTGCCACAGAATACAGGGGGCTGACTGCAGCATTGAGGCTCGGCGTGGGACCGAGGTTGTGAGGTCATGTTTACAAAGGGCGATCGGGATTCTTATGTAAAGAATGTCCATGATGAGGTCCATGTGAATTATGGAAGCAGTGGATGGATGAGCGTATTAGAGGAGCTGCTTATGGATTGATTTATTTTATTTATTTTTTCAAGTCATATCTTGCCTTTTTCCCAGACTGCGGCAGCTTACAATACATTAAAACACAAAATTACACTAGAAAACAGCCCGAACTCTATCCCTGCCCCCATTCCTGTGCCTTCCCTAACAATATAAAATAGCAATACAAATACAAAATATATATTAAAAAGTTTTAAACCCAATAAAATAGAGATACTTAAAAAAACAGGTAAACACACATCTCCAAACCCTATCCTCCCCCGCCAAATAAATAAATAAATAAATAAATAAATCTTACACTGCCTCTAGTTTGCACCTAGCAAAATGGTCAGGCAGATCAGTGTTGAAAAAACTCCTACCCTCCCACCCACTCCCATTCCTTGGGTGACAGAGCAGAGTCCCTCTGGGCCGCTGGCCTTTTAAGGAGGTGCATCTTGAGACTGCGAAGAAGGTGTATCTCCAGGGTAACTGTAGACAGGTGAAACTGGGCGTGGCAGAGCCAGCCCAGGGAGGAGAGCTAGGGGAAGGTTCAGAGAGAGAGAGAGAGCTGACAGAGGCAGGAGCTAGACAGAGCTCTGCTTCAAACAGAGGCTTCGGAGCAGCTAGGAGATATGGGAGAGGCAGGAGCTGAGAAGGAAGCTCTGCCTCAGTGAAGTAGGCTCTGAGGATTTTGTCTGAGCTAAGGTTTTGCTCGGTTGCAGAGGGAGCATGCCTGGTCTAAAGAACCCAGTGAACTGGTGAAGACTGGACAAGGGGCCTCTGGCCTGAGGAAGTTGCGTGCCAGGCCAGAAGATAACCCCGTTGTATAGGAACTGTATATGGTGGAACCTTATCTGTATATAGACTGTGAGTAAAGCGGTATTGGGTTAATCCCCTAAGAGACCGATTGTGTGGGCCCAAATCCTGCCAGGACTTACCCAAGATGAACCCCTCTCTGCCACAATTGCGCTCAAAGGCAAGAGTGAAGAGGGGAGGAAAGTAAGAGTAAAGAGAAGCACCTCTGGGAGCTCCCTGAGGGTAAGGCAGAGCCCAGGTGTCAGAAACAGACAGTAGAGCCACCAGAGTGGAGGTTGCACCCAAGACACAGACAGAGCTACAGTCTATGGAACTGGGTGGAGTTGTAGCTGTGGCGTCGGTTAGGGTTTATGAGAGGAGCGCACCTAAGCGACGGGAATGCCGAGAACACGGACAGAGTGTCAGAGACAGATGGCAAGGAAACAGGGGTACTGGCGGACCCACAGGAGGGGGACCCCGAGGAGCTGTTATTGTTTTGGAGAGTGGTGATGGGCAATGATGCTTCTCTCTGTGAGAAGATTTGGCACTCAAGTCCAGCACGACACTTCAGCACACAACTGACGTGTGTTCCCCCCTTGCACACTGGATGAATGAGGACTGCACTGAGAATGTGGTGGTTTAAGACAAAGATCTTACCATAAGTTCGGAATCACCTCGCTGCTGTGGAGTGGCAAAACCATGAGTGGGTGAGTTATGCAGGTCATTGCAAATGAATGGTGATAAAACTTTTATAGGACCCCATCTCATCTTCTATGAGAGAGAGAGAATGGTGGTGTCATATAAAGTTTTTAACAGCATAAATCTGGAATCACTTCACTGCTTCAGAGCATTAAGGCTATGGGCCGTGTTCCACAGACTACCTAGTCCAGGCTTCAATGGGACTAATCTGGAGTAAGTGGTTTGTGGATCACAGCCATGGTGGGTATGTATTATGATTATTAAGTATTTTATATAGCACCAGCAATGTACCTGGCACTGACCAATCATTAATTAGAGACAGGTTCAGAGAGAGATTGGGACCAGCTGACAGAGATTTGCTGTCTCAGAGTTGTGGTGGCTGCCTTTTCAAGACATGCCCTCTGTACAGTGAGTTGCTGAAGGAGGAATTGCGCAGTGCACAGTCAAGGCTTTATCAAAACCTTCCTCCTCTCTGCCTCAATCTTTCCTTCCTCTAGATTCTTTTGAGAAGCCTGTAGGGTCTAGTGGGAGAATCCTTCCCTCCTTCCTCAGCAGACTGTTCAGCCAGGGGCACAGCTATTAATTATTATTATTATTATTATTATTATTAATAAACATTTATATAGCGCCAGCAGTGTACCTGGCACTTTACAAAGTAATAAAATAGACACGGTCCCTGCCCCTAGGGCTTACAATCTGAGACAGGAGCTGGGGGAGAGACTTAGGAAGGGGAACAGAGGGAGAGACAAGGGGTCTAACATTCATGAAGATGCGAGGTCTCAAGTGCACGTACTTGGCTTGGTTACGATGAGAATGACAGCAGGCAGGTCCATGTTGCAAGGATAAGGGTAAACCGATCGTAGGTATAGGAATAGTGGCTCAGCAGGATAAAGAGTCAGACAGAGCAGAGCGAAAGAGGTGAGTTTTAAGGAGAGATTTGAAGGTATGAAGGGAGGGGGCAAGGCGGATGTGGACAGGGAGGGAGTTCCAGGCATGGGGGGCAGCAAGTGAGAAGGGACGAAGGCGCTTAGGGGAGCAGGGAAGGCGTGGAAGGGTGAGAGAAGGGACAGAGGAGGAGCGAAGTGCATGGGCTGGAGTATGGAGGGCGATAAGTGCAGAGAGGTAGGGGGGAGCAAGGTTGTGAAGAGCTTTATAGGTGAAGACTAGGAGCTTGTGCAGGATTCGTTCAGGAAGGGGAAGCCAGTGAAGCGAAGAGAGGAGGGGCTGCACATGGTCGAAGCGACTGGCGAGGTAGATGACCCTGGCAGCAGAGTTTTGGACAGAGATGAGGGGAGAAAGGTGAGACCGGGGAAGGCCAGTGAGAAGGAGGTTACAGTAATCGAGGCGAGAGATGACCAGAGCATGAACAAGAGTTTTGGCAGACGAGACAGAGAGAAAAGGGCGAATCTTAGCAATGTTATGGAGGGAGAAGCGACAGGATTTAGCAACAGAGTCAATGTAGGGTTTAAAAGAAAGGGCTGAGTCAAAGATGAAGCCTAGGCTACGGGCTTGGGGGACAGGCAGGATGGTGACTCCATCAATAGTTATTGACAGTGAGGAAGGAGAGGAAGGATGAGGGGGGAAGATAAGGAGTTCAGTTTTAGCCATGTTGAGTTTGAGTTGACGTTGAGACATCCAGGTAGAGATGTCAGAGAGACAGTTGATGAGACGAGCTTGAACAGAGGGAGAGAGAGAGGGAGTAGAGAGATAGAGTTGAGTGTCATCAGCATAGAGGTGGTATTGGAAGCCATGGGAGGCAATGAGTTTGCCTAAGGATGAGGTATAGATCGAGAAGAGGAGAGGGCCAAGAACAGAGCCTTGAGGAACACCAACTGAGAGGGGGAAGGAGGAGGAGGCGGAGTTGGAGAGAGACACATTAAAGGAGCGGTCAGAGAGGTAGGAGGAGAACCAGTTATGGACAGAGCCACAAAAGCCAAGGGAGTGAAGGGAATCCAGCAAGAGTGAGTGGTCAACAGTATCGAAGGCAGCAGAGAGATCAAGGAGGACAAGAATGGAATAGAGACGTTTAGATTTAGCCACCAGAAGATCGTTGGTGATCTTAGCGAGAGCAGTTTCAGTAGAATGAAGGGGGCGGAAGCCAGATTGGAGGGGGTCAAGGGAGGAGTTGGAGGATAGGAAGTCAAGGCAGCGGGAGTAGACAACACGTTCAAGCAGCTTGGAAGCAAAAGGAAGGAGTGAGACAGGACGATAGCTAGAAGGGTCAGAGGGGTCAAGAGTGGACTTTTTGAGAATAGGAGAGACTGTGGCATGTTTGAAGGCAGAAGGGAAAGAGCCAGTAGAGAGGGAGAGGTTGATGATGTGCAGGAAGGAAGGGGCGACAGTAGGAATAATGGAGATGAGGAGGTAGCTAGCTACTATTTATTTTTAGTAGCTAGCTACTATTTATTTTTAGTAGCTAGCTACTATTTATTTTTAGTAGCTAGCTACTATTTATTTTTATTTATTTCATTATATTTCTTAACCGCTTCCTCTTGCCCTCTCCTTTTCTCACCAGCCCCGCGTAGGCCTCCTCCTCACTAATTCCTGCCAATTCCAACCACTTTCTCCTCCTCCCTCTCTCTCCTTCCCTTCCTTTGAGGCTCACTCTGAGTGCCTCTACTCCCCGCTCCATCTCCACATCGCTGTCATCTACCGCCCCCCCGGCTCTCTCTCTTCCTTTCTCTCTGAATTCGAGTCCTGGCTCATTTTCTTCCTTTTTGACGATACCCCCACTCTTATCCTCCGTGACTTCAACATTCATGTTGATGTCCCTTCTCAGACCTCCATCTCGCTTCCTTTTACTAGCCTCCTCCTTCAACCTCCACCTTTGGACCAACTCCCCAACCCACGCTAACAGCCACTCTCTTGACCTCATCTTCTCTAGGAACTGCTCTGTCTCTGATCTCTCCTTTGATCCTCATCCCATCTCTGACCACTTCCTTGCCTCTTTCAATGTCTCCCACTGCCCCCCCTCCTCTTCCCGTCTCCACGCCCCTTCCGTGACCTGCAGGCCGTTAACCCCCTGGACTTTGCCTCCTCTTTCTCCCCCCTTCTCCATTCAGTTTTCTCCTCCTCCTCCCCTGACTCTGCCATCTCTGCTTTCAATGCCTCTCTCTCTTCCACCCTTGACTCCCTTGCCCCCCTCTCCTCCCACCCTGCCTGATCCCACAAACCCCGTCCTTGGCTCACCCCCAGTATCCGCCACCTCCGCTCCTGCACCCGTGCTGCTGAACACCCGTGGTGCAAATCCCACTCTCATGCTGACTTCCTTCACTTCAAATTCTGTCTCTCCTCCCTTACTTCTGCTATCTCCCTTGCTAGACAACATTACTATGCCTCCCGCATTGAGTCCTTTCCTCAGGACCCTCGCTGCCTGTTCTCTACCTTTGACTCCCTCCTCAATACCCCCTGTTGTCCTCCTCCTCCTCCTCCCTCTTCCTTTTCTGCTCAGGATCTTGCTTCCTTCTTCACCTCCAAGATAGACATGATCTGCCTCGACATTGCTTCCCACTCCTCTTCCCTTTCTATTCCCTCTCCCTCCTCCCCCTCCTTCTCTCATCCTGTCCTCCTTCCCTCCCTTGAGGAAATCTCCTCCTTACTCTCTTCCTCCAACCCTTCTACCTGCCCCCTTGACTCCATCCCCTTCCACCTCCTGACTTCCATTGCTTCCACTGTCTCCCCTTCCCTCCTGCACATCATCAACCTCTCCCTCTCTACTGGCTCCTTCCCATCCACCTTTAAGCACGCTACTGTCTCTACTATCCTCAAAAAGTCCACTCCTGACCCCTCTGACCCTTCTAGTTACCGTTCTGTCTCACTCCTTCCTTTTGCTTCCAAGCTTCTTGAACGTGTTGCCTACTCTCGCTGCCTCGACTTCCTCTCTGCCAACTCCTCCCTTGACCCCCTCCAATATGGCTTCCTCGCCCTTCACTCTGCTGAAACTGCCCTTGCTAACATCACCAATGATCTTCTTGTGGCTAAATCTAATTGCCTCTACTCCATTCTTGTCCTCCTTGACCTCTCTGCTGCCTTCGATACCATTGACCACTCACTCTTGCTGGACTCAATTCACTCCCTTGGCTTCCATGGCTCCATCCTCGACTGGTTCTCCTCCTACCTCTCTGACTGCTCCTTCAGTGTGTCCCTTGCCAACTCCATCTCCTCCTCCCTTCCCCTCTCAGTTGGTGTTCCCCAAGGCTCTGTCCTTGGGCCTCTCCTCTTTTCTATCTACACCCTGTCCCTAGGCAAACTCATTGCCTCCCATGGCTTCCAATATCACCTCTACGCTGATGACACTCAACTCTATCTCTCTATTCCCTCTCTCTCTCCATCTATTCAAGCTTGCCTCACCAGCTGTCTCTGATATCTCTACCTGGATGTCTCAATGTCAACTCAAACTCAACATGGCTAAAACTGAACTCCTTATCTTCCCCCCTCATCCTTCCACTCCCTCTTCCCTGTTGATCCTTATCGACGGGGACACCATCCTTCCTGTCCCCCAAGCCCATAGCTTAGGCTTTATCTTTGACTCACCCCTTTCTTTTAAACCCTACATCGACTCTGTTGCCAAATCCTGTCACTTCTTCCTCCAAAACCTTCTTTGCAGCTCTCACAGCCATAGCATGGGCTCTCAAACTGGCTCTATGCTCCAGTCCATTGGCTTCAGTACGAGTACGATGCCACCGTCGCTCCAACTGCCATCCCGCCTGCTTCATTCGCTGCAGGTCCTCTGTAAACCACGGGGACCTGTGTTGTCGGCATTCAGAAAGTGAATGCCTAGGAGCCATTCGATCAGTGGCCTCTGTCAGCAAGATGTTCCAAAAAGCTACGAGGTCATCAAGTGAACGGTCCTCGAGATTGGGAGGTATTTCCCCCAGAGCATTCTGGAACCTATCAGAAGTCTCCGGAGGCGGACCAACTGAACAGGTCCAGCACCTTTCCAGGGGCAGACATGCGCCAGGAGACCAGCCCAGAGGAGGTAGTGATCCGACCATGACAAGGGTATAGCCAACACCTCCCCCACCACTGGATCCCCTGCCTCAAAGCTGGTGCAAAATATCAAGTCCAAGGTATGCCCCCCATCATGTGTTGGGCCAAAAAACCTCTGAGATAGTCCCATGGTTGTCATGGCGGCCACGAACTCATGCTCTGCCCCTCCAAGATTGGTGTCAGTGTGAATATTGAGGTCCCCCAGGACTGCAAGACCATCCCCTACACCAATTCAGCTAGAACGTGTAGTGATGTCGCTGTAAAGGGAGGTGGATGGTATACCAGCAGCAGCCCCAATCTGCCTCTGGCCAAATCGATCACAAGATGGACGCCCTCTATACCAGGGATAGTTTGCACTGAATACCTCCTCACAGACCAGGTATCCCTAAAAACAATGGCTACACCATACACACACCCACACACCTGCCCTTCTGTTACAGAGTACCTGGTTGTACAGAGTACCCGGCTGGAACAAGGTAAGACAAAATTGGCCCCAACTCAGTGTCCAGTCAGGTGTCTGTAATACACACAAGGCCGGTTGACTGATCCAGGATCACTTCCCAAATCGTCATAGATTTATTAGCTACCAACCTTGCGTTAATCAGCAACAGTTCCAGACCAGGGGCCCTCCCATTCTCACGCACGACACCATCTGCCCAGGGACCAGTGAGAGGAACAGGCACCAAACACCTGTCCCTCCTCACAGATCTAACCAGCCTCCCAGAGGGACCATAGTTGCCCCAACTTGTAATGACTGCGGAACCACTCTCGGCCCGGCCCGCCCCCCCGACTATGGAGAGAGCTCGGTTGAGCCAGGGATAGGGGTGTGCATGTCATTTTTGTTATTACAACGACGATAACAAAAATTGTCATTTTTGTTATTGCAATTATGAAAACGACAACCAATAACGACAACAATAACAAAAATGACAATATTGTTGCTGTTATTATTAGTGCTGCGGCAGTTGTGTTTTGGAGGGAAAATGTGGAGAGGGGAGGAGGGAGCAGACATCTCGGAGCCCTAAACAGGGTTGAACTCTTGAACTGTGTCTGTGTTGGGAGGGGCGAGCAACTCAGCAGTATCTGATGGATGTATCACTGGCCAATGAGCAGCGCAAGCAGGCCCCAGCAGTCTCATGGCACTCTGTGATTGCTCAATGCCTGCTGCGTCCCACAGCCAATCGGTGGGGCTCTGGGGAAGGGCAGTGCAACCCTTTATAATGGGAGGGCCAGACTTTTTCTCTCCGTTCTGTGAGAGCTGTGCTTGTCAGGTTGCGTTTACAGAACAGTGGTGCTTGCACACAAAAAATCCTCCCTAGCCCTCATTGTATTACCACCAATAACTTTCCTTCCTTATACCCTACATTTTACCTTCTCCCCCCTGTACATTATGTATAGATAGGTAGTATAGATTAGATATAGATATATATTATAGACCGACAAATTAGATTAGAATAGTTATATAGATAATTGATTAGCTAATAGATAGTTTTCCTTTTTCCTTCCCCTGTCTCCCTTAAATTTTGATAAATATTAGTTGTGTACATATATAGAGAGATTAGATATTATATAGGTATTTAGGCCAGTCTGTTTTATTATATATAAATATATTTATACATTATATATATTAGGATTATAGGATAGGCATATTGTATAAATATAGGTTAGGTTTAGGTTAGGTTTTGTATATATAATTAGATCACGTACACATAGCATATTTGACTGTGTGTGCACTTGTGTGTACAACATACGTAGGAGAATGAGAAAGGGAAGGAGTAGTTCAGCCTCTGGGGCAGGTGGCCCTGGTAGAGGCCATGGGCGTGGACGTGCGCGTGGGGGAGTTGGCAAGCCCACTGCCACCACCACCCAAGCTGAAGAGACCCGATTTTTCCCCCTCTAGGTGGCATGTCTTATCAGGGGAACATGCTGCAGCAGAGATGTTGGGTCAGCCAACCACACACCACACCACACCAGACAGCACAGCCTATCAAATAACATCTGCTTTTGGTGTCGTTACCGGTATCGCGAGATCTTAGTTTACGCACAGGAATCGATGCCAATACCAATACGATACCAAAAATAAAATCTTTGTTTGAAACGATACCGATAATGACGATAACGAAAATGACATTGTCATTAATAATGATAATGAAAATGACATTTTTTAATAACGAAAATGAAAAACAAAAACAAAAATGACATGGGGGGCCTTGTGCACACCCCTAGGATCTAGGGCGGCTATTTGTAAGCGGCTTGAGTACCGCTAAGAAACTTCCAGACTGGGCAGGGGAGGGGAGAGAGGCCAATACTCTGCCTTCACCCAGTCTGAAAACGTTGTAGCAATGCTCAGGCTACTTGCAAAGGGCCCTGCCAAGGAGGAAGTTTTTAGAATGGCTGGGGGTGGCATACTGGTCCTCTCAACTCTTAAAACGTCCTTCCAGGTGAGGTTGGTGCTCACCCAGTGGGGTTCTCCAGGAACCAGAGTGGCTCCACCATCTTTGCATGGGGAGACTGAGGCTAGCCAAGAGCCCCTTGGCAAGGCCACCGCTCAGGGAGACGCCACCCCCTTGTCCCTAAAGGCGGGGGTGGGTGGGCATAACTGGGACATGAGCCTGGGAATGCCACCGTCTTGCTTCACCACTGTGCTCTACAGCCTCTGCAGCTGGGACAATGTGCCTACTTGTCCCAGAGATGTGTCACACACTCTGGGTGCTTTTCAACATACATAAACATGCAGAAAAGTGCTCGATTTGCCTCTGTGAGAAACTCTGGGAGGTAAATCAGGTGCAGCTTTTGTCACATGGGACAAAACAAAGCTGCATAGCTTTGGTGGTGATCATGCAGGGGATGCAAAGCCCGACAATCCAGCTCTACAGTCCCTGCATGATCACTGCCAAAGCTGCACAGCTTTGTTTTCCCACATGACAAAAGCCGTACCTGGTTTGCTTCCTGGAGTTTTTTGCGGAGGCAAATTGGGCACTTTTCTGTGCGTTTATGCATGTCGGAAAGCACCCTAAGTGTGCTGGGCCCAAGCATGGGGGGATTGGGTACACTTTACCGTGGCCCGAGGGTCTAGAGGGGGTCTGGGCTGCAAGTGCATTACCATGAGAAAAAACAGAGGCTAAATTGTACATGCTTGAGAATGTTTAAGCAAACTTATTTCCCTGTATCAATTTTTCTATGGGGTGTCCAGATCTTGTAAGATAATAATAATAATATTTACTTTTATAAAGCGCCCCCCTGCCATGGCATTTGGAGTGCTTTACATATAACTAATAAACAACTTTTAATCCTCACAACAACCCTGTGAAGTAGGTTAGGCTGAGAGAATATTGTGACTGGTCCAAGGTCACCCAGTGAGTTTCTGGCTAAGGTGAGACTTGAACCAGGATCCCCCCCCTCCCAGTCCAAGTACTTTGCAAATAGCCATTACACCAAACTGGTTCTCAGATCTTGTGAGATTCGCTGGAGCCAATCAGAAGCAGTGTTAGAGCAGGACAAGCAACATTCTAAGCAGTGAGCTTTTCAAAAATAGAACAGATTTTTTTTCTTTCAGGACTCATGAGATTGTGCATATGTGCTATGGGACCGTGGCTGGGGGTGGGTGGGGGGTGACATGTTACAAGTTTGTACTGGGCCCAGAGAAATGATGCTTGGGCCCTGTGGATACTTCCAGCCTCTGCTTAGGATGGATTTCTCTGCATCTGACAGAGAGCGACTTAGATGGCTGGCCCGGAGTGTGTCTCCTGGGAGATCCCGAGGCTACATTCCAGGCCACAGCCCACCCAGGCAGGCCAAAGTGGGCCATAGCAAGCCAGCACATCTGTAGTGGCCTGACCTACCTTGCCCTGGTCAGGGGCTGCCATGGCCAGCTGTCAGTGTGGCCGTCATGACTGCCCGTCATGGTGGGGTGCATGCAGCGCAGGGCTGGAGCCAGGAGGCCACATCTTTGTGCTGTAGCAGTGAGACAGTGGCCTGGCCGGGTGCATGTTTGTTCACCACGCAGACTGTGTCCACCGCAGTTTCCTGCTCCAGGCCGTGTCGGGCTACCACTGCTCCACTGTCATGTCTGTTTTCACCCTTGTACTCCCTGACGGATGTAACCATTTCCTTTCTGTAACATCACTGTTCTTTTTCCATTGTAGGTGTGGATGGATGCGGGCACTCAGATCTTCTTCTCTTATGCCATCTGCCAAGGGTGTCTGACGGCTTTGGGCAGCTACAACAAGTACAATAATAACTGTTACAGGTAGGAGCCTCTTGCCTTCAACACAGAGCCTTTTTAAAGAAATTTTCACTGGGGGGGGGCAACACACTAGGGGGCCCATTCATCACAGACCATAGAGGTCCAACCCAACCATAAATCCAAAATTAAACTTACCACCATGACCATCACAGATTGTTGATATATTTTTAATCTGTGTATTTAATAAAGTACAAAACATAAATGCTACACTGATGATTGTTCCCTGAAAAATATTTTTACAAAGTCTCGATGCTGATATATGTCCTCGTCAAGCTGTTCGTATCGTTGATGCTTCTTTTTTAGAAACGCATAGGGATGGGCGAACGCGGTTTGGAAGTTCGGACCGAACTAGACCAGAACTGCTGTCTATCCAGGCTACCATCAATTTGAATGGAATAACAGATACTATTATCCACTTTGGACTTCAGTTGCATTCATTCAAGTGAAGCAATCACATCCAGCATGTCTTTGTAACTGACTGGGTCTTTATAGTGTAACAAGGAAGCAGGTGGTTTGAATAGCTGTAAGGGTGCATCCCAACCTTGGTGTGCCACAGAATCTAATATATGATCTCCTTTTAGCTGTACTAGGGATCGTGATGGCCAATTCCATGCTGGCAGAGTTTCCATCAGTGGATCATTCGCTGCCATCCGAATCAAAAAGTTCACTACACTAGTTTCATGTCCTCAAAGTACTTTTACTAGGGGCGGGACCTTGCTGAAAATATCGGATACTGGTTGTACTGGATATCGGATCTCAGAATACCGGATTAAAACCGGTATACCTGTACCGGATTTTTTTCCCATTGAAATCAATGGGCAAGTTTTCCCATATAAATCAATGGGAGAAAAAAGTAAAACCGAAATTACCTGTAAAAAAGGTACAGATTCAATGACAGATTCACTTGTTTTCTTAACTGCTAACCACCAGACCACACTTTGTGCCCAGTAGCCCCCATGACCACGTCCACGCCCACACCCGCTACTACTTTTTTTTCTTTAAAAAATACCAAAATAGGGGGGGAGGGGGGTCCACAGCACTCACACTCAGAAGTCAGATCATCACACACACACAGTATCACAGGAACTGCCAGTACCAGACAGACTACACTTTGTGCCCACACTGCCCGGTAGCCCCCAACGGCCGCACAGTACTATTTTTTTTTCTTTAAGAAATAGGTTTTCTTTTCCACAGTACTCAGAAGTCAGATCAGTATCAAGTCAGACAACCATGCAGTTTAGTTTGCTACTGCAATCAGAGGGTGTCAGCTTCTGTCATAACACTTTGTTGTGATAATTCCACCATGATTGTGTTGACCATTTCAAATTGACAACCAACCATATATTCAGCAATGCCTGCCAAATTATAGTTCCAATGCCAAACCAACACAATGAATTGAACACAGCAATCCCAAAGTTAATCCCCACAAATAAACCCTCTCTCTCCTCATTTGACCATAGCCCCATGAGGACAGGCAGTGGAGGCTCTCCATCTCCCTTGAGGCAGGGCTTAAACCAGCAGCCCAGCAAGTGCAGTTCAGAGATTACAACATTGCAGCACTGTTTTACCCTAAATCAGACCCCAAAAAGAGATCACGTTGCCATCACCTACCTTTATCCTGAACCTCCGAATCCTCGATTTTCGTGCCCTCCTTGACCACCTGTAGTCTTCTGAAGGTGTAGGCTTCGGGACGCAAGCCTAACCTTCAGGCTTGGAGAACTGGGAGAACTGAGTTAGCTCCCAGTCCTGTGACAAGCCAAATCAGAAGAGGATGGGAAGAGAAGGAGAGGACAGAGGAGAAATAGGAGGGGAAAGTTTTTTATTTGGGTGCATAAGAAGAGGAAGGGGAAGATGGGTTCCAGTGGGGAACAGGGGAAAGGGAACTCCGTTGTTGTCTGCTGAAGCTCTCTCTTCTGCCTGGATTTTTCTACTTTCTGCAATGTCCACAGGGAGAGCGATGTGAGGCGTGGAATCCGACAAGACCTCAGAGAAATTGGAGGGGAAAAGAAAAATGTGTGTGCTGTTTGTTGAATTTGACACAGATTTTTTAATTGTGCTCCCACTGCCCCCTTGACGTTGCTCCCTCCAAAGTAGAGTAGGTTCCACGGCTGCTGGCGTTGTGAGGCCTCAAGACATACAGCGACTTCAAGAGATATGTGGAAAGCTTGACAGAACACCACAGAACTCTGAAGTCCCTCTAAGTCTGGAGCAGTTGTGGGTCGTGAAGATGTTGCATTCCATGCTGATGTGTAAAAGTCAGTCCCATAGTTGGCAATGGCTGGAGTGGATGGTGTTACAGAGGTGCCTTCCTCCAGATGCAATGTGTCCTCAGACTTTAGTTGGGCTCTGGCACATGACTCAGCTAAGACCTGGGGACAGAACTGTGTCTGGAGGTGAAGTGGTCAGGGGGTCAGTTGCTGGAGGAGAGCATTCCACCCTCCCAATGCCCTCTGTACCTCTCCTTGGTGGCAGTCCCAGGCGGTCCTATCTGAGTATCATCTGACATCTGTGCTGCAGAATAGAAAAAAAATTGCCCACCTTTAACCTGGCCGTGGTTTAACCTGACCACTTGACCAGACCATATCCTGCATATGGGATGGGGGGCTGATGGGGTGGAAAGGGCCCTGCTGGGGCACTCCACTCCAGTGGGGGTGTATATGGGATGGGGGGCTGTGGTGACTCTTGTGTGTGGGGGGGTGCCCCCACCCCCAGGGGTCGGGCAAATGTTTAGAGTGTGTGTGTGTGTGTGTGTGTGTGTGTGCACGCACACACGCACGCATATGGGATGGGGGGCTGCTGGGG
>QEPC01008951.1:6452738-6467514 GCA_003113815.1 Sphenodon punctatus
AAGGGGTGTGGGGTGGATAAGGGTGTGGGGTGGAGAACTGTGGGTGGGTGAGGGACTAAAGCGGGTGTGGATGTGGAAGAGTGTGGGGTGAAGGGGTGTCGCTTACCCGGCGACCAGCTACTTGTGTGTCACGTCTGACACGTTACCAACAGTCAGTCACCAAAAGGTGCTTGCTGCTCCACTGGCTTGGGTTCAGAAAAGAAAAGAAGATTTATTTTAACAAGTCTCAGGGCACCCCAGGTTCACACCCCAAGCATCTAGCCTTGCGGCATCCCACCCCCACTGTGAGAGGACCCCAGCAGCAAGAAGCAGCTGGAAACACGCCCCCTCCCCATAAAACCTGCACCTTCACAAGACAAACCAACCTCATGAAGCACTGCAGCAAGAAGCAGCAACCACAGTGAGCAGCACGTGGCGTGGAGTTCCACAGGTTAACAGGTCATTTCTGGCCTTGGGGGGGGGCACCCCATACCAAGATAGAGCATGACCCGCCAAGAAGCAAGCAAGCAGCACCCAAGGAGGCAGTAGCTGGAAACACGCCCCCCCCCCTGAAAAACCTGCACCTCCACAAGACAAACCATGACATGCTGCAGCCAAAACTCTCAGTCTCAGGGCACTCCAGGTTCACTCCCCAAGCATCTAGCCTTGGGGCATCCCAACCCCACTGGGACAGGACCCTGGCAGCAAGAAGCAGCAACCAAAGTGAGCAGCATGCACGTCGCACGCACACTTCTGCAGGACACACAGTGGCATGGAGTCCCACAGGTGTGGAGTTTCCCCCCTCCCAAAAAAAACCCCGAAAACAAAAAACTAAAGTCCACATCAGAACATTAGAACAACCTTGGTGTAACCACCCCCCCCAAAAATACATTTACCACATGCCCCCAGAAGGACCCCCCCCAAAACCAAACCAAAAGGCCCAAAAAACCACACCCCCACACCAAAAAATTAAAACATCCACCTTGGAGCAACCCCCACCAACACACAAAAATACATTTGTGACCACATTGCCCCAAAATGTCCCCCCCCCCAAAACCAAACCAAACCGACCAAAAAAGAACACACCAAAACATTAACCTTGGGGCAACTGCCCCCACCCCCCACCAACACACACATACCTCATTTATTTACCACATCCCCCCAAAAGGAAACAGGCCAGGAAAAAAACACTACCTTGGGCAACCCCATCCTCAAACATCAGATGGATGACACACACACACACACACACACACACAAACACACGACACCACTATGGAGGAGCCAGACACATTTCCCCCTCCCCCACGGGCAGAACTTCAAGTTCAAAGCCTCCACCTCCATGCTCCAACATGGCCTACCAGGCCTGGCCACATGGACTGCACACACACACACCGGGATCCCACTGGCTCCTCATTAAATTACTTTCCTTCCCTAACCCTTGCTAAGGGGCACCAGGGGGTCCCTAATAAAACCTTAAAACCCCAAAAGAAAATATTAAACTTACCAACAGTTGCACACTTGCACGCCTCCAGCAGTACGTGGCAGTCCTTCACGATGCCAAGCCTGCTGTAGAAATGCCTTCCAAGCCAAAGCTCTAGAAGTTCACAGAAGGGAAAAAAGAAAAAAAAATCAAAGTTACTATTGGCCAGCTGAGCTCACTCAGCCAAGTGCCAACCCCCAATCACATCCCTACCCCCTCTGAAAATCTAAGGGAACCTTCAGGATTGGATGCCTTGAATTAAAAAAAAAGTAACCAATGCAAGGCAGGCAGTTAAAAAAGGTGCCAAATGTAACAGTTTATTACACAGGGAGGGGGCAGGGAGGGACTCAACAAGTGGTAAATTAAACCTGTGCCCTCCTGTACTGCCCAACTGCCCAAAAAGTCCTTTAAAAAACCCCAAGATCCGAGACCAATGCAAAAAACAGGTACAGCCTGAAATATCAGATCTTGGTTTTAAATCCGGTCCTGCCAAATACCGGCAATATCGGATCTCGGGAGAACTGGTATTCCCATTCCTAACTTTTACCCATGGGTGGTTAACAGATTGGTTAACGATCCACATTTCCTGATGTTTCTTTGCAAGAACAGCATTCTGGTGTGGCTTTGATTTAAGGTGTTTGACAACACGTAGTTTTTTCTGACCATCTACTCTGACACCAGTAGCAGCCATTGAAACAGTTCCTGTTTTGGAATGCCTTCTTGCTTCACTTTCAAAAGCCTTTCACACAGAGCAATGTACCCATTGCCATGTCTTGTTTCTTTCATCTTTTTCTTTAGTGATCTGAAGACAATCATGAGTGGACAATAACTGCTTAAGGCTTACATTTTGTCCATGACAGGAAGATGTTGACTGAACTGAACTTTCTTCCTCAAGATGCGATGTGATCTTTGTCACTGCTCTTGTTCCATCTGAAATTCTCTGCTGTTACTTTATCTTCCGTAGTACTGCACGTATCAGTGAAGCTGGTGGTGGTTGATATTAGGAAAATATCATCTGTTGTATTATCACCACCAGTGGTTACTTCAGGCACACAAGTATCTTCTTCATTTACTGATCTTCCCTTTTTTCACTCAACTGTAGTTCTTGTTTCCAAGACTCTGGATTAGCAGAATTGGGAATGTCTTCTCCTTGGGCCTGAATACAGACTACCTTGTCCACACAGGGCACTGTTAAATTATTTCTGAATGTTGAAGAACTTGACAATGAAGGAGGACATGAAAATAAATTTTTGTCTGGCCTACAGTTGAGCCTGCTGCTTGAAGTAATTTCATCTTCTGAGCCTTCCTCTTTTGAGCTCCACTGTTTCCACTTTTGGATCTTTTCATTTTCTGGCATTAAAAAAAATTAAGTGTAACTTGCTAAAAAGGCTGCACACATTACAGAGTGTGCACGGATGACATAGGGGGGCTTGTGGCCATTATACAAGATACAACAACCAGATTAGTTAATTATATGTTGTGTGAATCAATTTACCTGCAGGGAATGGGCTGAAAAGTGGTAAGGCATGCAGGGAGTGTTGGGGCCTAGTCCTCCCTCCCATTCAGGGCTGCAGCAGCTACTTTTCCCTCCTAACATATAGTCCTCCTCAGCCAAGGAAGCACTCCAGCTCACCGTCAGGGAACAGGCTGCAGGGCACTGTGGGCAGTGAAACTTGTAGGGGTATTGGGGCCTAGCCCTCCCTCCCAATCAGAGTTGCTGCTTGTCCCAACATATAGTCCTCCTCAGCCAAGGAGACACTAAGCTCATCTGCGCAGGGAGTGGGCTACAGGGTGGTAAAGCTTGCAGAGGGGTGTTGGGACCTAGTCCACCCTCCCACTCAGGGCTGCTGCAGCTGCAGCTGCTTTTCTCTCCTAACTTAGACCGTTTCTAGACGAGGTGCTGCCGGAAGTGATGTGCTCCCAGTTGCCGGCAACGGCGGCGGCCGGAGACGCGGCGCTTTGCAGAGGTGCGTTCTAGAGACCTCAATTTTAAGGTCTCTAGAACGCGCCTCTGCAAAATGCCGCGTCTCCAGCCGTCACCGTTGCCGGCAAAGGGGGAACACGTCACTTCTGGAGGCGCAGCTTCTCTCTTAACATGTGGCTCAGGAGGCGCTTTTCAGCGCCTCGTCTAAAAGCAGTCTTATAGTCCTCAGCCAAGGAAGCACTCCAGCTCATCTTCAGGGAATGGGCTGCAGGGCACTACAGGCAGTGAAACTTGTACGGCTATTGGGGCCTAGCCCTCCCTCCCAATCAGGGTTTCTGCTTTTCCCAACGTGAACATATAGTCCTCCTCAGCTAAGGAAGCACTCAGCTCACTTGGGAATGAGCTACAGGATGGTAAAGCTTGTAGAGGGAGTGTTGGGGTCTAGTCCTCCCTCCCACTCAGGGCTGCTGCAGCTGCTTTTCCCTCCCAATTCAAGCTCACCTTCAGCGAACAGGCTACAGGGTGGTAAAACTTGCAGGGGTACTGTTGGAGCGGGGCCTGGCCTAGCCCTCTCCCTCCACCTCAGCGTGACTGCTTCTTTATAGTGCTCAGTCAAAGAAGCAGCACTTCAGCTCACCTACAGGGAATTCTGGGAATATGCTGCAGGGAGGTCCAGCTTGCAGGGTGTGTGTTGGGGCCTAGTCCTCCTTTGATAGAGTTAGTGTGTGTTTAGGTTTCCTATTTGACTCTGTAAGGCAACACTGCCTTAAACAGGAACAGGTATAGTTGCCAAAACACCATTTTAATTCTGGTAGCTTACAAAAAATAGATGGTGCAGGGCTGCATTATTTCAGGCAGACGCCCTTCACCATTATTATTATTATTATTATTATTAGCAAACATTTATATAGCGCCAGCAGTGTACCTGGCACTTTACAAAGTAATAAAATAGACACGGTCCCTGCCCCTAGGGTTTACAATCTGAGAGACAGGAGCTGGGGGAGAGACTTAGGAAGGGGAACAGAGGGAGAGACAAGGGGTCTAACATTCATGAAGATGCGAGGTCTCAAGTGCACGTACTTGGCTTGGTTACGATGAGAATGACAGCAGGCAGGTCCATGTTGCAAGGATAAGGGTAAACCGATCGTAGGTATAGGAATAGTGGCTCAGCAGGATAAAGAGTCAGACAGAGCAGAGCGAAAGAGGTGAGTTTTAAGGAGAGATTTGAAGGTATGAAGGGAGGGGGCAAGGCGGATGTGGACAGGGAGGGAGTTCCAGGCATGGGGGGCAGCAAGTGAGAAGGGACAAAGGCGCTTAGGGGAGCAGGGAAGGCGTGGAAGGGTGAGAGAAGGGACAGAGGAGGAGCGAAGTGCACCATGTATTTTTCATAAGCTGCCAGAATTAAAATGGAGTTTTGGCAACCCTAGGAACAGGAAGTATGAACAGAACATCTGACATTATACAAGAATGAAAAATAGTAAAGTGATAGATAATTTTTTTTTAAAAAAACGTTGTTCTTTATGTTGTTTTGGGGGCCAAAAGCCTTCACGGGGGTGGGGGGCTGAAGGGTGGGACTGGGGGTGGGGCATGGCCCCACTTATTACTATGTTTAAAAAGGCACTGCTTCAACAGTAATCCCAGCTATGCAGCAGAGTTGCGTGTAAGAAAATCTGTGCAACTCATTGTCTCAGGATATTAGAACTTCTACTGAGGCAAGCCATGCCATATTATGGGCATCTCAGGTTTGAGAACCTAAACAGGGGTCAGTAGCCAGATGGGAGAATGCCAACAGAAAAATAAAATCAACCTCCTGCTCCAAGGCAGGATACCCTCTACCCACAGCATCACATAGAGACCAGCCAGTTCTTGAAAATATCCAAGGAAGAAGTTTCATGAACTAGTTTAAAAAATAAAAATGAATCAAATCATTTTCTTCTCTTAAAAAACAACAACCTTTGGAGGACACTTTTGCAGTTGTTTTAACTCTGGATCAACAAAAAGTGCATTACTAAATACTGGCTAATGGCCAATTTACAAACAAGAGACCAGGTTAATTGTACTAGTGGAAACAAGAGAACAGGCTGATTGCAGCAAGTGAGTCATTTACCAACACTAAGCACTAAAGACACTGCTTCAACTCTACAACAATCGCCGTTCCCCACGAGCTCCCCCCCGTTACTAGGGGGCGGGGCGGCATACAAGGGAGTGGGTTTTGCCCCGCCCCACTGGAGGATGAAGGCAAGAGAAGCCGCGGGCAACGCCACGGCTGGAAGGAGGCACGAAGCCAAGTCTCGCGAGACGGGACTTGGCGGGCGCCATTTTGGGGTGCGTCGCGCCGAAGAGGACCGAGGAGAAGGAAGCATGGAGCAATGGCTCCGGCTCTCTCCCCACTGGGCCTACACAGCGTCAACGCGCCGACAGGTCTCGCCCTCCCCCACAAGTGGCGAGGACAAGGGAGAGAGGAAAACGGCCCCCACAAGCAGCAGTGGGCGAAGGGGCGAAGAAAGATCGCCCCCCCCCCCAGGGAACCTTCTCCCCCAGATTTAGAAGCAGCCTAACTAGGAGGGCTTTCCCCCTGGGCTCTCACATCAGCCCAGCCTCCACTGCCCACCATGGGCAGAAGAGGTAAGGACAGGGCAAGGCTAAGCGCCCCCCCCAACCGAAGGGAGGACGCAAAGGCAGTGACAGGCTGAGGCAATTCTGGCCTTCCTACAGGATAGGATGGGGGGCTGCAAGGCAATCCTGAGGGACTTGGCTGGATGCCAGCCCACACAGGGCCGCGTCTTTGGAATTCCCTCCCAGAGCTCGCCTGGCCCCAAGCCTTTTAACATTCCGGCGGGCTTGTAAAACCTGGCTGTTCGCCCAGGCCTTTGGGGAGGGTGGGTTAGGGTTTTTAGCTCCACCCTACCCTTTTTATTTTTTTTTATTTATCTGTCCTAACCCTGTTTTAAATTGTGTGTTGTTTTTAAATAATTGTTTTATTTAATTGTTTTTATTGGATTGTACATCGCCCCGAGATGCCGTAGGCATATGGGGTGACTAAGAAATGTTTAAAATAAATAAATAAAAATAAAATAAGCCCCCCCCCCCCCAGCCGAACAGCATGCCACCCACCAAAGGGGGAGGGAAGGGAGGCCACACCGCCGCCTACTCTCTCGGGTGGGAACATCTCCCCCAATAAAGCAGGGTTGCAGGACCCTCCACTCACAGATGGGGAGCTGACCTCACGATGGCGGACTAATCCTCCAGCCACTCCCATGTGGGCAGACAGGCCCTCCAGGCCTCTTGCCCGGTACAGGGATGATCCCTCACCGCCACCATCTCCGAGGTGAGATGCTAGGCCTCCCCCCCCCCCCCCCCATGCGCCCAGGTGACGTGGGGATCACATGCCCCTGAGGTGGGCAGCCCTGCCAGGCACCCCCTCTTTTCCATGGCGGGGAGGGCGGCGCGATTTGTCTCCTGACAGCCAAAGCGACAAGACACCGCCCAGGCGCCGCCCGAGGAATGATCCATCGCACGTGATCCTAGAACAACTGCAGGACTTTGCTTTGAGGATGGAGTCACTCGAGGCCACCATGAAAGCCTTAGTGGACAGGCATACCCAGCCACAGCCAGGTGAGGCACCAGTGCAAGACACTGAGCCAGAACCCTCAACATCACGCATGCCCAATTCATGCCGCCAGCGCAAGTACCCATGACCAAGCCCAGGTAGGTGCTGCCATGAGACACACCCACGGGAGTGGGAGCCTGCCTGCAGCAGGTCCTGTGCTGGTCATGGCCCAAGCAGCCCACCCGAGCAGGCCTCCTAGCAGAGACTGGGATGGGTCGGGTCCTCCTGGGTGCCATGACCCTTGCAGTCAGGACTGGGCCCCCAGGGGGGTGCAACCATGGACATGCGCTACATGGCTCACCAATGTGGGTTGGGTTTGGCAGGCAGGTTGCCCAAGTGTGGGCACAACCAATGCAACAGGCCACACCGGGCCAGCTGCCTTTCCCCATGGCTCAGGAGATGCCCCTGTTAGCTGGAGGTTATGCAGAAATGAATGACCCAGTCAGGGGCCACCTAATGCAGGCCACCAGGGATAAGATATGAAGGGGGAATACACTGATGTATTCTCCCTCCTATTTAGTGACCGCATCCCAGACCCCAACTCTAAGGAAGAGAGTAGGGACAAAGAAAAGTTCAAAAGTTCAAAAGACCCAAGCCAGACCGTAACTGGTCAGCGGCCCTTTCAGTGTCATGTTGCAGATGTCCCCAGAGTGAGCCACCAAACTAATTAAGTATCAAGATATAGTTCGGAGGACTTTCAATACCGGCAATCCCAGGGCCTGGCTCTCCTATGATGAGGCTTTCCAAAAACGGGCCTCCATTACCCCAGGGCTCAGGTGGGGCAGGTATGCACAGGACCTATGGCTTGAGTGGATGAACAACATGAATAACATTCCATGCACAGACAGCAGCCATGCCTTGGTTAGAGGTGGGGTGGCCCCCATCAATGACCCCTTTCGATCGGACGGGCGCCGCGCCCCCACCAAGGGGGCAACATGCTGGGAATATAATGGGACTGGGAGCTGCGTCGTCTCCCCCTGCCATTTCAGGCACACCTGTTCCCACTGCGCAGGCAACCACGCAGCCTGCCATTGTAACAAGGTCAGATCCCAACCCAGGAACAAGCCACCAACCAAATATCTGCAAGGGGGTCAGGGGACTAGTGGAAGCAAGGGCACCACCCCCAGTACAACATAGGGCATTGGAGAGAGCCTTACGCGACTGCCCGGTGTGGGGGGAGGTGCAGTACGTAGTGGAAGGTTTCAGAGAGGGCTTCAGGATCCCCACGGGCCAGATAAAGGCTCAAAAATTGGTAAGAAGCCTTAAATCCGTGAGAGGCATGGAGAACTTGGTGCATGCCCAGTTCCCAAAAGAAATAGCTGAGGGCAGTCGCCGGCCCCTTCGAGTCCCCACCCATGTCCTCGCTGCACGTCTCGCCTCTGGGGATAGTTCCAAAAAAGACCCCTGGACAGAACTGAATCATTCACCATCTCTCCTACCTCAGAGGAACTTTGTACTGTCCGCTATGTGTCCTTAGATGTAGCTGTGGCCCTGGGGCGCGTTTGGCGAAATGCAACATTAAGTTGACTTTCCGCCTACTACCAGTCCATCCAGATGATTTCGAGCTACTGGGCTTCCAATTTCAAGGAAGTTTTTACTTTGACAAAGCCATGCCAATGGGGTTTTCCATCTCCTGCTTGGCTTTTGAACGCTTTAGCTCGCTTCTCGACTGGCTGGTCCGTCATTGGGTGCAGTCCTGGTATGTCATCCATTATATCGATGACTTCCTGTTTTGGGGCCGGCCGGGCGGGCACAGATGACTGTGACAGGCTACTCCACATATTCCAGGCTATAGCCGACGAGCTTGGAGTCCCCCTCGCTCCAAAAAAACAGTAGGGCTGGTCAACATTCTTACCTTCCTGGGGATCGAATTAGACACTGTTAAAGAGGAGTCACACCTCCCCCAGGATACACTAGTGCCCCTCCTCAGGGCAATCAAAGACTGCCTAGCTCATCCCAAAGTCACAGTGCGACAACTGCAGGGCCTGGTGGGTAGCCTGAACTTTGCCTGCAGAGTAGTGGCACCAGGCCAGGCCTTCTTGTCCCGACTCTACGCTAAGTTACTGGGAAAATTGCCCCCTAACCACCATATTTGGGTAATGGCGGGGATGAAAGAGGATCTCCTGATCTCGAGCCAATTCTTGTCCACTTTCAACATAGTGAGCGTCTGGAGGCAGAAATTACTGGTCGAGGCTGAGCTATAGGTCCAGTTCGAAGCAGCCGGGTCCTTGGGTTTCAGTCCTTACTTGAGGGGGAAATTGTATGCTGCCCCCCTCATGATTTGAGTCTGGAGTGACCCAAGACCTCATTTTCCTCGAGCTCTACCCTATAGTGCTCGCAGTGCACTTGTGGCTTTGGAAATTTGCCAACAAAGCTGTTCTGTTCTGGTGCGACAATCTAGCGGTGGTCCACGTCCTCAACAACCTGTCATCCAAATCCAACAGGGTAATGGGGCTGGTCAGGGCATTTGTGCTGCAGTGCCTAAATAACAACATTTTGTTTACATCTAAGCATGTCCTGGGAGTAAACAATGGCATAGCCGATGCATTCTCCCGCCGCCAGATGGACCGTTTCCGCTAATTGGCACCAGAAGCCAGCGAAAAGCCCAAGGCCATGCTGCCCTACATGTGGAGCATTGGATATTAGAGCTGTACAAGGCAGTGCAAGGTTCCCTAGCACCGAGCACCAGGGAGACATACCTTCGGGCATTCTCCCAGTTCCAGCTATTTAGAACAGGCAAGGGTTGGGGCCTGGGTTTTCCTATTGTGGAACCACAAGTATTGCAGTTTGCCATGTCACTGCGCACGAGCGGCCTCACACCAGCCACTGCAGCAGGCAAATTGGCGGCGGTGTCGTTTATCAGTAAATTAGCAGGCCACACGCCCCCAGACCAAGGTTTCTTTTCTGGCAAATTAATCGAATCCTGGGTGCTACAACAGGGCCCCAGGGCAGACAGTAGATTGCCCATTACCCTGGAGATCCTCACAGCTCTGTCAATCTCACTCCCCCAGATTTGTTTCAGTGGGTTCTAAGCCACCCTATTTGACGTGGCCTTTAAATTGGCCTTCTTCAGAGCATTCTGAGTCGGCGAACTGACGGTGGCATCTAAGTGGGACCCGGCTGTAAAGGTGGTAAACAATAGGGACATCTCCTTGCAGCGCCACACCCTCCATATCCCTCCAAGATTTCTGGCCCTTTTCTCATGCATAAAGATGGTGCACCCTTGACCCACCACCAATTTTCCTCTGTCCTTCACCAAGCCCTAAGCAAAATACATCAGCCGGCCCACCGTTTTGGGTCCCACTCTTTCCGCATAGGTGCAGCGAGTTTTACTGCGGCACTCAGCCTGCCGGATGACAAGATCCGCGAGATAGGGAGATGGAGATTGAGTGCATTCCGATCCTACGTGCGTAGCCTAGCCCAATAGGCCCACCAGTATTAATCAAGATCTGTTTCATCAACAGGACCAGGATCGGGAGACCGGCACAAGTTGATATGGCTGATTTATTCGGTTTTACACTTTGCCATAGTGTAAAACCGAAAGAAAATACAGTTTACAGAGAATATATATAATAATACTAGTAATAATCAATGTAATAATACAGTATAAAAACACATTAAAACTAATTCAGTAAAATAAAAACTTGGATCCATAAATAACAAGCAGTAAAAACAGTTTTATACTTGTAAGTTACTCAAGTTCCTTATTCATCTTACGAGCATAATTATAAAAACAAAGTTATCTAAATTTAAAACTCCATTACTAAGAATAAGACCCCTTATTCTTTAGTCAAAGACTACAGTAAGGACTTTAAGCTTGTCTTTATCTTTAATCTCTCTTTGGCAGCCAGCCAAACATATAATGCAACCGCAGAAATATCTTCTTTTGGTGACAAGTTAATCAAAGCTTTGTACACATTGTCCCAATCTGCCCTTTTCATATCGCCTAAAAAAGGGAACAGCCAAACTTCTCTAATGTTTTGGTAATAAGGGCATCTACTGATTCAACCTCTTCCAGATTACAACTGCAAATGCGAGCCTCATAAGGGATGCAATGATATCTCCCCTCTATAACTGCCGTTTGAATTATTTGAAACCTTAGGAGAGTGAAATTCCTACACAGGGTTTGGTTTGTTAAATTTACAAGATACGGTTCAATACAAAAAACCTTCTTCACAAGGCCCAGCCAAGAGGCAACATTCCATTGACAGACTACTGCTAAGTCTTCCTGTTTAGCCATATCTTTTATTCTCAGTCTTATCTCCTTCTTTTTTACATTAAATGATTTCCCCCAGAGTGATAAGAAGGAGAATTCCATATTAGCAGGGTTGATAAGTAACACAACCACGGGTATGTCCCCACCTCTATATGCTCAAATTGCTCTATCAGACATTGCGCCGACAGAGCATTTTCCCGCTGATTCAATAATCTCAACCAGAAACTAATTGTGGCGAGTTTCCCCAGGGCTTCAATTGTAATAGTACTGGTCTCGGCTTACACTATTCCTCCTGGGACACTATTTCCAACCCTTAGCAGCCGCTGCAGGAACTGGTTTTGTACCCTCTCTTCTAATACATACATGTTTGGGAAGGGTATTATTTCTAGCCGATAGGTTGCCATAGAACGGGACTTTAAGTAGAAGCAAGTTGATATGAATAGTAGGTCACAGTATTGTTTACTGGGCAGGCAAAGCTGCCGGCTGCTCCCACTGGGGATCTCAGCTGGGACTCAGTGACATGGCCGAAATTGTCTGGAAGGCCAGAAGTGGCATGAGATGGGAGCAACTGATGCCCCTGATCTACGGGGTCTCCAAGGGGTGGCAACCTGACATTTTGATAGTCCACCTGGGTGAGAAAAATCTTCCCAATTCAACCGGGCTCGAACTAGTGGTTAGGATTAAGAGGGACTGGGTAGAGGCCTGCAGGCTACTCCCTACCACCAAGCTAGTGTGGTATCACATGATTGAGAGGATCAGGTGGGCCAATGCGATCCGCCCAGGAAGAATAGATAGGGTATGCAGGAAGATTAATAAGGGAGTGGAGAAGTTGGTCCTAGCCCACGGCGGGGACATCATTGTTCACAGTGGAATTCGCTTCTCGTGGCCTGAACTGTACTGGGCAAATGGTGTGCACTTATCCGATGAGGGCATCCAAATGTACCTATTGGCCATAAAAGAGAAGCTACTGCAGTTTATCTGAGGTCGGGGTGGGGGGGTCAAACTAGCCAAGCATCCGCTGACAGTTTGCTGTGGCAGGGGTCCAGGGTATTAATAATTTAATAAGTTACAGTAGAGTTAGCTTTTTATTAAGTCATCTCCTTATGAGATGGGGCCACGGGCGAAGCTAGAGCAGGGGCGGCCAGCTTCCAACCCAGGCCCAGAAGGGAGGGGCAAGCTATACACTGAAGGACAGGGGTGGTCCCCGTGATGGCGGCCGCCTCCCTCCTGCTTCAGTCTCGAGGGATCTAGTACCTCCCTGACCAGTCAGGTGGCTGGAGTGAGAGTGACCTAGCAACAGTTGGAAGTTACGAGGTACTGAGGGACATCGGGCCACCCAAGTTTTAGATGTTACAGTTTAGATGTTATAAATTAGAAAAAATATAGTCTAGGTTGGACCCAGGAAAGAGGATGCTCCCTCCCCGACATTAACAACGGTCAATAAAAGTGCGGCCTTTAAATCCCAACACATGTTGTTGTCTTCTTTCGGGGGGTGCTGGCGCAAAGATTGGTATTTCTATTTTGTCTCCAGCAACCGCTTGCTGAGCTCTTAAAGTGACAGGTGTGGTAGGGAGTGAGGAGGCAAGGATAGAACTCTTGTCTGGCATACGGAAGGAATGGATCCAGATAAGAGCAGTCCAGATTCAAGGGATTAAGCTGTGTTGAAATTTGAATTCTCCACACTGTAAACATTTATGCAGAATTTGGCCATGTGTAATTTGCAGAGCTCATTTGTTTAATGAGAAAAAAACTGGACTTCGATTAGTTTGATTCAACTTTGTTTAGCTGGATTGAAATTGAACTAATCAAAGTAACAGTTCAGTTTAGTTAAACAAACAAACACAGCAAATTTCACAAAGTTTGTGTTCCCTTTTTCCGAAAGGACATCAGATACTTCTTTGATTTTTTTATGAACCTCTGTTGGTGGTGGCAACTAAGATGGCTGTAACTGACGGAGAATTGCAAACTATTTAAGAGACTGCTAATGGGGCCCCCTGGTCATTTGAATTTTGCTTTCTAATATGCAAGGGGAAGTGAAATTTGTTGATTATCTGAGTTGCTTCACAGCAGAGATCTGCTCATCTGGATGCATCCCCAAAGCATCCAAGCTAACAGAGTATGGGGAAGGAGGTGTCCTTCCTCCCCTCCTTCTGCAGTTGTCTTTTCCTCAAGCTCACTGCTTTTGCTGGACAGTGTTTTTTCCAGGGTGGGTGAGGTCGGGGATCTGCCTTGGCAGGGGATAAGCTGGAAAGAGAGCATAGTGGAAGACACACCAACTTCACTGCTCTCAATTCCCCTCCCTCTACCCACCTCTGGCAACTGTCTGAGGTTATCTGTATGCGTCCGTGTCCTTCAATAGTACCTTTCTGGCTGGGGCCATAGCTTTTTAAAAAAAATCTTGAGTACAGGGTTGGACTAGATGACCTCTGAGGTAACTTCCAACTTCTATGATTCTATGACCTTCTCATCAGTAAGGTTTGTACTGGGTTCAGCAGACAAATGGGGGTCGTTACCACATTAATCCAGCTGGGGAAAAAGTTGTGACTGAGTTAACCGTCCTGGTTGTTGTTGTTCATTGCTGGGTGGGGGGTAAGAGTGGGGCACCTTTTCACAATTAAACAAGCTTGGGATAAGCACTGCTATCAAAGAACAAAGAAAGCTAACACCCAGACTAGAGTAAGCTGTGAGCCTGGGATCAAGATGAAAACTAAAAAAAAGTAGGAGAGGTGTGAGTGCGACTGTGGGATATGATTCTTACTTCCTTTAGTCTGTTGAAAGGGACTCGCACTGCTTTCATGTGTGATCCTATGAGTGTCTTCAAAACTGGATCTTTAGAGCCAAAACCAATGCATACATTTGCAAATTTTGACATTTTAATAGAGAGCGAAGCAAAATGGTTTGAATTGTATCTTTTAGGGGGGGACTCTGAGCAAAATTTTGGTTTCAGTTTTATATCCGTTTTGGTTCTCATTGTATCAGTTCTTCCTTTAGTTCTCGGTTCTCTCCGTATCAGATTTTTAACATTGCGGTTTTCCACAATGACTTAAATGGGGAAAACCACAATGTTAAAAATCTGATGAAAAAAAACAGTGCAAAAATCCTATACCACCAATACCGAGAGAGAACCGAAATATTGAATTAGTCCGATATAGCCATTATGGGTACTTCCATTTCTTTCAGAAACTAAAAGTCCCATCCCTAAAATGTTTTATTGGACCAACTGTTATTGGTGGAAATAAGCAAACTTTGGGGCCGCACAGGGCCCTTCCTCAGGCATGTAGCTTAGTCAGTTAAAATTATATAAACTGAGCAAATATAAGGCAGTATATAAAAAGGCAGGACAGGGTGGGGTTGTTGCAGAGTAATAACTGATTCGTAATCAGTAAGGACAAATGCAGCTGAAGGTTTAAAAACAGAACTTTACTTAAGCTTTCTTAGGCACAGCTCCTTAGTTACATCTAACTAGTAAGAAGACAAAATGGAGACTGAGACAATGAGAGAGAAGGGAAGAAGGAGTGGTTACACAAAGGAATTCAACTGCAAAACCCCATCTCCCTTCCATGTACA
>QEPC01008951.1:6471059-6524856 GCA_003113815.1 Sphenodon punctatus
CTCCTACAACTGTCTACTATCTCTAATCTATCTATCTATCTATCTATCTATCTATCTATCTATCTATCTATCTATCTATCTATCTTCTGAAACGCCTGCTGTTCAGGAACAGTGACTAGCTCAGAAGGTGTTGGGAAGGGGGGAGGTAGATAGTTTTGTTTCTTGCAAGCCTCTCCACCCCTGGTGTCTGGAAGTCTGCTCCTCAGCTGACTACCCCTCCCTGTCACGTTTGACCTTCTAGTGACCCTTTTTTTGTCACCCAAACTCACCTGAACGCGATCCAAACTGACCGAACTGTTCGGTCATTTCGATGTTCGGAATTGAATTCAGTTCAGTCAGTTCGTGTTCGTGTTCGGTCGTCTGAACAGGCCAAGTTCGGGCCAAGCTCCGAACTTCCGAACCGCGTTCGCCCATCCCTAATGGAGACTGAGACAATGAGAGAGAAGGGAAGAAGAAGTGGTTACACAAAGGAATTCAACTGCAAAACCCCATCTCCCTTCCATGTACACATAAACTTAGCAACACCATCTAGTGGCTCTGTAGTCAATTACTGTTCTTAATAGAGCAGGCGTTAACTGATGGATGTTGCATATACCAATAGGGGTTAGATAAGACAAGGTGACTGGGGGGGGGGGCATATATTGATAGGGAGAAAAATGCCAGACATAAAAAAACAGAGGGTATAAAAAAAAGTATTTATTTATTTATTTTTTATTTATTTACAGCATCCCGGGGTGGCTTACAACAAATAAAACAATAATAAAACACATTAAAACATCATCAAATAGATATAATTAACCCCTCCACCCCAAAAATCCCCCCCTCCCCTCCTCCCCTCCCCTCCGAAGGCCTGGGCGAACAGCCAGGTCTTACAGGCTCGGCGAAAAGCCATCAGACCCGGGGCCAGGCGAGCTTCCTCTGGGAGGGAGTTCCAGAGTCTCAGCCTGGCCACCGAGAACGCCCTCTCCATTGTGGCCCCCCGTTTAACACGGGGGACCTCCAGGAAGGCGCCCCCGGCAGACCGCAGGGATCGCCCTGAGGCGTGGAAGGCGAGGTGGTCCCCAAGGTATGAGCGGCCCAGACTGTATAGGGCTGTTGAGGATGTGTAGAAGACAGACCTAGGTGATGGTGGTGGGGGGTGAGGGTGAAGGGTAAACAGCTACGGTGAAGTGAAATCATATTAGAAAGGATCTGGGGACGTAGAATCTATATATGACAGGGTCTGTGAGTGGCAGAGAGGGAGACACAGATAATAGGAATAATCTTCAACTAAGGTAAAAGCATATAATATAGAACATGAAGGAACTAGGTATACAAGGAAGCAGGAAAGAGTGGGGTTAGATATGATAAGGTGGCTGGGGTCAGTGGCTAAGTTTCAATCATTAAAACAAAACTATGAAATAATTTGAATAGGCTGAGTTTTATCTTGAACCATCAGTCATGCACATGCAAGCATATGTGTATACAGAGCCTCTCCCATAGATATCTTCCCCCCCTCCAGCTCAGCCCCAATTTTCATAAACACATGCAAATTCATGCAGATCAAAGGTGGCATGAAGCATACCTATTTTCCTGTCAAACATCGGAGGGTATGTGCTTCACTCATCCAGGGGGCAAGCAGGGACTTGAAATGAATGACAGCTCAAGATGAGTGAGATCTGACTGCATTAATCTCTGTGGTAGTCATCACATTTAGAACCTTTGATACTATTGGGGAGAGGAATCCAGTTAGTCTGGCAGGTTTGCGCTTTATTTTATTTTTAGAAATCCTCATTTGACTTTGATTTCTTCATCCTTTGAAATCGATGGGAGCCTTTTTGAACCAACTTCCCCGAGTGTGGGATCAGATTAACACTTTTTTTCTTCTTCCATTCCACCCCCTTCCTCATTATTTTATAAAGAATAGCAGTTCGATTTACCCTGTTGTAATTTCCACAGTTGTGACTCATACGTTACGTTTGCTTGGTTGGTTATTTTTGACAGCTTTCTAGTACAAAGATAATGACTACTTGGTCATCTTATTAGTGACGTAAAACCCTGGGATGAATGTTACTTAGACCTGCTGATCTGAACGTTTTCCTATTTTCCATGTGTCCCCCAGTCCCCCTCTCACTTTTTAAATCTCTTTATTTTTTATTCTGTTGTATTCCTGTATGGTGATCTCTGACCATTTCCTTGCTTCCTTCAACCTCTCCCACTGCTCCCCTTCCTCTCCCCCATATCCCCATCCCTTCCGCGACCTACAGGCCATTGTGCCCCAGGACTTTGCCTCCTCCCTCTCTCCTCTTCTCCCCTCAGTCTTCTCCTCCTCCTCCCCGGATTCTGCCATCTCCGCCTTCAACTCCTCTCTTGCCTCCACCCTTGCCTTCCTTGCCCCCCTCTCCTCATGCCCGGCTCACTCCCGTAACCCTCGCCCTTGGTTCACCCCCACCATTCGCCATCTCCGCTCCTGCACCCAAGTTGCGGAACGCGTCTGGCACAAATCCCACTATCATACCGACTTCCTCCACTTCAAATTCTGCCTATCATCATTCAAATCTGCTATCTCCCTCACTAGACAACAGTACTATGCCTCCCGCATTGAGTCCTGTTCCCGGCACCTTCGCTGCCTCTATTTCACCTTTGACTCCCTTCTCAACCAACCCCCCCGTCCTCCTCCTCCCTCTTCTCTCTCTGCTCAGGATCTTGCTCTCTTTTTCACGTCTAAGATTGACAAGATCCGCCTGGATATTGTTTCCAAGTCCTCGCCCCCTGCTACTCCCCCCCTCTCCCTCCTCCCCCCACCTCTCTCCTGTCCTCCTTTCCTCCTGCCACCCTGGAGGAAATCTCCTACCTAATCTCCTCCTCCAAACCCTCCACTTGCCCCCTGGACCCCATTCCTTCCTGCCTCTTGACCTCCATTGCCTCCACTGCCACACCTCCCCTCCTGCACATCATCAACCTCTGTCTCCCCCATCCTCAAAAAGTCCACTCTGGATCCCTCTAAAGCCCCTCTAATTACTGTCCTGCCTTGCTCCTCCCTTTTGCTTCCAAGCTCCTTGAATGGGTTGTCTACTCCCGTTGCCTTGACCTCTTCTCTGCCAACTCCTCCCTTGACCCACTCTAATCTGGCTTCCACCCCCTTCACTCTAAAACCACTCTTACTATGATCACCAACGATCTTCTTGTGGCTAAATGCCACCTTTACCCTATTCTGGTCCTCCTTGATCTCTCTGCTGCCTTTCACACTGTTGACAACTCACTCCTGCTTGAATCGCTCCACTCCCTTGGATTCCCTACTTGGCTGGTTCTCCTCCTACCTTTCTGACCGCTCCTTCGATGTATCTCTTCCTACCTCCTCCCCCTCCTCCTCCCTACCCCTCTTGGTCGGGGTTCCCCAAGGCTCTGTCCTTAACCCGCTCCTCTTCTCTATGTACACCCAATTTCCAGGCAAACACATTGCCTCCCACGGCTTCCAATACCACCTATACGCTGACAACACTCAACTCTATCTCTCCACTCCTTCGTTCTCCCCCTCTGTTCAAGCTCGTCTCACCAACTGTCTCTCCGATGTCTCCTCCTGGATGTCTCAACGCCAACTCAAACTGAGCATGACGAAAACTGAACTCCTGATCTTCCCTCCCAGTCCTTCCTCTCCCTCTTCACTGTCAATTGCCATTGACAGTGCCTCCATCCTCCTTGCCCCCCAAGCTCGCAGCTTGGGCTTCATCTTCGACTCACACCTTACCTTCAAACCCTACATTGACTCAATTGCCAAATCCTGCCACTTCTCCCTCCACAACATTGCCAAGATCTGCCCTTTTCTGTCTGTCTCCTCTGCCCAAACTCTTATCCACGCCCTAGTCATCTCACACCTCGACTATTGTAACCTCCTCCTCGCTGGCCTTCCCCGCTCTCACCTTTCTTCCCTTATCTCTGTTCAAAACTCTGCTGCCAGGATCATCCACCTAGCCCATCGCTTTGACCATGTGCAGCCTCTCCTCTCCTCTCTCCACTGACTCCCTCTTCCTGAGCGTATTCTGCACAAGCTCCTCATCTTCACCTACAAAGTCCTTCACAACCTCACTCCCCTCCTACCTCTCTGCCCTGCTCTCCCTCCAAACCCCTGCTCAAGCTCGCCACTCCTCTTCCATCACCTCCCACGCTTCCCCTGCTCCCCCAACCACCTTCGTTCCTTCTCCCTCGTTGCCCTGCATGCCTGGAACTCCCTCCCTGCCCTCGTCCGCCTTGCCCCCACCCTCCACGCCTTCAAGTCCCTCCCCAAAACCCACCTCTTCCACGCCACCCTTCCGAACTGCTAAGCACCTATGATCTGCAAACTCCCAATTTACTGCAATCAAGCCAAGCACGTGTACCTGAGCTCTCGCATCCTCATGAATGTTGCATCCCTTGTCTCTCACTCTGTTTTCCCCTTCCCTGTNGAACCAACTTCCCCGAGTGTGGGATCAGATTAACACTTTTTTTCTTCTTCCATTCCACCCCCTTCCTCATTATTTTATAAAGAATAGCAGTTCGATTTACCCTGTTGTAATTTCCACAGTTGTGACTCATACGTTACGTTTGCTTGGTTGGTTATTTTTGACAGCTTTCTAGTACAAAGATAATGACTACTTGGTCATCTTATTAGTGACGTAAAACCCTGGGATGAATGTTACTTAGACCTGCTGATCTGAACGTTTTCCTATTTTCCATGTGTCCCCCAGTCCCCCTCTCACTTTTTAAATCTCTTTATTTTTTATTCTGTTGTATTCCTGTATGGTGATCTCTGACCATTTCCTTGCTTCCTTCAACCTCTCCCACTGCTCCCCTTCCTCTCCCCCATATCCCCATCCCTTCCGCGACCTACAGGCCATTGTGCCCCAGGACTTTGCCTCCTCCCTCTCTCCTCTTCTCCCCTCAGTCTTCTCCTCCTCCTCCCCGGATTCTGCCATCTCCGCCTTCAACTCCTCTCTTGCCTCCACCCTTGCCTTCCTTGCCCCCCTCTCCTCATGCCCGGCTCACTCCCGTAACCCTCGCCCTTGGTTCACCCCCACCATTCGCCATCTCCGCTCCTGCACCCAAGTTGCGGAACGCGTCTGGCACAAATCCCACTATCATACCGACTTCCTCCACTTCAAATTCTGCCTATCATCATTCAAATCTGCTATCTCCCTCACTAGACAACAGTACTATGCCTCCCGCATTGAGTCCTGTTCCCGGCACCTTCGCTGCCTCTATTTCACCTTTGACTCCCTTCTCAACCAACCCCCCCGTCCTCCTCCTCCCTCTTCTCTCTCTGCTCAGGATCTTGCTCTCTTTTTCACGTCTAAGATTGACAAGATCCGCCTGGATATTGTTTCCAAGTCCTCGCCCCCTGCTACTCCCCCCCTCTCCCTCCTCCCCCCACCTCTCTCCTGTCCTCCTTTCCTCCTGCCACCCTGGAGGAAATCTCCTACCTAATCTCCTCCTCCAAACCCTCCACTTGCCCCCTGGACCCCATTCCTTCCTGCCTCTTGACCTCCATTGCCTCCACTGCCACACCTCCCCTCCTGCACATCATCAACCTCTGTCTCCCCCATCCTCAAAAAGTCCACTCTGGATCCCTCTAAAGCCCCTCTAATTACTGTCCTGCCTTGCTCCTCCCTTTTGCTTCCAAGCTCCTTGAATGGGTTGTCTACTCCCGTTGCCTTGACCTCTTCTCTGCCAACTCCTCCCTTGACCCACTCTAATCTGGCTTCCACCCCCTTCACTCTAAAACCACTCTTACTATGATCACCAACGATCTTCTTGTGGCTAAATGCCACCTTTACCCTATTCTGGTCCTCCTTGATCTCTCTGCTGCCTTTCACACTGTTGACAACTCACTCCTGCTTGAATCGCTCCACTCCCTTGGATTCCCTACTTGGCTGGTTCTCCTCCTACCTTTCTGACCGCTCCTTCGATGTATCTCTTCCTACCTCCTCCCCCTCCTCCTCCCTACCCCTCTTGGTCGGGGTTCCCCAAGGCTCTGTCCTTAACCCGCTCCTCTTCTCTATGTACACCCAATTTCCAGGCAAACACATTGCCTCCCACGGCTTCCAATACCACCTATACGCTGACAACACTCAACTCTATCTCTCCACTCCTTCGTTCTCCCCCTCTGTTCAAGCTAGTCTCACCAACTGTCTCTCCGATGTCTCCTCCTGGATGTCTCAACGCCAACTCAAACTGAGCATGACGAAAACTGAACTCCTGATCTTCCCTCCCAGTCCTTCCTCTCCCTCTTCACTGTCAATTGCCATTGACAGTGCCTCCATCCTCCTTGCCCCCCAAGCTCGCAGCTTGGGCTTCATCTTCGACTCACACCTTACCTTCAAACCCTACATTGACTCAATTGCCAAATCCTGCCACTTCTCCCTCCACAACATTGCCAAGATCTGCCCTTTTCTGTCTGTCTCCTCTGCCCAAACTCTTATCCACGCCCTAGTCATCTCACACCTCGACTATTGTAACCTCCTCCTCGCTGGCCTTCCCCGCTCTCACCTTTCTTCCCTAATCTCTGTTCAAAACTCTGCTGCCAGGATCATCCACCTAGCCCATCGCTTTGACCATGTGCAGCCTCTCCTCTCCTCTCTCCACTGACTCCCTCTTCCTGAGCGTATTCTGCACAAGCTCCTCATCTTCACCTACAAAGTCCTTCACAACCTCACTCCCCTCCTACCTCTCTGCCCTGCTCTCCCTCCAAACCCCTGCTCAAGCTCGCCACTCCTCTTCCATCACCTCCCACGCTTCCCCTGCTCCCCCAACCACCTTCGTTCCTTCTCCCTCGTTGCCCTGCATGCCTGGAACTCCCTCCCTGCCCTCGTCCGCCTTGCCCCCACCCTCCACGCCTTCAAGTCCCTCCCCAAAACCCACCTCTTCCACGCCACCCTTCCGAACTGCTAAGCACCTATGATCTGCAAACTCCCAATTTACTGCAATCAAGCCAAGCACGTGTACCTGAGCTCTCGCATCCTCATGAATGTTGCATCCCTTGTCTCTCACTCTGTTTTCCCCTTCCCTGTTTCCCCTCCCCCTGTCTTTAGCTTGTAAGCTCTCGAACAGGGACCATGTCTATCTTATTCTTTGTAAGCGCCAGGTATATCACTGGTGCTATATAAATGTTTATAATAATAATAATAATCCCTGGGAACCTCATGCCTGGAAATCAAATGTGACCCATTGCTAGTTTTTTTTCCCCCCTTTTGTTTTAAATATGGGCTTTTTTAAGTTCCTGGGTCTGGACCCTGGATCTAGTTTCTGCCCTCAAGCACTGAAGGACTGAGCTCAGGGTATTTTTTATTTTATTTTATTTTATAAAAGATTTCTATCCCGCCCTTCTAGCCCACAGGGCAACTCAGGGCAGTGAACAACAATTCAAACAGTAAAATAATTTAAGTTAAAAAAATCCCAGATACATAAACAACAACAACAAAAAAAGCAAAGATGAGGGCAGGCACACAAAGCTAGGGGACAGATCCATGGTACAGGTCCATGATCTGGACCCTCCTCTTCCTGAGTGCATCCCTTAACCCTCATCCATTTTGCTAAAATAATTACAGTTTTGGAAATGTGAGGTAACTTTTTACCCCCAAACATTTCATGGGGTAAAAATGTATCCCAGTGAAATTTCATTCCATGTGACAGCAGCAGAAGTTCGTATTGGTCAAACCCACATACGCCATGGAGATAAGGCTTTGTTTTGTAGGGCATGTTTGTACCCCAATATTCAAAATTAGCAGTCACACAATTGAATTCATTTTGAAAAATATTAACGTTTTTCCAGGTGGCTGTGTTCACCCCTACACACGCTGGAATGGAGCCCAGATGGCTGCCACTCATTCAGGGGCTTCATGAGAACAGGAAATATGGGGGAAAATAAAATGCTTACTGTTGAAGCAGGCTTCATAGTGCCTTCTTGAGAGACAAACTCCACAGTGTTTTCTCTCCTCACCCTTGCTTTTGTTTTTTTCCCCCCCTGAGACCAGTTTTATCTGCTAACCTGAAACCGGTCACACAGGTTATGCAAATTTGCATTCTAATGGGAAAACCCATTCTATTTGGGGTTAAAGTAACCCAGGGAGGTTTCCCCCATAAAAAGCAAATGGTTAATGGTAAATGAATGAAATTTTACACAAAAGGACACAGTGGTGCCAGTGACAATGTCCTAAAAGGAGACGATCCTATGGCTACTAACTTTTGAATTGTTTTAAAAAATGCACAGTTGGGACAGGAAAATACCCCACTGTGCATTCCAATAAGAAGACCCATTCTATCTGGGCTCAAAGTTACCACAGAGGGCTTTGCCCATAGAAAGCAAACGCTTAATGGCAAATGAATGAAATTTTGTACAAAGGTGCACAGGGGTACCAGTGACAATGTCCTAAAAGAACAAAGTCCTAAGGCCACTAACGTTTGAATTATTTTTAAAAAAATGCACACCCAGGGTAGGAAAATATCCCATCATTCTATCTGGGGTGCAAAGTTACCCCAGGGTTTTTGTGCCCACAGAAAGCAAACGGTTAATGGAAAATGAATGCTATTTTTCACAAAAGTGCACATGGGTGCTGGTGAAAATTTCCTAAAAGGACAAGGTTCTAGGGCCATTCACTTTTGAATTATTTCAAAAACCGCACAGCCGGGGTAGGAAAATACCCTGCTGTGAATTCCAGTGGGAAAACCCATTCTATCTGGGGTCAAAGTTACCCCAGGGGGTTTTTCCCACAGAAAGCAAATGGTTAAAGATAAATGAATGAAATTATGCATAGGGGTGCCAATGACAATGTCCTAAAAGGACAAAGACCTAGGGCCACTAACTTTTGAGTTCTTTCAAAAAATGCACACTCGGGGTAAGAAATTGCCTCCCAGTTATGGATGAGGGTTAAGCATCACTGCCCCCAACTTCTATGCAGCTGTCAGAGCTTTACTAATTTTCAAAGTGACCACTAGGAAGGAAAAGGTTCCCTACCCCTTCCCTAGACTGCATTTTATCAGGTCTCTGTTGATTTCAGTGGGACACTGAATCATAAGCCATGACTGGATCTGTAATTTCTCACTCTGCTGTCATATGGCTGCCTCAGTCAGTTGTCCTATAGTTGTGATCACACCATGGATCCAGGCAGTGGCTTATTGCATTCTCTTCTGGGACACTGGATCTGGAGGAGTCCTAGAAGGGTGTTCTTAATGACATGTCTGATAAGAACTGAGTGGAGAAAGGTAACGGGTGGCGTGCCTCAGGGATCTGTACTGGGACTGGTGGTGTTTAATATATTCATTAATGTTATGGAGAAGGGAGTAAAGAGTGAGGTGATCAAATTTGCAGGTGACAGAAAGTTATTCAAAGTGTTTAAAACCTGAGCAGACTGTGAAGAATTGCAGAAGGATCTTGTGGGTCTGGTGATGGGGCATCTAGTTGCCAGATGAAATTTAATGTGGACAGAACTCAGAAGCAAAGTGATGCACTAGGGGAAAATAACCCAAACTATGGGTGAAAACAGACATGATGCTAACACCCTTTAACCACCCTTGGTGGTTATTTATGCATGTTGCAGGGCTGCATAGGGCACCAATACAGCCCTGCAACAGGCATAAATAACCACCAAGGGTGGTTAAAGGGTGGTTAGCGTCATGTCTGTTTTCACCCTATATGTATAGAACATTGCTGGGTTCTAAATTAGGAGTTACCACTCAGGAAACGGATCTTGGAATCATTGTGGACAATACATTGAAATCTTCAGCTCAGTGTGCGGTGGTGGTCAAAAATGCAAATGGAATGTTAGGAATCGTTCAGAAAGGGAAAGAGAATAAAGCTGAAAATATCGTAATGCCTCTATGCAGCTTTATGGTACAACTGCACCTGGAGTATTGTGTGCAGTGGTCGCCCCATCTTAAAATACACATAGTAAAACTAGAAAAGATACAGAGAAGTGCAACAAAAACGATCCAGGATATGGAATCCTGAATGAAGAGAAGCTTGACGGGTTAGGACTCTTCAGCTTGGAGAAGAGACAACTGAGACAGCTGAGAGGGAATATGATAAAAGTTTATAAAATCATGAGTGGTGTGGAACATGTGTAGCCCCTCTGAAAGATCAGGGGCTTAGACTGTGTTTTTGATTGGAGCGATCAGGTTATAAGCCTGCACAGGCAGTGCTGTGGACTCGAAATCCCAGAATCCTTTCCCCTCCCTCGAGCCATGTTGTGGAGGCGGGCTCTGACAGGAGGGAGGGCGGTAGCTATCTTAGAGAGAGAGGAGTGAGGTGATTAGGAGTTTTTTTGTGTGCTTCATAGGGGTGTGCATGTCATTTTCATTATTATAATAAAGATAATGAAAATTGTTGTTTTCATTATCATTATTGCAATAACAAAAACGACAAATAATAATAACAAAAATAGAAACAAAAACAACTTTTTGTTTTTGAAATAAAGGGAAAAAACTGAAAAACGTATTTCTGGCTATAACATTTTTGATTCTTATTCAATTATGATGAAATTTGGGGGGATTGTACACCCCCGCACTCCCACGAAGGGCACTATATGTACCAATTTTTTAAACAATTAGGTAAAGAGAACCGGAAGCAATTGAATGTTGTGCTTTTAAGAAAAACTCCATACGCATTCATGTCTACGTCTTTATCTTCCATCCGCCTGACCACCGACCTTCCCTCTTTCTGTAGACAATGTAAGACCTGGCCATTCCGCTGTGCCTTTCCGAAGGGAGATGGGCTAGATGGGTTGGGTTAGGGTGGGGTAGGGGTGATTTGTTTTACTGTGCGTTTTTTAATTGTATTGTTGTTTTTTAATCTGTTTTAATATATTGTTAGCTGCCCCAAGATGCTTTTAGCAGGAGGGGGTGGCGTATAAATTTTATAATAAATATAATAAAAAATAAATTTGCATGAAACCTGTGAATATTATGTTCCTCCACAAGCTTAACACTCCTGCCAATTTTCAGAAAGATTGGATAAAGAGTCCTGATGGTATAAGACATTAACTTGAAAATACATTTTTATATTCCATCCTGTTTTCAAGACATTTGACAGGAATGTATCACATACCTTCTCTGTTATCTCTGCCAAACTACAGGACAATTTGATAAAGGGACCCAATTTTATAAGCAATTGAAGTTGTCCCCTTGAAGACCATTATTCAGATAAATAGCAGCACATGCAATGCCAGTCAGAGGCAGGCACCTGGCATGGCAGGGGGAGGGAGGCTGTAGGAGGGAGGATGTGGAGCAACCCAAGAGACTGACAGATTTACAGGACCAATCGGTAGTGGGTTCAAGGCGGGAATAGGGGGCGGCCCTCAAGCAGGCAGAGAATGGACATAACTGGGACTCTGGGGATAGCATCCCAGCAATCAGGAAACATTTCCTGATGTTAACTGGTAAAACTAACTTATCAAATGCACCAAGGACACATAAGGTCACAGAAGGAATGATAGTAACACAAAGTTTTGGATAGGGCACTGAATATAGTGTTCCAGAACTTTTGCACTTTTTTACAAGTGAGTGCTGGAGATGTAAGCAGCCACATGCTAATCTTTCGCACATTCTTTACAGTTGGTTGACATTTCTGCTGGCCAGTTGGCATCACAAACCGATCTTATACCACAGTGACACATAAGAGAATCCCGGAGTTTCTTGCCAGACGGGGGCCTCTCTCTATAGGCCAGCAGCCTATGGCAGTGCCGTGTGGGAGCATGGTGTGCGATTGGGCCAGAGATATTGAGGCATGCAAGAGGGCTGAGGGAGTGACCAGGCCTCCACATGGGGTTAGCTGCTTCCTCTTAGTGCAGCTGAATATCGCAGGGCATGAGTTTCTGGCGGGACGGGGGCCCGAACGGATTTCCGCCTCCTCCTCTCTCTATATCCCAGCAGCCTACGGCAGCACCGTGGGCGCGCAGCCTTAGGCGCGGGCCGTGGTGAGGGTTGAGAGGATATTAAGCCCTGCCTTTTGAGGTCTAATTAGACCAAATTGTGGTCTCATAATGACCCGCAAATGCGCCATCACCAGAGCTCCGCCTCTGCTTTTGGTCAGGTGACCCAAGTAACACAGTCTAAACAACTAAAGATGGATGCATTTGTGACCACTAGTACAAGGTACCAGTCAGAGGAGGGCTTGCCATCTCTGTTATCTTCGGCATCCGGTCAAGACTTGTCTCAGGTCAGTTCATTTCTTCCTCATTCTGAAAGCATAGGCCACTCTTCCGTAGTGCAGGGGGAGCAGGATTCAGCTTCCTTAGAAGGAGAGGGCAAAGGTGATTCTTCACTAATACACTTGTTGGGTAACCAATGTTTTATGGTAGTTGGATTGATTAAGAAGCTTCTTTCACAAGTTGATAAGATAATAGTTCAGCTTTGTACGCATAAATCTGCATTGGATCAAATTGGATTGACTTTGGCCGAACTTAAAGCAGAAACCATGGGACACAAGAAGTCCAGAAACTTTTGAGGGCCCAGATGGGAGCCTTAGATCAAGGCCCTGAAAAACAGCCTTCGTCAGAGCCCCAATTAGTAATGGGGAATGAGAGACAACCCCGGATGGTCCTAAGTGCCCCATCACTTAAATTTGTTTAAAATGATTTAGCATTAGCATTTAGATTTTATTCTTTGCCAAATGGCTTGTTTCCAAGGTGGTTTTCAAAGTATGATATTCAGTCTCATCTGTCTTCAATACTTCGGACTGAGGTACCTTGGTGGCATATTCGTTCATATCAAATTTTGCCAGCCCAGAGGGACCGCCAGAGATTAGTTATAACATTTAAATCACGCCAGCTGGTGGAGCATATTCGAGCTCATGTCCAGCTTTTTTATTCATGGGGGATTATCCTTGGTGATGTATGTACGGATGTGGGTAAGCCAGTTCCCTTAGGTGTACTATGAAAAATAAATCCCCATTGGGGGTAGAAAACCTGGTGGCATTTTCCTTGCCACGAAGGGTTTTTAATAATTCCCAGGAGGATTGTAATCATGCTGAAGGAAAAGACCCAATTCAAGATCGACTTTTGGACCTGGCTATGCCCAAACAAGTGGATGCACACCTTTTATTAAGCCCCCAGGCAAAGTTCGTAAATGGGGTGACAGAAAAGGCTCAGCAGGAGATTTTCTCAGAACTAGATATGATTGATATTGCCCCACCTGCTTTGTCACCACTTAGTGAAATTTTGACGTCTACAGGAAACAGAAACAGACTCGTGGGGGAGGTACCAGCGCTGCCGATGTGGCAGCCTAATCTTGGCTTCCACCCGAGAAGTGATTCACCTCAAGATGGGGGTCCCTCCCAATGAGACTCGGTGTGCCATGATTTGTTCTTGACTATTTGTGCCTGGAATATGTCAGGGTGGGCTAGGCATTTGCAATCTGAGGATTTCCTTCCTTTTTGACTTGGTACCATATAATCTGTATTCAGGAAACATGGGAACTTACCCCCTTGGATTTATTCAATTATAAAATGTTTTCACTCGAGGCTTATGCCTTCTTGAGGGGGGGACGCCCGCGGGGAGGTTTAGCTTGCTTAGTAATATCTGACCTGGCGGATTATTCCCAGTGTATTTTGAACCTTCCACCAATAGCCTTAGCGGTTACTGTGAAGTTGGGTCAAGATGTTTTTATTGTTGTTAATTGCTATATTCCATCTTGTAATTCAGGATTTTTCAAGGAAGAAGCATGGACAAAATTGCAGAAGGCACTGGAAGATCTTCAGGATCAATTTCCTAAAGCTAGTTTTGTAGCATTGGGTGACTACAATGCTAGAATAGGTCCTGATAATTATGCTTTAGGAGAGCATGGTATTACACTGGTCTCTCCAGGGTTTACTGCGTTATTAAATCGTACGTCCAAAGACCACCAAATTAATGCTTCTGGATTAAAATAGCAGCTTTGATTAGGGATTTGTCATTTACAATTCTGAATGGGTTGGGCTTTTCAGACCAGGAGGGGGAATTTACCCATATAGGGCCCCATGGGGCTTCAGTCATTGATTTGATTGCAGTTTCCCTGCCCAGAACATAATGGGAAAGTTTCCCATAATGTTCTGGGCAGGGTAAAAGATTTTAAGATAGAATCTAATGTTCTGAGTGATCATCAACCGCTAATTCTTAGATTAGCCCATCCCCAGAAAGACATGATACACTCTGTAGAGGAGTGTGATTATTCCCAATTGGAAATTTCTCTGGCCCGCAAAGTGGGATATTCGCCTGGCCAGTGAGTTTGGAGATTTATTTAAGGATAAGGAACTTTTAGGCCTCCAGGACCAGCTCCTGGGGATCACAGACCAATGGTCCATCAAGCCCAGCATCCTCTCTTTGTCAGTGGCCAATCTTGGTCTCTTGGGAGAAGAACTCAACAGGTCATATGGAGGAATGAACAACAGGCCGCCGCCTCAAGGATACTTGAGGGGCGACAACCAAGCCTCAGAGTACTTGAGGGATGACAAGCAGGCCTCAGGGAGCTTAGTAAACAGGCTGAGCAAGTTCTGTCAAGAATTCTCCTAGGTCCCTTCTAGCAGCACAGCAAAATCCCAGAGACAACCAGCCAGATCTTTGGTACTTTCAGACATGCACCTTAAGACTGCTTTAACATTTATTATGCATGTTGCAGGGCTGGACTGGTGCCCTATACAGCCCTACATCATTATCATTATTATTATTATTAGCATTTATATAGCGCCTGCAATGTACCTGGCGCTTTACAAAGAATAAGATAGACACGGTCCCTGCACGAGAGCTTACAATCTAAAGACAGGGGGAGGGGAGACAGGGAAGGGGGAACAGAGTGAGAGGCAAGGGATGTGACATTCATGAGGATGCGAGAGCTCAGGTACACGTTCTTGGCTTGATTGCAGTAAGCTGGGAGTTTACAGATAACAGGTGGGGGATAATACTGGGTGGGAATGGTTAGCAGGAGTTAGGAAGGGCGGAGTGGAAGAGGTGGGTTTTGAGGAGGGACTTGAAGGTGTGGAGGGTGGGGGCAAGGCAGATGAGGGCAGGGAGGGAGTTCCAGGCATGTGGGGCAGCGAGGGAGAAGGGACGAAGGCGGTTGGGGGAGCAGGGGAGTTGTGGGAGGGTGAGGGAGGGTATGGAGTATGAGCGGAGTGCTCGAGCAGGGGTTTGGAGGGAGATCAGGGCAGAGAGGTAGGGGGGAGCGAGGTTGTGAAGGGCTTTGTAGGTGAATACAAGGAACTTGTGCAGAAGAGGGAACCAGTGAAGAGAGGAGAGGAGAGGCTGTACATGGTCAAAGCGACAGGCTAGGATGATGATCCTGGCAGCAGCATTTTAAACAGAGATAAGGGGAGAAAGGTGAGAGCAGGGAAGGCCAGCAAGGAGGAGGTTACAATAGTCGAGGTGTGAGATGAATAGGGCGTGGATGAGAGTTTTGGCAGAGGAGACAGACAGAAAAGGGTGGATCTTGGCAATGTTGTGAAGGGAGAAGCAGCAAGATTTGGCAACAGAGTCAATATAGGGTTTGAAGGTAAGGTGCAAGTCGAAGATGAAGCCCAAGCTGTGAGCTTGGGGGACAGGGAGGATGGAGATCCCGCCAATGATAATTGACAGGGAAGAGGGAGAGGAAAGATTGGGAGGTAAGATCAGGAGTTCATTTTTCGCCATATTCAGTTTGAGCTGGTGTTGAGACATCCAGGCGGAGATATCGGAGAGACAGTTGGTGAGACGAGTTTGATCAGAGGGGGAGAGGGAAGGAGTGGAGAGATAGAGTTGAATGTCATCAGCGTATAGGTGGTATTATTATTATTATTATTATTATTAACAAACATTTATATAGCGCCAGCAGTGTACCTGGCACTTTACAAAGTAATAAAATAGACACGGTCCCTGCCCCTAGGGCTTACAATCTGAGAGACAGGAGCTGGGGGAGAGACTTAGGAAGGGGAACAGAGGGAGAGACAAGGGGTCTAACATTCATGAAGATGCGAGGTCTCAAGTGCACGTACTTGGCTTGGTTACGATGAGAAACCATTGGAAACCATGGGAGGCAATGAATTTGCCTAGGGATTGGATGTAAATAGAGAAGAGGAGAGGGCCAAGGACAGAGTCTTGGGGAACCCCGACCGAGAGGGGTAGGGAGGAGGAGGGGGAGGAGTTAGGAAGAGATACATTGAAGGAGCAGTCAGAGTGGTAGGTGGAGAACCAGTTGAGGACAGAGTCCCAGAATCCAAGGGAGTGGAGCGATTCAAGCAGGAGGGAGTGGTCAACAGTGTTGAAGGCAGCAGAGAGATCAAGGAGGACAAGAATAGAGTAAAGGCAGTTGGATTTAGCCACAAGAAGATCATTGGTGATCATAGCAAGAGCGGTTTCAGTGGAGTGAAGGGGGCGGAAGCCAGGTTGGAGGGGATCAGGGGAGGAGTTGGCAGAGAGGAGGTCAAGGCAATGGGAGTAAACAACCCTTTCAAGGAGCTTGGAGGCAAAAGGGAGGAGCAAAAGGGAGTTCAGAGGGATTCAGAGTGGACTTTTTGAGGATGGGGGAGACGGTGGCGTGTTTAAAGGCAGAGGGGAAGAAGCCGATAGAGAGGGAGAGGTTGATTATGTGCAGGAGGGGAGGGGCGACGGTAGAAGCAATGGAGGTCAGGAGACAGGAAGGAATGGGGTCCAGGGGGCAAGTGGAGGGGTTGGAGGAGGAGAGCAGGTAGGAGATTTCCTCAAGAGGGGAGGGAGGGAAGGAGGACAGGAGAGAGGATGGGGGGAGGAGGTGGGGGTGGAGTAGTAGGGGGAGAGGACTTGGAAGCAATTTTCAGGCGGATCTTGTCAATCTTAGAGGTGAAAAAGAGAGCAAGTTCTTGAGCGGAGAGAGAAGAGGGAGGAGGAGGACAGGGAGGTTTGAGAAGGGAGTCAAAGGTGGAAAAGAGACGGCAAGGGTGCCGGGAGCAGGACTCAATGTGGGAGGCATAGTACTGCTGTCTAGCGAGGGAGATAGCAGAGGTGAGCAATGAGAGGCAGAATTTGAAGTGGAGGAAGTCAGCATGGTAGTGGGATTTGCACTAGAGGCATTCCGCAGCCAGGGTGCAGAGTGGAGATGGCGAATGGTGGGGGTGAGCCAAGGGCGAGGGTTACGGGAGCAAGCCAGGTGGGAGGAGATGGGGGAAGGGAGGCAAGAGTGGAGGCGAGAGAGGAGTTGAAGGTGGAGATGGCAGAATCAGGGGAGAGGAGGAGAGGACTGAGGAGAGAGGGAGGAGGCAAAGTCCTGGGGCATAATGGCCTGCAGATTGTGGAAGGGGCAGGGAGATGGGGAAGAGGAGGGGGAGCAGTGGGAGAGGTTGAAGGAGGCAAGGAAATGGTCAGATATGGGAAGGGGCTCGAAGGAGAGATTGGAGACAGAACAGTTCCTAGAGAACACGAGATCAAGAGAGTGACCATCAGTCTGGGTGGGGGAGCTAGTCCAGAGGTGGAGATTAAAGGAGGAGGCTAGGGAGAGGAATACAGGTGATACCAGGCTGAGTGGGTGCATCAACATGAATGTTGAAGTCACCAAGGATGAGTGTGGGGATGTCATCGGAGAGGAATAAGGCGAGCCAGGACTCGAACTCGGAGAGAAAGGAGGAGAGAGACCCGGGGGGGCAGTAGATAACAGCAACACGGAGGTGGAGAGGGGAGTAGATGTGGACGGAGTGAGCCTCAAAGGAGGGGAAGGAGAGAGAGGGGGGAGGGGTTGAAACTGTCAGGAAGAGGCGAGGAGGAGGCCTACGCCACCACCCCAGCCTTCGGCGCGGGGCTGGTGGGAGAAGGAGAGACCTCCGAAGGAGAGGGTGACAGGGGTGACAGAGTCAGTGGGGGAGATCCAGGTTTCAGTAAGGGCGAGATGGTGAAGGGAGAGAGAGAAGAAAAGATCATGGATATAGGGGGCTTTATTAGCAGAAGAGTGATAGTTCCAGAGGTAACAGGAGAACGGGAGTTGATCGGGGGGAGACAGGGAATGGGGATAAGATTAGGGGAAGGTGGGCGATGGGGATGGTGGGAGATGGGCACTGCGGCAGAGGGGCAGGGGTCAAGAAGTGGAGGGGAGGAGGAGGGGGTGTGGGAGTGGTGGGGAGAGCTGACAGGCTTAGTGAGAGGCAGGGGGAGTAGGGAAAGAAGTAGGGGGAAAAGCAGGTGAGAGGGAATGGGGAGGGAGGGGACGAGGGGAGGTGAGAGAGGAGGACAGGCATCTTGGTGGGTCAGTTACAGTGGGGGGGAGGGATGGGTCTCATGATTGTGATGATGGCCGCCTCCACTGCCTTCGTCCGCTAACGGCCCGCCATTGCATAAGAAATGTTAAAACGTTATTATGGTGCATGTCTGAAAATACTCTTTCCCTCTGGTTTCAGCATTTCCCCTCCTCAGCATGAAGCACTAGAGGTGTGCACCAGGGGCCCATGTTGTTTTCGTTATTTAAATCTGTCATTTTCATAAATATCTAATTTTTGTTTTTGTTTTCCATTGGTTTTAATGGAAAACACATTTTTGGCTGTAATGTTTTTGTTTTTCATTATATTTGGCTGAAACCTGGAATGATTATACCACCAATGGAAGGCATTAGTGTAACAAATTCCAAAAAGATTGGATAAAGGAATCCAATTTTATAAGCAGTTGAATTATATTATTATGCAAATCTCTTCATATATATTCTTCGCTGTAACTTCTTTGCCTCACATTTAATGTAGATGAAACTTGGCAAGTTTATACCCCTTCCCATATTTACTATCTCTGTCAACTTTCAGAAGGATTAGTTAAAGGGTCCTGGTGGTATACGCAATTAACTTATAAATGTATGCCTGACTGTAACATCTTTGTAGTCCAACCAGTGTACATGAATTTTGGCAGGGCTGTATAGCACACTTTCATGATAATCTCTGCCAAATATCACTCAGCACGCAATTAACTTGTGGAATTTACTGCCAGAGAAAGTGGTCAGGCCCCGTAATGTAGCCAGTTTTAAAAAGGGATTGGATCAGTTCTTGGAGGTCCATTAATGACTATTAGTCAAGTAGGTTTTGGGGGTGTAACCTCTTATTGATGGGAGGTGGAACAACAAGGAATGGATTGCCCATTGTGACCTGTTGAGTTCTTCTCCCAAGAGACCAAGATTGGCCACTGACAAAGACAGGATGCTGGGCTTGATGGACCATTGGTCTGACCCAGTATGGCACTACGTAATATGTTCTTATGGCTCAGTGCTGTCGCATTTAGGAAGCTGAATGAAAAAACAATTTAAAAAGCAATAAAATCCACAGTTGCCAATGATACTCTCTCTATATCTGAATTTTCCCCTACAGGGACTGCTTCATGCTCTGTTTCCTGAACAGCGCCACCAGCTTTGTGGCTGGCTTTGCCATCTTCTCTGTTTTGGGCTTCATGGCAGAAGAGGAGGGCGTCCCCATCTCAGCAGTGGCCGAGTCAGGTAGGTGCTCTCTATCTGCATCAGGACCAAATGTTACTCCTAAAGCACAGAGGGACATTTTTGGAATCAATGCCATTGAATTTTAAGCAGGTCTAAGAGGACTGTGGTTCTATTGCCTAGAAATGCCCCTGACATCCTTTTTAATTCTGAATGTCCCTGGCTACATTGTCCACTATCAGCCACATATTTTGATAGACTCTGAATTTCTTAGTGCTGGTGATTAAAGTCAGGGCTTTATTCTCTGTTGGCAAGAAGTTCCTAACCCCATTTTCCAAGCCAGTGCTGTGTTCTCTGTTACCCTGAGATCCCTGCTTCCCACTTGCTATTCTGCCCAAGTCAGCTGTCCGAGACACTAGCCATAAGCAAGCTAAGTAGCTGTTTAAGGTCCAAAGCTGCCCACCTTGGTGTATTGTTGTGCACAGTGAGCTTCTGAATTGAACAGGCCATAGCTGTAGCCAAGCAGTGGGCTTCTGGGTCCTGCTAACTGCTACCTGCAATGCACATGTGCCAACCATGCCACTCTTTGGAGTGGACAGCATGCCAATGTCAGGACCCAGGACTTGAACCAGTGGCCCTGGCCTCGCAGCACCACCACAACACTGTGGCTTTAGCCGGGTTTCTCCCCTCCAGGCTCCCTACTGCTTGTTATAGCGACGCCCCTGCTGGCGCTGAATTGGCTCCTGTCTACATATAAAGCCGCCCAGTTCCCACAGAAAACTAGGCAGAGCAATATGTTGGCGTTCCTGTGTCTTCCTTCCTGCTGCTCAGCTTTACCTCAGATTCTTGCCCTTGCTCCTGCCTACGTTCCAGCCCTGCCCATCCATTACCTGTTCCTGAGCCTGCACTCCAGCCCTTGCTCTCTGTCCCTGCCCTTAGTCTCAGCCCTGCCTCATATTGGAACACTTTTTATGGTTCTTCTCTTCTGGTCTGCTTCTTTGAGTGTTCACTTACAGGCATACTCTAGCCTCTAGCCCATGGGCCAAATCTGGCCAATGGCTGGTTTTACCTGGCCCCTTTCCAGTTCCTAGATCTGACCCATGGGCCCAGTCCCTATCCCTGAACACTGAAAGAGTGAGCTCTAGGGAGAACGGAGCAGAGATTATGGCACACACTTGCACTTGGATGGCAAGGACATGGAACTGATCTATGGCATGGATCTATGAGCTGGATCCTCCTCTTCCTTCTGCCATTCTTAGGACACCCCTGCCCCCAAATCCTATCCGGCTTGAACTAATCTTCAAAGTGGGCTGAAGGAGGGAAAAGGTTCCCCACCCCATGTGTGCACACTTACAACAAAGTGGAGAACTTTGAGGTTCTTCTCCTGTTTGCCATTGTTTGGAGTGACATCGGATTGTTAACAGGAGACCCCCTCCCACTCGTGACCTCTCGGGGTGATGTACCCCAATAATCACCATTCTTTAAACTTTGGGGGGAATTGGCTTAAAGACTTAAACTGGGATCTCCACACGTTCAAATGATCAAGCTGAGGACAGTACGTGCTACAGGCAGTTTTATGTACCCTCCCCAAATAGAAAGAGAGAGAAAGAGACAGGTATCCAAAAACAACAGGTTTATTGGTATATAACACAGACACACACAGCCCTGGTCTGGCTGGTGGGGTTTAAAACACAAGCGGTTTGCGGGGATGGTAGGAGAAGGGGGGGGGGTATTCTGGCAAGGGGTAGCAAGAGAACGTGATAGGGAGAGAGAAAGAGACAGGGAGGGGAAAAGGGCTTCCCCAGTTGGCTGGGAAAGTCTGGACCTGCAGTTACCTTTTCCTGGCCTGTTGAGATGGGACAGGCAGCCCACGGATCCAGCGGAGCTCGGGGTATGGAGGAAGAAAGAAGGGGCAGACCAGAGTCTGGAAGAAGTCTTAACGCAGACACGCACAAAGCGTGATCTGCACGTATCTGGGTCCCAAGATTTCTCAGAGGTGGAAGGAAAACTGTAGGGCAGTTATTGGGTACTGAAAAAAAAGGTTTCTGGGAGGCTATGCAGGGTCGTTTGGGGTGTACAATGGGCTAACGAGGGGAGGTTACTTCCATGACAAAGAGGGCCATACTAGATGCCCAAGATATCTTTGTCACAGGGGGAAACTATAAACAGAAGACGCAGGGAGGGGAGGTAAGGCTAACGACGGTCTTTAGGGTACAATGGGTGTGTGTCTGGTTTCTCTTGGGGAATGCAGGGATTGGGGGGGTTTCTGTACTGAGTCATGGCCACCAGTTCCTTGTTACAATCGGGTGGAGCCCTCCTGCTTAATGACCCCATTCTTTACTCAGAGGGCCCTCCCTTCCAGTCCGTTTTTCCACCTTTGGCTAGTATCTTTCCATGAGTGTCTCCTTGTTGCTATGGCTAGGGTAGCTGGGCCCGATCCTTATTTTCTATCCGTTTTCATCTGCACCCCCCCTTTCTGCTTGTGCACCTCGTATGGGGAGGCTTCCCTGTCAAGCCTCTATCCCCATGTTCTCCGGCCTCAGTTGGTTCCTGGGGGCTTTTTGCATGCCCTTCTTCTCAGGTCCCTTGGCCTCAGTTTACATAGCAAGAGTGGGGGGGTACCCATTGTAGGGGAATTTTAGGGGTCCATTCTTATCAGGATGGCCCTCCAGCATATTCCTGCTTATGGGCCCAATGGGCTGTTGTTTTCCTTGAGTGCCAGGTGTCGGTGCTACACACAATCAGTGGATGGGTCCATGTTTTGAAATTGGGTCACGTGGGCTGAATTTTCTAAGTAGCACATTATACTGGTTTGCATGTTGTTGGGTGGGGTTGGTGGCGAAGACTCTTACTTACCCCATGTGGTCTGATTGGCAGGTCCCGGCCTAGCGTTCATTGCCTATCCAGAAGCTATCACCATGATGCCTGTGCCTCAGCTCTGGTCCTGCCTGTTCTTCCTTATGCTGATCTTCTTGGGACTGGACAGCCAGGTATTACAAGCATCCCCTCCCCACCCCTCACTATCTAACTTCAAGGTGTCTGTCAGGGCTGCCCCTTGGGCTATGCGGGGCCCCTGGCTGTTCTAGGTGGTGCAGCTACTCAGTCCCTCTGCCCGTTTGCACAGAGGGAGCATAGCTAAGAAAACTGCATGAACATGGGGCTTCCCAAAGTCAGGGTCATAGACAGCTGCTTCACACATCTGGCCTTAAGACATCGGCTGCCCCTTCCGGAGCCTTTGGTGTGTTATAGCGGTGGTTCTCAAACTCGGGCACAGGTTCCCCTGGGGAGGGGGAGGAATGCAGAAAGTATTTGGGAATGGGTGGGTGCGGGGAGGCCACAAGAAGGTTCACAGCTGGAAAACACCTAGCTCTCTGAAACAAGGGGAAATTCCAAAATAATGGGGTAACAAGGGGGAAAGAGTGTCAAAGAACAAGGGCTAGAGAGAAGGGAAGCAAGTGGAGGGTGGGAAGAGAGGGAGCAAAGTGTGTGTGTGTATGTGGTGAGGGAGGAGCTTCAATTACCATAGACGAATGGAGGTGGGGGGTGTAGTTCAAAATAATTTGGGAACCTCTGGGTTATAGCTACTGTATCAGGGGTGATGCTAGAATAATTATTTCAGGGGAGCGAAGGGCTGACAAAGACCATTACTTGGGAAGCAAGGATTTTCCTACAGCTATGTTATAGAATGGGGGCGGGGGGGAAATAATGTCAGTAATATTTATTACAAAAAATGTACAAACATATGCCCAGGCTTGAACAATATGGACTAAATTTTAATTCATGATATGACCTTAATCTGCCATGATTGGCAGTTTGCTAGTAAGGTATTCTACTACTTCTTTATTATCATTTTTTTTGAATGAGGGAACAAAAAGGGTAGTGGGAAAAGTTTTGGGGAGGATATGCCTACACCCTGCAACTTCCCATGAGAAAGAAAACAAGCATTTGTTGAAAAACAAAACAAAACAAAACACCAGAACTTAGTGATTTCAATTCCCACCCACCCCCACTTAACCTGATTTTTGTGTGTGAGAACAATCTACATTCTTTTGCAGAAAGTTTTGATTGTAAAGTACCCCATCTGCCCTGAATGAATGAATGAATTAATGGATTTGGTTTTCAGCCACCAAAATGTGCCAAATATGCTAAAAACCCTTTTGGATGTAGCAGCCAAAGATGTCAGTGAAAATAACACATCTGTGCAAAAACAAAGAATGTGCTTGGGTTTAGGAAACAAAAAAATTCAGAAAGCGAAAAACAGTTCCAGTTTGCATCTCACAAAAGGAAAATATTAGTGAAAATTTAAATATATATTGTGAAAAGTGAAAAATAAATTTTTAAGCCATTAAAGGTTAGGCCACGATCCATAAATAACTTACTCTGGATTAGTTGCATTGAAGCCCTCAGGGACTACTCTGGAGCAAGTGGTTTGTGGCTATGGGCTGTAGACTATTATGTCTGGAAGAGACATCAGGAATAATTCAGTCCAACTCCCATGCCCTAAGACAGGATTAACAAGATTATCTAAGCCTCCCCTGACAGATATTTACAGAAAGGCAGCTTCCCCTTTGAAACCTCTGGGAAAGGACATTCCATAGCCTCCCTTGGTAACTTGTTCCATTGCCCAACTGCTCTTACAGTTAAAAAAGTTCTTGCTAACGTTTAACCTAAATCGGCTTTTCTGTGGCTTTAACCCATTTCCTTTTGTCCTTATGTCAGCAACAATGGAGATCCACTGCTTGCAGTCTTCCTTATGACTGCCTTGAAATACAGCAGAAGCCTCTTTTGTGAGGCTGCCTTAGGAGATGTCGAATTATCCTGAATAAGCAGCAGCTGTCCCAGTGAAAACAGAGATGACCTTAGTCGCAGTTATACTGTACTGATAATTCATGACATGCACAAGAGAGGCATTTTTACCATTTTCTATTTCTAAATGAAAAGAAGAAGAATACAGTCACATCACATTCTGAATTCTGTTAAATACATTGCATCAAATAGGAGTCGCTTGTGTGCTGTTTTCATGACTGGGCTGGTTGGGACTCCACTTTCTCTTCCATCCTCCTCAGGAGAGGCAGTCGAATTTGTGTTCCACGTCCCTGTGTGAACGGCCTAAGGGCAAACCACCATTTGCAACTTTGTAGCTAAGGTGATTGCTCTGAAAAGCAGTCTCCATCCATTAGAAGGAAGTGGTGTCCCAATCAGTCGAAACAACATTGGGGTAGTAGTAGTAATCAATTTTTATTGGGGCAGGCACACTGCCACAGCCCAAAATACAAAACACAATACACGACACAATATAAAATTATACATAATAAAATCTACATGCCAAACCCTTGTATTGGATTTAGGAGTAGCCAAGGATAGTCATAGAATCAACAGAGAGTCAACCCAAATAAGTATAATCCAAAAATTGTTTCTGTCTAACAAAGGCGGAGGTCAGAAACCTGGCAACAACACAAGTTACTTCCTGACTGCGATCACCCAGAGTGTGTCGCACATAAAATCGCCTGTCCAACCAGGATGTAAATCTAAAAATGACTGCAAAATTTCAGCACGCAGGGCATCATATAAACGACACCTTAAAAGCACATGAAAAGTAGTTTCAGACTCTTGCGGGTCATATGGGCACAGCCTCTGGGCTATCGGGACTTTTTTATAGCGACCTTCCAAAAATTTTGTCGGCAAAGCATTAACCCTAGCCCTAGGCATGAGGAGCCATTTCCCTCTTGGTGGGATGTCAGCTAAAAGATACTGAGCCATGGTATCTACTTCAGGAGCCAAGCTAAAATAATGACTCAGGTGGGATGAAGAACCCACCCTTCCCCACTCCACCTGGAGGTCTACATCCTGCCAATGTGCCCTGGCCTCTGCCAACGCAGGGAGAAAACCCCTAGATAATAGGTAAGTTTTAGATAAACCTAGGGAGGTAAGATGAAACTCAACTACTTGCCGCCATTTACCCTGGAATGAATCCTCCAAGAAAAAGGGGGCAAGACCCTTCGGGTCCGACCTATGGATTTTAATCCAGAACTTGTGGGCCCTAGCCCAGACTCTGAATGTCCACTTCCGCTGGCCCATCTCTAAACGTAAAATCACTCCCGAGGTACCTCCAGGAGCTCTAAGCAAGGTCCTCAGGAATTTTACCTGGACACTGTCCACCCTAGAGGTAATAAAAAGAGCCCATAATTCAGCCCCCATAAGAAATTGAGCCGAGGACTTACTGTAAAATGCTCGAATAGCCATATTATAAGCTACCCTGCCAGATTGGTTAAAGAAACTCCCAATTGCCAGGGCAGAATTTTTGGCTTTTAGACATGCCCCCTCAATGTGGGGTTTCCAGCTTCCCGAGTAATGGAATAAAATGCCCAGATACCTGAATTGTTCAACCTGCTCAATTGGGTTACCATCAATAAACCAGGAGTGGCGATGGATTCTCAAGGACTTAGTACAGACCAGGACCTTGGACTTAAGATAATTTAATTCAAGGTTATTGGCCAGGCAATAAAGAACCATGGCCTCTAGCTGCCTTCCTAACCCCATGCGGGTCTGTGACATCAGGACCAGGTCATCTGCAAACAACAGGCACCCAATGTGGTGATGGCCAAGCCGAGGGGGAAAGAACGAGAGTTGGGCCATGCACAAAATAACATAGTTGAAAAAAAAATTAACAAGAGCTGGAGCCAGGACACAACCCTGTCTCCCTTGATCACTTCTACAGCCTCTGAGACATGCCCACAAAGGCCCAATTTAACTACTAGCGTAGAATCAGAGTAAAGTGATCGAATTAAAAACAAAAGTTGATGGTCAACTGAGGATTTACCCAACTTACTCCAGAGAATGGCCCTATCAACTGTATCAAATGCCATGTGGAGGTCAAGAAAGGCCACAAAAAACCACTGATTTAGATGCCTATATTTCTCAATTATTTATGAAAGTACCATACAGTGGTCCATGACTGACCTTGCCTCCTGGAAGCCAGCCTGCTCCGGGTATATTATCTTACATGACCGCATCCACAAATTCAACTTGCCCAATAGGTACTTGGCATAAATTTTCCCAATAACACAAAGCAAGCTGATGGGCCTGAAATTGGCTCTGTCAATGAGCCCTTCTTGTGGATGGGTACAACCACAACTAGCTTCCAGGTCACTGGAACAGACCCCGATTGATTAATGGCAGAGAAAAGAGCTGACAGCATTGGTACCCACCATTCCTTGTAACGTTTGAGCAATTCCACAGGTTTCAGGTCCCTTCCTGGTGCCCTATTATTCCTGCATGACTCTATTAGATCCACTACTTCTGAATCACTCACGCGAGGCCAGTCAGGAAGCCAACGTAGCTTTAAATAACGGCTCAAGTGGGACCATCATTGCAGGAGGTGCATAGATCTGACTGAAATACTTTGCCCATGATTGGGCTGGGATAGAAAACTAATAACCTCCAAAACTGAATCCCATCTAGCTCAAAAATACTCCTGTTTTTTCCTAATTATAAGGGCTCGGTAGTCACGCTTGGCCTGGAAGTAAGAAGATGGCAAACGACATAACTGGCCCTGACGATAAGATGTANCAGACGAGACAGAGAGAAAAGGGCGAATCTTAGCAATGTTATGGAGGGAGAAGCGACAGGATTTAGCAACAGAGTCAATGTAGGGTTTAAAAGATGCCTATATATCTATATATTTAAAAGATGCCTATATATCTCAATTATATATGAAAACACCATACAGTGGTCCATGGCTGACCTTGCCTCCTGGAAGCCAGCCTGCTCCAGGTATATTATCTTACATGACCTCCTCCACAAATTCAGCTTGCCCAATAGGTACTTAGCATAAATTTTCCCAGTAACACAAAGCAAGCTGATGGGCCTAAAATTGACAGGACCTGCCAATGAGCCCTTCTTGTGGATGGGTACAATCACAGCTAGCTTCCAGGTCGATGGAACAGACCCCGATTGATTAATGGCAGAGAAAAGAGCTGACAGCATTGGTACCCACCATTCCTTGTAGCATTTGAGCAGTTCCACAGGTATCAGGTCCCTTCCTGGCGCCCTATTATTCCTGCATGACTCTATTAGATCCACTACTTCTGAATCACCCACGCAAGGCCAGTCAGGAAGTACCAACGTAGCTTTAAATAACGGCTCAAGTGGGACCATCATTGCGGAAGGTGCATAGATCCGGCTGAAATACTTTGCCCATGTTTGGGCCGGGATAGAAAACAGATTTCGGCTAATAAACGGCTTGGAACCCCCTTTTAACAACCTCCAAAAAAGTCGGGAATTCCCTGCCTGAGCATCCTCCAAAACTGAATCCCATCTAGCTCGAAAATACTCCTGTTTTTCCCTAATTATAAGGGCTCGGTAATCCCACTTGGTCTGGAAGTAAGAAGATGGCAAACGACATAACTGGCCCTGATGATAAGATATATAAATAGACTTTACTAATTTCCTGGCTGCAGCACAATCTCCATTGTACCATGCTTTCGATGGAGAATGGAGTTTTGGGCTGCAAGAAGGTTCAATCTGGATAATCTGGGAAAGGCGCTGCGTGAGTGTTTTGAAGGCCTTACTAGCCCTTTCTCCAGATTCAGAGGTCATTATAATGGCTTTTAAAGCTATGGTCTCATCCTCGCCCATCCAATCTTCCAGAACTGGAAGAATGAATTCGCCCCAAGCAGGGGCACAAAAACGTAGGACCTCATCGTATGGGTTACCATATGATATAACCTTTGTCAATATCCCCTCTTTACTAGGAAAATAAAAACTAGACTGTACAGGTAAATGATCACTACAGAGTACCTGCGCGACCTCAAAATCCTTAAGGAAGGGCAAGATGTCCACAGAGACCATAACAAAATCGAGAATACTCGAATTGCTTGGGCCTAGAAACGTAAACTCCCCCATAATGTCCTGATAGCATGACCCATTCAATAAAATTTGGAACTTGTCACCAACATAACCAAATTAATTCCTGTTCCACTAATCACATTATCCTTAGAGTGCCTCTGACTAAGAAGGGGAGTAGATGGAAACCAAAAATTGGAACAGCGGGCCACTAAATCTTGGTCATTAGCCCCAAGTCTGGCATTGAAATTGCCAAGAACAACCAAAGGACTGCCAGGATATGCTTTACCCAAATTCTCGATAATAACCTCGAGATTAGACCATACTGAAGAGTCATACAACTTGGTACCCTGAGGAGGGATATAGATGTTCAATATAATACAGGACCATCCCCCATATGCCAAAACCAGGCCCAAGAGAAAAGGTGAATGCTTCAAGACTTCTATTATGGTCCCCTGGAAAGTACTATGGACCAAGCAGGCCAAACCACCACATGAATGACCCCTAGCTGCCAAGGAAATTGCAGAGAGAGTATAAGAAGTGTAATGGGAAAGTTCTGAAGGAAGATCTAGGGGACACACTTCCTAAGTCTCCTGCAGACATAAAATGTGAAGCTTTCCAGCATACTGGATAAAGGTCGGATCCCTAGACCTAGATCGCCAACCTGCTATGTTCCAGGTAACTAACTTGCAGTCAACAAGACCAGGGCCAGCCACGGATCATGTGGTACTTCCTTGCAACGGCGGGAAGGCCTGTAAAAGGGCCAATCCCTGGTCAACAGGTGGTTCAGGAACACCCAGTTGGATAGACACTGATGCCTTGGAGCTCACCAGTGGCAACTGTAAGTGCGCTGCCATTGGTGAGAGTAAAGTCTGGGAGATGGACAAATCCAGAGAGTTACAATCCTGACTAGTAGCTGCTACCCGGGATTGCTCATTACATATGGAAGTGCCCAAATTGGGACACTCTGAAGTTAAAGTTTCCAGTAAGGAATCCACACTCTTGTCTAAACCCCCAGCAAGCTTTAATAGCCTTTCCTGTATGAATTCCGATTGACAGGGAGGCAAGGCCTGAGGTCCTGCCCCTGCACTGCCGGTCTGGGGTTCCTCATGACGGTTATATACACTAGGGGATTTTAAAGCAGAAGAGGGTCCACCAGTGTTATTAGACAATCGACTGACTAGGGGCTGAACATATACATCCTTAAAAACCTCCCCTACATAAATTCCCCAAGTGGAAAACAAATAAGCCTGTGCAAGAGTCTTATCAGCAAAATAGGGCATATGAAAATACACAATCACTCTCTGCATAAATCTGCGCGAAGGGAGAAGCTGAAGTGACCTAATGGCACCTAATGGAGCCAACCCAGAATAGATTTAAGGTGGTGCGCTATGGCCCCCTTAGAGTCCCAGCCAGGAAATGCCCCATTGGGCAAGGGATGAATTCTAAAAGCTATGGGCCCAACCACAGGCCCTAATTTACTAATTTGAGAAGTCTCTGCACTAGAGGCTAGAGCCTGGTCCCAATATCTGGCCCCAGAATTACCCTTTTTACTTAGGACGGGTATTGGCACCCCGGTCATTGTGCCCTGTTCTAATCTGGAAGGGGCCTTACTACTTGCTTCTACGTTAAAGGGCTTGCCATTTGCAAAAAGATTCAAAGTTGAAATCAGAGCTATATGCTGGGTTTTCAGCAAAGTTATAACTTCCTCCAATTTGTCTAGCAATTTCTGGGATTGATCTCCCATAACCTGGAAATGACTACCCAACAGATTACAAACAGAGGAACCAGGGTAAACTGTAAAACAGTCACTATCAGAAATAGAAAAATCTGCCTCTTGGGTTAAATAGGGGTCCAGGGAGGCCAACTCCAGAGATGGTAGTCCTAGATCATTGCAGAGGTCCGCTGAGCCCGATGATACATTTGTCCCCAACCGGGACATGGAGACAGGAAGCCCAGGTACATCCCTGCTCGCTGGAGCATGGGACCTGGACCTCAGAGAATAATAACTCTCGAGTTTCTACTGCCTAAGCTGAGTGTTACCTGGGTCTATAGACCTTGTAGACAGCTTCCTGGAGTTCTTTATCTTATCTTTCGATGGCATAGTAAAGAAAAGGCATCCAGTGGAGAGGGCAGGACGCCGCTAGCCGGGCACCCCTGTGCCTTGCGGACACCTAAAACCGCGGCTCCGCCTCTTATAGTCTTAGGGGTGGTAAAACCCACAGCTTGGTTTATTGCAGCTATCCACAAGTATCCCGAGGTAACCCTCCAATTATCCAAGTGCAAAATAAATCCCAAACCAACCCCCCCAAGGTACACTAGCCGCAGAACTAAGTGCAGGGCAGCCAACGGCCACGACGAATCCCCATTACTCGGGCCGTTTTCCCACCTCGCTCCGCCTATGTACGAAGATAGGTCCTCAGAGTCCACACCAACAGCACCTCATACTGGCTATCCTTGGAACTTGGTCTCAACTCCGCAGACAAGGTAAGCCAGGAGCTAACAACCAGACTCAACAAGGAGCGAGCACTAATCCGCTCGGGGAGAAACAAGCTGGGCGGGTCCCAACTGCCCTGAAGCTGTTCTTCTCCCCGCAGGTGGAAAGTGATGAGGGATCCCAGATGGGAGTCTGGTTTCCCACGCTGTCAGCGATGTTTCCAAGTCCTGGTTCCTGCAGAGGGGTTGGTTAACAACATTGGGGTGTAAACAGATGGATGGCAGCTCCGGGAGCGACCACGCCAGCCCACTTCACTCCCAGCCTGGCCGAGCCATCCAAAGGTGGCCTGCCAGATGTGGAAGTGGAGAGGGGGCAGCCCCACTTGTGGCACTCCAGAACATTGTGGAGTGCCACTAGTGGAGCGGACCAGTCAAACCCGGGGCACCGGCCTGGAGTGGAGCTGCTGGCCGTCTGCTCAGCGAACCCACGTTGCAGCTCCACTCCCCGGCTGGCCATCGCCCCAGAAATTTCATAGAGTTGCGGACACTAGCCTAGAGCATCAGGCAATTTCCCACAATCTATGATGATGGTGGGGGCGCCGCACATGCTGACTGTGGCCAAAGGAACCCCGGAGCAGCTCCATGGGCAAGCTGCCCCCACGTCTGTCTAAAAACACCCATGGAGAAAAACTGGTCCCAGAGTTTCAGTGATCAGCATCCAGATTAAGTAGTGCTGCTGACTGAAAAATTTGAAAATCAATATCTTGTCCCCTTTTAGGCCATTTTAAGACAGCGCTGCAGGGTGGTGGTGGTTCGTGTGCGCTTGGTGGAGCACACACGCACATCTGGTGGGTGGGTGAGAGTTTAGACAGTGGCAGATGGGTGTGTGCTCAGTGTGTGCCCCCATCAAACCTTCTGGCCATCGATGCTCCTGTACGGAGCAAGCTGGTTTTTTCTGGTTGCTCTCTGCAGGGAGATTGGTGGAGGTGTGTGGGTCGTGAGAGTGTATGCCCACACACCTCCTTTTAGACTTCCCTGTCTTCCCTGTCTCCACACGCGTCCATTGGGTGGATTTGTGTGGTACCGGCTCGTCTAAAACGGCCTTAATCTTCTCAGCCCAACACATCCTTCTTCTTGAGTCTTTCCTCATGTGACTTGTATTCCAAACCCTTTATCATCTTTGTTGCACTTCCTGCTTCCTTCTGCAGAAAGAGTTTACCCAAACTGGAGAAGTTGTGGGTGTAGGATGATAATGTACCTTACAGTCATAATCACTTGATTCTAGAGTATTTCCACCTGCCTGTAACTTTTCTTCTAACAGAGTGGTTCCTTCCTTGTGCTACCTGTTTTTCCTAGATAATCCTCCAGTTGGGGACGCAGTTCCTCAGATATTTCTGGGTTCCAATGATGATTGTTGTTGTACCTTAGCATTTCCTCATTACCCCTAGAACTGCCTCCCTATTTTATAGTTCCATGTGTGGCTCCATTTTCCCAGCTCCAGATTTGTGCTGAAATGGATAGCAAAATAATGATCAGCAGTTAATATCTAGCATTCCGGTTTGTTTGGTGGTTATTATTATTATTATTATTATTAACAAACATTTATATAGCAGCAGCAGTGTACCTGGAACTTTACAAAATAATAAAATAGACAAGGTCCCTGCCCTTAGGGCTCACAATCTGAGAGACAGGAGCTGGGGGAGAGACTTAGGAAGGGGAACAGAGGGAGAGACAAGGGGTCTAACATTCATGAAGATGCGAGGTCTCAAGTGCACGTACTTGGCTTGGTTACGATGAGAATGACAGCAGGCAGGTCCATGTTGCAAGGATAAGGGTAAACCGATCGTAGGTATAGGAATAGTGGCTCAGCAGGATAAAGAGTCAGACAGAGCAGAGCGAAAGAGGTGAGTTTTAAGGAGAGATTTGAAGGTATGAAGGGAGGGGGCAAGGCGGATGTGGACAGGGAGGGAGTTCCAGGCATGGGGGGCAGCAAGTGAGAAGGGACGAAGGCGCTTAGGGGAGCAGGGAAGGCGTGGAAGGGTGAGAGAAGGGACAGAGGAGGAGCGAAGTTCACGGGCTGGAGTATGGAGGGCGATAAGTGCAGAGAGGTAGCGGGGAGCAAGGTTGTGAAGAGCTTTATAGGTGAAGACTAGGAGCTTGTGCAGGATTCGTTCAGGAAGGGATACCCATGGATACTGTGGTATCTGGCCGGATAACCAGACAGCAACGGATTTTAATTTCAGCTCCACACCAGATGTGGTTCCAGCAATAGCTCCACTATGTTTGCTTCTTGTCATTACCCCAGTCCAGTTTTGTTACATCTTCCACTTCCCTGTCTCCATGCATTTCATATTTGTTAAATCTATTAAAAAGTAACAGAGAGCGTGAAAGAGAAGAATGAAAGTGGGCGAGTCAGTGTTAGAAAAGTAGGCCTTTGGAGCTTGGTTTCATGACAAGAATTCTTCCACAGTTCGTCTGCGTTGAGAGCCTGGTGACGGCCATTGTTGACATGTACCCAGAAGTGTTTCGTAAGAAAGGGCGTCGGGAACTGCTGATCCTGGCCATTGCAGTCATATGCTACCTCCTGGGCTTGCTGTTGGTCACCGAGGTGAGAGGTGGAGTGGGTGGTGAGGAAGGGGAGGGCACAAGCGATTCGGGTGGTGGTTCAAAGTATTACGGGTGAAACGGGTTGAGTTTCTACCCATCCAAATTTGACCTGAAGTCTCTAGGGTTTAACCCTTCATCTCTGGGATCCAGGTGAAGTCTTGATTTCTCCAGGTGTTCCAGAGATGTCTGGATAATCAAGAGGAATTGATATGGTGGGGTGGGGAGGACCAGGGCCACATTGACAAGGAGTGGAGCAACGAGGGTCTCCTGCCTCCTCTCTGATGTGACCTCACCCCCTTGGGGAGGGTCAAAAAGTGTTGGGAAAGTCCCTTCGCCCTGCCCCCTTCTGATGTGGCCCTCTGTGGTTCCAAGCCACAGGGAAGGTGGCAACCTTAGAGATGGGTGGCGTGGCCCTCACTCAGTGCCAAAGATGCCGATAGTATTCTCTTTCTTTTGGCTTAGTTTATTATGTGCTGTGTGTCAAACCATTAGTTCCTCTTTCCAGTGTAATACCAGTTTAAATCCTGTAGCCTTGGGTAGCTGACCCTGTCTGTTAGGCCTGCCTCTCAAATGACCCAGTACACAGAAGGTGCATTTCAGGTGAAGCTTCTTGTCAAAACCCCATCTTGATGACTCCCAGGTCAAAACTGCATTTGAGAAGTGGGGAGGGTGGCCGCCTCTTGTGGTTTGGCCCTGAGACTCCCATTTTGGTTTGTGGTGAAAGGACGCCAAGAAGGAGAGCAAGAGCGCAGTTGTCGCTGTGGTGTGATCCTTGTGCAGCAGAAGTGAAGTATTGGTCTCTAGAGCTTGTGGAAGTGGGCACTTAGTCTGAGCCTATCCCCATGTGTGCACTGCATGCAGTGCATATGTAATTTATTGCACACACTCTGCATGCATGAGGGTATAGGCAGGGCCAGCCTTACCACAGGGTGACCTGGGCCCCCACTATTTTCTCTATTTCTGGGGCCCCTCCAGTGGCCCCCATTTTTAACCAGGGCAGTGTAGAGGCAGTTATCTTTGCCCTCGGCCCCACATGTTCTAAGGCTGGCCCTGGATATAGGATCAACCTTCCAACTGCCAACTTTCAGCAGGAATTAGGTGGAAAATCTCCCACGGAACTCCAGCTTGACTCAGTAATTACTAGCTTAGTTTCACTCCAGATAGGGATGGGCGAACAGAACACCATTCGGACGTTTGTTCGGTCAGTTCGAAACCCAAGTTCAGGTTCGGCTGTTCGGTTCAGCTGTTCGGGTCAGCCGAACATTCAAAAAAGTGCTATCGGTACTGAAACTGAAACCAAAATTTTTCCGGTATCGGTATTTTTGGCCCTGAAACCACCCCTGGCGTTTACCCCCCCTCCCCCTGGTGCCAGGATGTCTACTCCTCAGCTGCCTCCCCCTTCCAGTCACGTTTTTCCCACCCAAAGTCACATTTTTCCCATCCCCAAACTCATCTGAACTTTTCTGAACTGTTCAGAAGTTCGAGCGTTCAGTTCGGAAGTTCGGTTAGGTCATCCGAACAGACCGAGTTCAGGCCGAACTCTGAACTTCCGAACCGTGTTCACCCATCCCTAGTTCCAGAGAGGGTCCTTCTTATGTCTCCTTTATTCTATGTCAGGCCCAGGCCCTCCCTTGCTCGTGACTTGCCTCTGTCCTATCCTCTTGCGTGTCACCTTTTGCCGATCCACCCAAGTCTCCCCTTTTTCTGCCTCTCGCAGGGTGGGATGTACATCTTCCAGCTGTTTGACTATTATGCTGCCAGCGGCATGTGCCTACTGTTCCTGGCCATTTTTGAAGTCATCTGCGTTGGCTGGGTGTATGGTAAGTGGAACGCAGGACCCAGGAATGAGATGGGAAGTTGGGAAAAGACGCATTACCTCCTGGTGGGGAAAAGCAGGACTGGCTCATGCACTGGATCTAATTATTCACTCACTGGATGACTCATTTCCCACACACATAGGGCATCCTTGGAGGAATTGGGACTGGTTGCAGTCAGGTGACAAGCCAAAGGGGCAGCCAGAATGCATTGTCCAGGTGTGGGCCCAGTGGATCAGCTTTGAAGGGTCTTGTCAAGGGGAAGGCCAGATTACCAAGTTGAGAAACAAGTCAGGAGGTCATCGGACTCCGCCCACAGCAACCTTAGCCAATCAGGGCAACTACATCTCTCTCTCCCACAGAGAGGACACCTCCCTCTTTCTGGCCAGCAGAAACTGCCCTCAAACGTTCATGTGGGTGTGGCAATGACTGCTGACTGCATGGCATAGACTCTTAGGCCGGAAGAATGTTATGATTAGGCCAGAATGCTATGGTTAGTCCAGAAAGTTATGATTTCTGACCTCCCCTCTTGGGGATTACAGCTGGGTTTGGTATTTGCAGATATTATTAACATTTCCGAATAACTCTTTGGCTACCCAAACACTATCCATGGCCAATCATATCAGATTTTTCAGGTATTTCCTTTGATGTTTTGTTTGTTTTTGGGTGGGGGTGTCCTTTGGTATTTTGGTTGTGTCATTTTCAGCAATTATGCATGTGCACTAGTGCTAATATTGCCAAAACAACATAACCATTACCAAACAGAAAAACTGAAATGGATACACAATGAAGTGCAAACAGAAATGGGTATAGGTTATTACCCAACCCTCCATTTTCAGTTCAGGTAGCGTTGATTCAATGGCCTTATTATCTATTTTGAGGGGTACCTGATTTCAGCTTTTCTGGGGACACAGGACATGGAATTTATACATACACACATTGCGATTTGAGCCTCTCTCTTGGTTTACATGTGTTGAATTTGAAATTACAGAGACTTAAAAAACATTCCCTATTTGCATAGTCTCTGGGCAGAGCTACAAAAGAGATGAAAGGCCTGGTTTAGCTCCCATTGAAGTCAATGGATAAAAATGCCAGTGTCTTCAATAGCAGCAAGGTCAGATCCCCAGCAGTGCCAGTTATCCTAAATCAACAGCCTGCAGCAGAGGACATAAGAGGAACAATCGCAGCTCACTCTGCTGGAGACATGCAGCAGAGTGAGCTGCAAATAAACATAGGACAGCCAGGCTTAGCAAAATATGTCCAGAAATCAAACACTTCCAGGTCTCATCCTGAATGGTCTCAAGCACCCAACTCTCCCACGTCCCACGATCAGATAGAACACCGCACGTAGGACTTTTCACCTCAAGTTAGGTCACTGGATCATTTTGGCATTTGGTGGCCAGTACCGATGCTTCAGTGAAAAGTGTTACTTCCTACCCGCAAAATGCACTTAACCAATGGTAAGAACATAAGAACTGCCACACTGGGTCAGGCCAATGGTCCATCTAACCCAACATCCTGTCTATGGGTGAAAACAGACATGACGCTAACCACCCTTTAACCACCCTTGGTGGTCATTTATGCATGTTGCAGGGTTGCATAGGGCACCAATACAACCCTGCAACATGCATAAATAACCACAAAGGGTGGTTAAAGGGTGGTTAGCGTCATGTCTGTTTTCACCCTATGATAGTGACCAGCTTTAGTTGCTTCAGAGAAATGTATAACAGGTCATAATGGGTATTTTCAGACGTTACGAGATCACAGTGAACCACGGTGAATACCCACCTGTGGTCACTAGGCTCGAACGTCTGTTTGGCGGCTGCCAGATGTTCGCCACGGTCAATACCCGCATGGGGTCAATTTGAACCACGCTTCCCGGGCTAGCCGGGGGAATGTCCCGGGAAGCGTGGTCAAAAAGGTCCCCAGCGGGGACCCAAAAAAAGTAACGTCTGGCCGGTTGCCACGGCCCGGGATCCCCGGCGGGATCCCGGGCCACGGCACATCCGGCCCGACGCGGCGGCCGCAGTGGCCCCGCCGCCCACCCGTCTCCCTGGAGGGCGGGCGGCAGAGTGCGTGGAGGGGGCGGGGCCATGTGGCCGCACGTTGCGCCGCGCGGCCCCGCCCCCTCCCAGATTCCCCGCCGGGATCCCCCCGGCACGTTTGATATGGCATGACGGGGTGACCCCGGCGGGGAATGAAAGGGTTGTTTTCGGTACGGGGCCAAGTGGCCCCGTAACGTCTGAAAACACCCAATGATAAACCATATCCTGCTGTTCACTCTCAGCCCTGACCGTCAAAGGTCTCATCCCTTGACCAGTTTGACTAATAGCTATTTATGGTCCTAGTCTTTGAGAACCTACCCAATTCTTTTTTTAAAAAACCCAGTTATGCTATTTGCCTTCTGCCAATATACCCTGGCAATGAGATCCACTGGTGTATTCTGTGGTGTATGAAAAAACACTTCCTTTTGTTTGCTTTAAACTTTTGACAAGTTATTTCATTAGGTGTCCCCCTAGTTCTGGTATTTTGAAGAAAAGGTAAATAGCAGCCCCCTAGTTACCAGATTGGCACCACTCATGATTTTGTAAACTTCTGTCATGACCCTCCTCAGCCATCACTTCTCTAAGCTGAAGAGTCCTAGCTTATCAAGCCTCTCTTCGTATGCAAGCCGCTCCATACTTTGACCATCTTTGCTGACCTTTTCCATTTCTACTATGTCCTTTTGAGAAGGGGTGATGAACAGTCCATAGTGTAGGTGCACCATAGGTTTATAGAGATGCATTTTGAAAATTCTACTTTATTTTCTATTGCTTTCTCAATAATTCCTAACATTCTGCTTGCATTTTTGACCATTGCTGTGCATTGAGCTGACATTTTCAGTGGGGTGAGAAGGAGCAGACAGAGATATCTTGTTTTTCAGAAAGGATGATGCCCATTGCTGGAGATGCATTGTAAAAACAAATGAGTTTGCCCTAACAGGAGGTAGGGAAGGAGTGATTGGGGTTTAATGATGCAGTGGCCATCAGGCCATATTGTACCAAACAAAACCTGAGTCCCCTAAAGGACGTTGCACTCTCTCCTTCCTTCTCTTTTACTTTTAAAAGGTGGCCAGTCCCTGGGTGAGTCTGCCTCTCCATTAGGAGAATGCTTGTGTGAAGACATGTCTTACAATGTACCTTAAACATGAAATTTATCCGGAAATGGTTAATTAATAATAATTATGTATTTATATAGCACAAGCAACATACTTAGCACCAAACAACCATTAATTAGAGAGAAATCCCTGCCTTGATGGACTTACAATATAGGAGAAAAACAAGGGAGATGGAGCTGCGTTGGATCTAAGATAGGTGGGATCTCCTGTCTAGACAACTCCAAACTCCTGACAAGATCTTTTCATTCCAAATCAGGATAGAAAGCCAGGCATTTGGCATTTTCCCTAGAAACGAAACCCATTGTCATTTCCAGCTTGGAAAGGACCAAAATAAAGTTCTCATTTCAGATGCACTCGGCAGGTACATGGGGCAACCAAGAATGGAAGGCTTGCCCTTCCGCATGCCCATGTGCAGGACATTGTAGGATATGCAGATTGCTGTGAACCATGTATCTTATTGGGGGCACATGTGCAGGGTATCTAAAGGGAAAGCTTTTCTTTTGTATGTGTGGAGGTTGAAGAGAGCAATTCCCCTCCTCCACCCCCCGGTTCCAGCACCAAGGAGACAGGCTGCATATTGTCAAGATGTCTTCATTAGAATACTGTACATACTAGCACAGGGGCCTGATCCATGTTTCAGACCAGATCACTGTATGGAGCATACAGCAGACTGATCCAGTTTTCAGACCAGACTGGACTGGAGATGAATATAAGCATCTAATTTTCATATAGTTCAAGTCAATCATTCTCAATCACCCTATGACTCTAGTGTGGAAACAGACATGGCACTCAGATTAGAGTTTTGCCTACCAAGATGATTGACGTGTCTCGTTTCCATTCATCAAAAATGGGTTGCCCTACCCTGGGTGACTCCCTGTAGGTATGAGGTTGGAGAGTCCTTAGTTAGGAGAGGGAAAAGACTTCATGGAACAAGGCAGAACCAAATTCCTTTGTTCAGGGAAGCATAGGTTAGTGCCTGGCTAAAAGGGTTTGCTTTAGGCTACAGACCTCTTCATAGATACAAGATGTACCCCGTTTTTTGCTCGGAATCTTTCTAAATCAACATGAGTATTTTCAGCTGCCAGGAAAATGTCATCATCTTGGGAATACTTGTTGGAGAAAAGATTGTTTCCCAACTAAATTTATTTCCAATGAAAAAGTTGAATCCGGAATTTCTCCACTGTCTCCACTTTAAACTCTGCAGGGGTCTGCCTTTGCTAGCCACGCCTCAGGGCTTCTCAGACATTTCCCTGAGGTTGCCCATTTGGAAGCAGGGAGATTGTCTCATGAATACCAGCCTCCCCTTCACAATGACACTTCCATTTGCAATCGCAAAACACCCCTGCGGCTTCTCCAGCAATCGCTTATGCAGAAAACGGATATTAGCAAAGCAGCTAATGCATTCATGGCTGTCTCTAATGGGACATAGCAGCTGGAAACCAAGAAGAAAGCCAGAGTCCTGGGAGACCAGTGGCCTGCTGTGTGTTAGCCAGCATAATTATACACGTTGGGATTGGCACTTTTATGCTTTAATGTGCACTCACTGGCTTTATTTTGCAAAGAGTTGCAGTGTAGTTAACAGGAAGTGATAGTGGGGGGGAGGGGGGGGAAAAATATGACTAATTCCACCAAATGATTTTTTCCCCCAGCCTGTTGGTTGGCAGCTCACATCCTCTTTGCTTACACTGCAAAGCATTAGAGCAACCTTGCAGATACGGACATACAGTCCAAGCTTACCCGTTGCCAGCGGTTCTGACCAATGCCACCCACAGCTTGGCAGCTTCCTCCTGCCCTGTCAAGCTGACATTGTTTGTTACGAGGATTTGAGGCGTCCCTCTGCACAGCTTTTTTGAACAAATCACGGATGCTGCATCCAGCCCCGCTGCCTGCTCTGGTCAAAGGGAAATGCTAGAATTTTCATTTTTATTATTCCCACTTTTGACTATAAGATGATACGAAGCCCGATGCCACAGTGACCGACTGCAGGGAGTGTTTTCCAAAAGCCCTTTTATAAATGCTGGGATTAACTGTTCCAGGAGACAAATCACTCACCCTTCTCTCTCCAGGGAAGAACTGAAATTAACACAATTAGAATCTTTAGATAACCGGGGCTGGCGCAAGGTGAAAGGATGCCCTTCGCAGCGCAGTGGGTGGCCCTGTAATGAATCCATATTCTGCCTTTTGTATAAGCCTCTCTTTTACATGTTCACTCCCATGCACACTGCCTTGCAAACACACGCACGGAATGAACTGGCATCCTCTGGCTTCAAGCACACCATGATTGCCAGAGGAACCCCCTTCAGCTTTCGCGATCAACCCGTTCCCACACAGCAGTCTTACACCTCTAATTCTCTCCTGGTTTGCATGCCGGGCAGTCACAGACACTCTTCATGCCCAGAGGGTGCAAGTTGTTGTCTCATGTGCAAGTTGTGGTCTTTTTTTATCCTCCTTTTTTGAGTTGGTTTTAGCTTTATTGTTGTTTTCTTTTTTTATTGATTGTGAGCCGTCCCGAGGTGCCTGTGGCAGGAGTGGCGGGGTAGTAAAACTTTAAAAATAATTAAATAAATGTGTTGGGAATCCTCTTCTCCCGCAGTTGGTAGAATTTTAAATCCCTCTTGCACTCGCTCTGCCCATCTGTGTATGTATTGAAACCAGGGTCTGTGGGGTAAACAGGAAAGGAATTACAGGCAAACGGAAGTAGCCAGTAACAGATGGGGAAATGGAATGAGGCAACATGATCAACAGTACAAGAAGAGGCAATATCATAATGTGGTAACTTGGTTGAAATAACTGTTAATAAATCATTACTGCTCGGTAACTGATAGCTGTCTGTTTGGTTACTTACTACAACTCTGATGGTTACCGATATCTGCACTCTGGGTCAGGGCAGAAGCACAAGAGCTAGGGTGGGAACACACAGGTCAAGGGTGGGAACACAACGGTCCAAGGCAAAGATATACAGGTTCAAAGCGGGTCCAGAGCAGAAGGGAAACAGCAAGGCAGGCCGCGGGATCTGGAAGTGCAAAAGTTGTTCTAGCCGGCTTTCTGCTGCTGCCAGTCAGCAAGCATTCATTCTTGGCAGACAGCCAGTCAGAAGGGGTGTGTGGGGGTGTGTGGCAAGGGCTGGAGTAGAGGAGGGTCCGTAGGTCAACATGTGGTTTGAACCACAGAGTAGTGGCGGTGCTGTGGAGCAAAGCACTGCTTCAGTTCAAGGCCTAAGTCCTTGCAGGGAGAAAGGGCTGGGTGTTCCCTACTCTACAGCTGATAAGCGGTTAAGTAGCAGTGCTGCATGTATCTGTAGTGCAAACACTGAGCTGGTTGCTTGCCCTGCAGGTGAGCACCACTGATCAACAGGGAACCATGAATGCTCCTGCAGTACAGCTCCTTTAATCCATTTCACTGCCTTCTTAAATTAGCTCTGCTAAACTTCTGCTTCCCTCGTCTGCTGCTAAAGCCAGGCCTATATAGATATGTGTGTGTGTCCATGGTAGGAGGACATCACGTTAGATGCCTGGGACCCAACTGGTCCTGTTGGGCCTAGGTCAGGTCAAGTGCTCTGTCTTTCTGAGCTCCCTGACTGCAGAGGCCCTGCCCGCAGAGAGTTCCATGATGTCACAGTGCTCCCTGGGGAACGTGCTCAGGTTGAAAAGGAGGTGGGGGGGTGCCATAGCCCCATCCCTAATGGAGCATGATGGCATAAAGATGCTCCACGGGGACTTGGCCAAGTTGGAAAGAGGTGAGGGAATGGGTTAGCCCTCCCCTCCCCCCCTTTTTTTTTTACATAGCCCCACCCTTACAGAGCTCCATGGGGGCAGGCCCACCTGGACACACTAGGCTCAGAGGAACTCAGGTGCATTGGGTCCAATGCAGTTAGGTTGCGAGTCAAAGTTTCTGGCCTCAACAGGACTCTACATCAGGTGCCAGAGAAAAGAAGAATGGGGCATGGTTTAAAAAGATTGAGAATCACCACTCTCAACCGCCCTTGCTATCTGTTTCATTCTCTGTCCTTTGCTTAATGCAGTCTCATTCATTTATTTTTCACCCACCACTGCACATTGTGCAGACATCTCCACTGAACTGATGACCATGATGCTTGCAAATCTTTTCTGCGAGGATAAAACGAATCTGGAGTCCATCAGTGCAAACATGCACTTAAAAATGAGTCCTTCCTTCCAGTCCACTTGTCTTTGAAGTCAACTGCACTGAATTTCCTCAGCCCTGGTGTTGCCTTGTTTGAAAAGTGAACCCGGAAGTCATTTTGGTCCTGTTTGAGATAAAGGAAAAGTATGAAAGCATGAAGCACAGGGGCTTGGGACCATGCTGACTGAACTGGAAGCAGTTGTCCCAATAGGCAGAGACATGCGGCTTTGAAGGGCTCCCTGTTGTGCAAGATGGGGAAAACGTTCATGAAGCACAAGATGACGACAAGATTTGCCTTGTGTCTTGCTAAAGAAGAGAAATGTAGGCCCTCAGCAAGGAGCTATTGTAGATATTGACTGCTTTTAAACGAGGCACTGAAAAGCGCCTCCTGAGTCCCGCGTTGAAAGAAAAGCCACGCGGGAAGTGTTTACATGCTCCCCGCGCTGCCGGAAGTGACGTGCTCCCCGTTGTCGGCAGGCTTTTCTCTCAACGCGGGAATCAGGAGGCGCTTTTCAGTGCCTCGTATAAAAATGGCCTGTCTGTCTGCCAATTTTGTTATCCTGGCAAACAAAAAGGCTAGAAAGATGTTTTTGCTTTAGGTAAGAAATGGAGGGAAAGGAAGTGGTCATTGCCCCCTTTCCTCTAAATCAGGGGTCGCAGATTGAGAACCCCTGATTTAAAGGAAAGCAGCATGCTCAGTATGAAGCTCCAGCAATTGAACCAGCAGCCCTGGTGGCGCCGAGATAGTGGTTTAATCTTCAGCGTGTCCCACAGTGCTTGGGTTTTGGCCTTGCTGCTCCCCTCCAGAGTTTCTATTGTCTGAGGCCACAGACCCACTGATTCTGGATTGGCTCCTGATTGTTTATAAGGCCACCCAACTGCCACAGGACTCTGGGTGGTGCAATGTGTCTCACTTCTTGTCTCGATCCAGTCCAGGGCCAGATTTAGGATTTTAGCATCCCTAGACAACTCAGACTGCCACCTCCTCGCTCCCCGATCTCCAGAGGTCTGGTGTGCACATGAGCTGCTGTCTGAGGCAGGGAGGGAGAGAATAGTGGCGGTCAGCACAGAAGCAGAGTTGTGCTTGTTACCACCACCGAGTGTGTTTGTGGGGGGCTTGGGGCTGGAATGTGGCTTCTCCAGGTGAGGATAGATTGAGGTTCCCCCCTCCAGGCTGCAGGCAGCATGTGTGAGGCAGTGTGGTTGCAGTGACTGCGGTGGGAGGGGGCACCATGACTGGGTGGGCGCAGGCTGAGAACAGAGGTCCCCAACCCCCAAAATTTGCTGCCTCCCAAACATCTGCTGCCCTAGGTAGGTGCCTGTGTTGCCTGACCCTAAGTCCAGCCCAGTTTCCAGCCTGTATCCAATCCCTGTTCTAGCCCTGTGTCTTGATTTTTGGACTGCTGTTCTGGAATTTGACCTTGTGACTGGCCTCTTGACTATATGTGTGGATTGCTTCTTCTCTAGCTGTTGTCACTATACTTGGCCTGCCTTCTGTCCTGATCTACCTGCCACTCTGGCCTGGACTTGATACTGTAATACTGATAGACCTTAGGGGCCTGATGTTACAATATGGTTTAGAGCTTGAATGGCATCTGAAGATCATCAGCTGGGTTTATTAAGAAATTTTCCCCATGGATAGGTTTGCAAAGGTAGATGAGCTGTGTATGTGTGTGTTGTGGAGGAGGGAGTTATGGTTTCTTCTGAAACATCTAGCAGGATGCTAGCATTGCTCTGTTCCATTGTGTCAACTCCTGAATCTTGGGTTGTCTGGGATAATGACAAACACCGGTTCCTTCTAGCGCAGCTATCTGTGGGCCATGGCAAGATCCATATATATGATGTATAGAGGCACCTGAGCAGGGAAGAAGGGAGAGCACTTCCTTCCTCCAGCTTCTTCTCTGTGGGAAGACAACATTGAACGGCTGAACTGATGACTACTTAGCATGGGTATGAAAACAAAGGTGACCCTCCGACCTGAGTTTGGGGCACGCTAAGTGGGGAAACAGCCATAGGATTGGGAGACTATCCCTTGTACATCTCTCCTTCCCAGCATTTGAATTTCCCAGAAGCTGGATGTCACCTTTTTGGTGGGGTCAGAGTCTTTGGGCAGTATGAGAGAGAGGTGCTGTTGCCCCCACTTTGTGGACTGTGATTGCTCCATTGCTTTGCAGGCTTGATTTAATTTTCTCCTCTACCTGTGAAATGCGCTTCACACCAGCCTGTACTCTAGGATTCAATGAACCTGTTCATCTCGGGTTCCATTGTTCTCCCTTGCAACGCCCAGTTGTCACGGATACTACAGGAGGTAGTGGTGTAGCTGGAAATGGCTTGAGAGAGGAAACAAATAATAGGTGACTGGATCCTAGGCAGTCTGGGATGAGGGGAGGCCTTGCAGGATCTGGGCCTGAGGTGAGCAGGTGTAATCAGAGGTCTGGGAAAAGCTAAGTGTGGCACACGGCTCTGAAGAACACTTGCCAGGACATGAGGCAGAATTGGAAACAAAGAGCCAGTGCCATGGGTCAGAGCCAGGAAAGTAGTCTGAGAAGGTGGATTGGGGATCGAGACAAGAAGTGGAAGCAGGTCAGGTGTGGGCTGGTTTAGTGGGAAGGTGAGGGCATGGCACGGATCGTGTCTGGAACTTGAGTTCCAGAGTGTTGAGCAGCTCTGAGGGAGGAAGTCCTGTGGCAGTCTAATGTAGCCTGCTGGAAGCCCCAGCAGCCAATCAGAAAGCTGGACAGGTTACGTCGGCTGCCCAACTGGGATGACTTAGTGGCTGGTTGCTGGTTCAGAGTGTCAGCTAACAGAGCTCCAGCCCGACTGGGCCTGCAGCCCTGGCAAGGAATCCTTCTAAGGAATAACAAATACAGCATGAGCTTCTTTGATCTTTGTTTTCTGAAGAACATCTCTGTCTCTATGCATTGAGTGGTCCCTTTCTGCGTATTCCTGCAGTGAAATCATGATCCACAATAAAATGAATGAAGCTCCGTTGGCTTCAACAAGAGGTACATTAGGAATGGTTTCTCCCATCCTGGCATGTTGTGATTTCCCAGAAATGGCCTCATCATCCAACCTGCTAGCTGGGACTCTCAAGTTAAGACCTTAGATGAGCCCACTGGGGGTGAATAATGAGGAGGTTCTTTTTAAAGAGCTCTTGCATCCGCTGAACAGAGTTTTCTTTTTTTGAACCCAAGTCTACTGTATCTGGGTTCAAAACAAGAATTGGATACGGTTATGGAGGTAAAGATCCATAAATGTCTATTAGCCAAGATTATGGCAAAATGAAACCTCTGATTGCCAAAATCTGGGAGTGAAAGACAGGGAATGGATTACTCTACAGATGGCTTTGTTGTGTATGTGTTCCTCTAACACATCTGGTGCTGGCCACTGTCAGACTAGATGATCCGTTGGTCTGACCTAATATGGCAGTTCTTTTGTTCTTAGGGGCCAATCCAAGGTCCACATGCCAGATGTACACACTGTGCACATCCAGCACACGAACAACACACACACCTGGTACACATATGATGAACACATGGTGCAAACTGAGTGAGTGCAGTGCACACACCATGTGAGCATTGCACGAATGGATGCAGTACATGCACACATTGGGTGTGCGTGGCATGCGCAGCATACCTCTCTTTTTCAACTCAGCTGTACCTCTCTTTTTCAACTGACCCAGACCCTGCTATCTCAGTGCTATCCCAGTGTTTGGAGGCCGTGGCGGAATGGATGCGGCTGAGCAGACTGAAACTCAACCCCGATAAGACGGAGGTGATGTTGGTGGGGAGAGCGAGGGAGGTAGTGGCCCCCCTGGTTGGGGGGGTTCGCCCTCCCATAGCTTGGCAGGTTTGGAGTCTGGGGGTGATACTGGATGCAGATCTCCGCCTGGAGCGGCAGGTGGAGGCAGTCACTAAGGCTGCCTTCTGCCAGCTGTATTTGGTGCGTAGGCTGTGTCCGTTTGTCTCCGGCCCGGACCTGGCCTCCCTTATCCATGCCTTCGTCACCTCGAGGCTGGACTACTGCAACGCGCTCTCCGTGGGGCTTCCCTTGTTCCTGGTTCGGAGGCTGCAGCTGGTGCAGAATGTGGCGGCTCATCTCCTTACAGGGACCGGCCGTCGGGAGCATATTACACCTGTGCTCCGAGCTCTGCACTGGTTGCTGAAAGCGTGCCGAGCCAGGTTCAAGGTTTTGGTATTGATTTACAAAGCCCTTTACAGTCTGGGCCCCTCATACCTGAGGGACCGCCTCGCCCTCCGCGCCCCAGAGCAGCTCCTTCAGTCTGCCAGGGGCGCCTTCTTGGAGGTCCCCCGTGTTAAACATTCCGGCGAAGTTGCAAAACCTGGCTGTTTGCCCAGGCCTTTGGGGAGGGGGGGAGGGTAGGGTGAGGGGTTTTAGCTCCCTCACCTGATTCATTATTTATAGTATTTATTGCTGTTAAAGGCATTGAGCCCTGTTTTAATGTTTTAATATGTGAATGTTTTAAATTGTATTTTATTATTATATTGTTTTATTTTTGGAAGCCGCCCCGGGCTGCTTCAGCAGGAGGGTTGGGGTATAAATCTATTAAATAAATAAACAGACTGTGGATAAGGACTTTATAGTTCACCGAACGGGCATGCTGTTCTCATGCTATGTCTTTTTCCAAGTAACAACCATGTTAAGGTGGAGTGAAAGATGAGAGTACATAATCATTGAGTTTATGGCAAAACACTTCACGGATGTTATTTCTATACTAAACTTTACCAACCCAGGAAACTCAGAGGTAAGGTTGAAAAAGAAATCCAAGCACATTGGGCATTTTTAGATGAGTGGGAAAATTTGTGAATTCAAGACTTCCACAATCCTCCCTGATGTGCAGGGTAGGAGGCATGCCTTTTAATGAGCAGCCTGATTGCGTGACAATGATGGGGAGGAGGAGGGCCCGAAGCAGCGTTCACACTTTTCCTGGCTGCCCCGACAAACAGTTATTTGTCAGGGCAGCCAGAGAGAGCGTATGCACTGATCTGGGTCCCCCTCCCTCCATCAGCTGTTTGTCGGGGCAGCGAGAGAGTGTGTGCACTCCGGGGCCTCCTTCCACCATCAGCTGTTTGTCAGGGCAGCTGAGGAAAACTCATGGGAGATTTAAAATATTGACTAGTAAAATCTCAGTATCGAGTTTAATCTGGGAGTTTTCCTGGACAGCTCGTGCAAGAGGCATTTACAAAAACAGGTAATTACTGGGAAACTCGCGGGTCTGCATCTTATGTAAAAACACTTATTGAGGCACGGAAATGCACAGTAGTGGCACTCAGTCAGCAGCTTTAATTCTACCCTCTGGTGATGCCATGTACTGACTGCCCAAATGCAATTAGTGCAATAGACCATTTGCAGTCCTGGTTTAGGTGAGACTGATTTCTAAAGATGCATTGATTCCCACCACTTATCCCCCCCCACACACACACAATGCGTGGGTCTGCAGGGCAGAGTTAAGGTTCTTTGGGTGCCCTAAGTGTGCTGGTTTCCCTTTTCTTGCCAGGATTCGAGTAGAACAGAACATGAACTTTTTATAAATAATTTCCAAGCAGCAAACATTTCTACCTCGCTCACTCCTTTTTCCCTTTCTCCCTCTGTATGGTGGTCAAGGTGCAGACCGTTTCTTTGACAATGTTGAAGATATGATTGGCTACCGGCCGTGGCCCCTGATTAAATGGTGCTGGCTCATTTTCACCCCTGGAGTTTGTATGGTAGGTTTGCACTGTTCTTGTGGCATTTGCAGTGTTTACACAGGGACTCTGGAACAGGAGTGAAAAGGAGACATTGTGAAGCTGCTGATGCTGTTCTCCATAAATTAAGGTTGTAACCTGGTCCCATTGTAAAGCTCTTGTTTTGTTCCTCCATAGCTTTGCCATGGTAAGTTTATTTAGCCTAAAACTGACATGCTTACCCTGAAGGCAAAAGAGAATACATCTGCAAAGTGGGAAGGGAGCCAGGGACCTATTGTTGAGTTGCAAGCCACTGAAAGGAAAGTATATCTCATTCTGTGTTTACTAGCGGTGGGATACTGGAGGAAATTCCTGTTTTGTTTTTGTTTCGTTTCTTTGGTTTTACAGATTTAATTATGGACTTGTATTTTGGTTCCGTATTGAAAACCATTAAAACCTTTAAAATAATTTAAAAATAACAAAAAATAATTGCGCATGCTCAAACTGGCCACCAGGCTATTCTGCGCGTACGCATCCTTTCCCAAAATGGTGCTGGCAGCATTGCTGCCATTTTGGAAAAGAACAGCCAGCCCAGAATTACTTTCCTGCCACCCTATCCCCCAGGGCTCATATTTTCCTCACTCCAGGGCCCCAGGGGTTGAGGGAGGGACTTACCAGCCTCGGAGGGCTTGACTGAAGGACTGCCACTGCTGTGGGGACTCTGACAGGCTCCCTCTCCATGGCGTCCTCCCTTCTCCATATAGCTCATGTGTAAAATGGCCACCTGGGGCCCTGGTGGCCATTTTGCACATGAGCGATATGGAGAAGGGAGGACGCCATGGAGAGGGAGCCTGTCAGAGTCCCCACAGCAGTGGCAGTCCTTCAGTCAAGCCCTCCGAAGCTGGTAAGTCCCTGGGGATATTTTCCAGGACCCCAGGGGATGGGGGGCGGGGGCGGGCGGCGAATACAGAACAGAAATTTCAGATCTGTAACTGTAAGGGCAATTTACGGGTTGCTTTGAATTAATCTATAACGGCCCATTCCTGGCAGTTACAGATTAATCCAAAACCGAAAGTCCATCCCTAGTGTTTACTGTTTACATTTACTCACATAAGAGTTAAAAGAAAAGAAACCCTAGGAAATTCCACAAAGAAAAAACTTTGCTGCAAAAACTACTCAGACATCTGGTAAGTGGAAAGAGTGTACTTGTCATTTACAAAATCCAGTTACTTAAATACAAGGAAATGACTATTTAAGGAGATTGGGACACTTTTTTACTATTTTATTTCCCTTCTCAGGAGGGAGCGTGTTTCTGTTTCCCCTTTTGTCCATTTTCAGCTCTGACTGCTTCTGTTTCCCCCCTTCCTCAGGCGACCTTCTTGTTCTCGCTCATCAAGTACACGCCACTCAGATACAACAACTACTATGAGTACCCAGAGTGGGGCTATGCTGTAGGCTGGCTGATGGCTCTGTCCTCCATGATCTGCATTCCACTCTTTGTCGTTTTCATCCTGCTGAAAACCAAGGGATCGCTAAAGCAGGTAAAGGAAGGCCTGGAATGTGTAAGATCCAGACTCGGGGCCATCCTGGTGACTGGATAGGACTGCCCTGTGGCATTATAGGAAATACACTGGTGGTCTCAATCTAGCTCCTAGAAGCCACTGTGAGGAAAATGCATCACAACACCTGGCATTGATTCAGCCCTCCTTTGGCAGGCTCGGATGAGAAGCCAAAGTGGTACTGAGTCCCCTTTTCCCCTTATGGGTCATGACTGGGGTGCGTTGGTGACTGTGGGGTAAAGCGGACAAATATCCATTGGCCAGTGAATTGGCTCACTTTGAATCAGGTCCAACAGAGTGTGTAGAAGATACTATCCATGCTCATTTTCTTTGGATATTTGCTTCAATTTTATGGTGATGGTGGTGGGTTGTTTTTTTGTTTTTTGTTTTTAAACATTTGGTCAAATAACCAAATAACTAAAACAAATCAACAAAATAGGAGAAAAATATTTGGAATATCTGAAGTGAATGATTTGAAGATACAGATAAATGGATATTCTTTCTGTGTGTGGAGAGTTATACAGATATTCAGAGAGTGAAAATGCAAATAATATAAAAACGTACTGTTAGTTTCTGGGGTGGGGGAAGCTGGCGTGCTCACTCTCCTTGCTGTGTGGTTAAATGGAGCTTCAGTCTCCAGAGGTATCAAGACAACAGTTCACACAAGCGTGCATTTCACTAACACAGTTTGCCAGGCAGCTTGTCACTCTGCTCTCTCCTGCCCCTCAGTGTATGTAGGGGTCATCTCTGTCCTCTGTTCTCATCAATGCCCCTTTATGACGTGATTTGCTGTAATTAAGCTAGGAAACTTCTGAGGTTTGGTGCCTGGCTGACTGCAGGATATGAAGTCAAGAAAGAGTAATGCCACTTCTTCCCCTTCCTCTCCCATGCTGTGCTGAACACAAATCAGATGCAGCCCAAGATAAGGCACCTTTGAACTCCTGATGCCCCGGTTTTGGTTTCTCCCCTGCTCCACAGTTACCCCAACTATTCCTCTTAAAAGATGGACTCAGTTTCCAAGGACATCTCTGTGTAGCTGGCAGGGAAAGGATATACACCCTGAGTACGTCTGAAACAAGAAATCTCGCCGAGTGCTGCTTCCATCAGAAGCAGGACATTTGCCAAAATGTGCATGACATGGAAATGTACCACTTTTCCCGCTGTTTTCGCCAATTTACCATTGTTTTTTGCAAGTTGCACTGGGCTGCCATAGGCTGGTCCCGATCATCATGTGTGCCCTGCATGCACCCCCAAGGATGTGGAGATGTAAACATGTTGGCTAATCACCAGGGAAGTGCTGGAAATGACCAGAGAAGTGCTGTAACACTAGCGTAAAATTCCTGGAAAGTGATGAAAATGATGAAAAATTCCCAGGAAGTGACAAAATGTGACAAAAAGCCCTTGAAAGTGATGAAAAGTCCCTGAAAGGGATAAAAATGACAGGGGAAATGGCAGAAGTGTGAAATCATTGGAAACCAACAAAGTACCAATGGACACTCACAAGCACTCCCGAAAGGTCAGTATTTCCCTTTGGAACAGGAACACTTGCTCTCGTCTCAGCCCTAATCCTGGTCTCACCGAACATGAGGCGGCCCTTCTCCCTGCCCAGTCCCCTTTTTAATCCCAGAATGGATCATGATGCTATAGAAAAACCCTAACAGGGTCCTAGGAAGAGGAGTAGTACAATGCCAGGGTGATAGCAGACCTTCAAGAAAGAAAGGCCAGGATGCAGGTTCCTTCCTGTCATAGATCTTATTCTTGGCCATGTATGAACCTGTCTTGGAGCCACTTTTCTCTCTGCAGCCAGTCAGAATGAAAATCATGCTGATGGAACCAGAGAGCAATTGAGGAGGGAAAACCTAAACCCTTATATTCAAATGTCTCCCAAGGAGCTGGATGAAGCTGTTCAAATCCCACTGACGGTGACTTCCGTAGAGCAGTCTCACCCTGGTGCAGCAGGGAGTGGATGTGGCTCAGAATGTCCTTTCCGTTACTGAGACCTAAGGGAAAGTGAGTCTGTGCCCATGAGGGCAGGAACTCTGACATAATGAGGAATGACAAGCCGGGTGGCAGTGTTGATTAATGTCCACCATAGGGGCAGAGTTACAAGGCAAAGTTCCTGGACAGAGAAAGGAGGGGATGAGGAGCCTTGAGCAGAGGAAGGGCAGGAGAGCAGAGAGACAAACAGTAATGCAATGAGAAGGGAAATGCAATGGTATAAGGTAGGCTTCTCAGTTCTGATTTGCGACAAGGCAGTTCCTGAGTGTATCGATACACATTTATTATTAGAGTGCGGGGGCGCTCTAATAGTTAAGGTGTGTTGCACACTACATTATAAAACCCCGTCATTATATTTGTTTTACAATTGGCATGATCAAAGTTAGTATTGTGGGATTTGTGGTGGAGTATCACTGGGGTAAACAGTTCATGCTGTGAAAAGTTCAGCGGAATCCGTTGGATAAAAGCTGAGATACCGCAGTTTGAAAACCGCACTTTCAAGCCTGATTTTTCACTTAGTCAGACTGTCTCGATCTGGGCAGGGTAGAGGGGTTGAGTGTTGGTGGGGAGGAGGAATTAGCCTTTTAGAAAATTAAAGGAGGCTGCCAGGGGGTGCCTTTGGGGTTTTATTTGTAAATCTGATTAGTAGTTTTAAAGTTATGGGGTTGTGAAAAACTCCATGTTAGCCTATGGAGAGGGTGGGGCTGCTTTGAAGAGGAGCGCTGCTCGTCGCCTCTTCTCCTGTCTTTCCCTTCCCTGACCGGGGCTTGGAGCAATTGTGCCTGGGGGTTTCAGGGCGCCGGTGAGTGAAGGCAGGAGCCGCTTTGGGTGTGGGGGGCAAGGGAGCAAGGGCAGGGGGGCGTTTTGGGGGAGCAAGGGAATGAGGGCAGGGGTGCTTTGGATGGGGGGCAAGGGAGCGAGGGTAGGGGGTGCTTTGGGTGGGGGGCAAGGGAGCGAGGACAGGGGTGCTTTGGGTGGGGGGTCAATGGAGCAATGCCAATTTCTAAATAAATACTATTGTCATTCCAACATCCAATTAAGTGACTGTGCAATACTACAACATAGCTGCATCTTTGGGAGTGCATGGGGAAGGCAAGAAGGTGTGAAATAATGAGGAAGGCACCAGATGCAATAAGTGGAATGGTTGGAATGACAGGGAAAAATACAAAGAGTGTGCAGGATTAAGTAAGTGGGTGGAATGACAGGAGGGATTAGAATGAGTTACAATTACAAGGTTCTGAGTGAAATAACAGATTCAGAAGACTGATGGGATACCAGGGGGAGCAATCCTATCATTTAAACCATTTACCATAGCTGACTCCCTATCCTTTGAGTCCTAATAGCCTCTCTCCCTAATATTCCACTTCCTCTCCTGTTTTGTTTTTTTTGTCATTCCAGACACATGCTTACTTCTGTTCCGCATGACACACACAGATAAACATAGTATTTCTCCCAGAGCTTTTGAGTTCTCTATGAGAGGAGTGGGGGCGATTTGGACCCAAGACCTCTGGGTTGTCTGTTACAAGGTTGAGAGCTGAGCAGGGGAGAGGCAAACAAGCTAGGAACCAGGACTATTGAGCCGCTTGTGAAGGGAGTGCAGCCTACTGGATTAGAATGGGGTGGAGAGACTGGAAGCCAGGAGTCCCGAGTTCTCTGTTAAACGGTAGATTAGACGGGGAGAAGGAGCAGGAGCCAAGATGCCTAAGTTATCTCTTTCTTAAAGAGGAAACTGAGGGGGTGAGGGGCCAGCTCACGCCCTCCTGTCCCCAGCTTCAGTGTTGTCCCCAACCTGCAGAGGAAGAGGATTGGGGTTGAAAGACGAAGGCAAAGTGTGGGTGCGTGGAGCCTAAGTTGTAAGTGAGCACAATATGTGAGACTGTACAATGTCTTTATTGCTAACATGGCATGGAAGTTAAGGCCGGAGCCTTAACTTACAATTTCCATGCTTTTTAGTGCATGATTGAATTTGCAAGAACCTTAACTCTTCTTGTAAACTGGAGATTTTTTGAGTATGGAATTATTAATATTATTTCTATAGCACAAGCAATCTGCCTGGTGCTGAACAGTCATAATTAGTAGTGGTGGGACCCCGGGCCCATTACCGGCTACCGGATTTACCGGTTACCAGTTCTACGAAAACCGGATTCCCGGATTAAATCCGGTATGCCGGTATCGGATTTATTTCATTGATTTCAATGGGGCGCTGTGTCCCCATTGAAACCAATGAAATAAATT
>QEPC01008951.1:6525551-6547013 GCA_003113815.1 Sphenodon punctatus
GGTTTTTTTAAAAAAAAACTTTTTTGCTGGGGCAGTTTTTTTACATTGCAGCCATTTTTAAATGGCTGCAATGCAAAAAAAATCCGGTACCCCGGAATCCGGTACCCGGTCCGGATTACCGGGCCGAATCCGATAATGCATTATCGGATACCGGATTCTACCGGTTTCCCACCCCTAATAATTAGAGACAGGTTCCTGCCCCGAGGGACTTACAATCTAATGTGGACAAGAGGAGTCCCAGGGAGGGACATGGATATATTCATAAAGCTAAGAAGCTGCAGGTGTGCGTGGTTGGCTTTTTTACAGGGGAAAAGGAGACAGTATAAGGAGAAGCATGAATGAGCAAGCTATGGTGGGGAAGAGGAGTTACGGAAGGTCTGTCAGGCAGGCCAGCTTAATCAAGTAAGGTTAACAAGACTGCAAATCTCCCTTAACACAGTCTCAGTCAGAGCTGAGGTTAGAATAGAGCAGCCAGAATAGTAATCCGGGTCCGATTCAAGGTGTTGGTCTTGGCCTATAAAGCCCTAAACAGCCTGGGCCCTACCTGTCTGTGAGATCGCCTCACCCCCCCCGGGTGCTGGATCGGCCCCTGCGGTCGTCCGAGGGTGCCCTGCTTGCGGTCCCCCGAGTCTTCCGCGGGGGCCACGCAGGGGAGGGCATTCTTGGTGGCCACATCACAGCTGTGGAACTCCCTCCCGGTCGAGGCCCAGTTGGCTCTGGATCTCCCCTCCTTTCAAAGAGGTTGTAAAACCTGCTGTTTTGATGGGTGAGAGGGGTAATGGGATGGGGGGATTTGAATTTGGTTGGGATGACATTTTCCCTCCTTTTATGTGTTGTTTTAGCTTTGATGTTTTTAATGATCGTAAGCCGCCCCGAGCTGCCTGTGTCAGGAGGAGCAGGGTAGCAATTTAAATAAATAAATAATTATTATCCAGACACCAGGCAATCAGGGGCCCCACTTGGTTAAATTAGGTCATAGCTCCTGAGTAGCAAAATGTACATTTAACCTAGAAATTCTTATGGGTGGGAGGAGGAGGATTCCGTTTAAACACCTTTTAGCTGGGTGAGCTGAAGAGTTAGCTCGGCTACTGTATGGCTTCCACAGTTTAATATGGACTGTTAGTTAATAGAATTCAAACCCAAGTGTACACTTTTATTTCTGATTAAGCCCCAAATGTTCACAAATCATTAGTTGGGCCCTGAAATCATGATTGGCTTCAACGTGAAGGGCTACTTAGCACCTGCACTAGTGCCTAGGATTGGCACAAGACCCACTGAAGGGAATGGGCCTTGCAAGGATGCAAAACAGTAGGGGGATCCCACTGCCCACCTTCCTATGCCAGATTCCAAAAGGTGCACTTGTCCAGTCGGGACAGACAGAAGCACTTTATTGTCTTGCGACCTCCAGTCAGAACTGCTTTGAATTCTTGCAACAAACTGCTTGAAAACAAGCGGCCGGCCAAGAACGATTCCCTGGAATTATTTTGAATAATGAGTAGATTTAAGAATGTCACACTCCATTGGCAGGCAACTCAGGGGCAGCGAAAGTATCAAGATTAGTTAGATAAATGAGATGGGAATTATTTGCCAGCTCTGCTTGTGACATCATCCATAAACATGAGCAGAACAGAGGTCTCTGCTGAGCCGTGCCACCTGAAAAGAGAATCGCCTGCAGCTAGGAAAGCAGGGGTACAACCAGAATTTCTTTAAAGGATGTGGGGTCTTGTCCCCCTGGAATCCCTGATCAGAGTCCTGGCCCACACCATCTGTTCTCCTCACAACCACAGTCTGACTGGGTTGTTGGTTTGGAGGAATGGGGCTGGCTGAGGGGCCGTAACCTTCTGTGCAGGGGTGATGCTGCTGCCACAGTTTTGCCCCACGTCCCTCAATTTCTAAAGAGCTGCAAGTGGTTGAAGCAGTTATGGGGTGGGGACCCCATTCATCCCCACTAATTGTACCCCTGTATTACTTGCTAGTGAAGCATTACTCTATATAGCCCTCACAGTGTTCAGATCAATATCTAGCATTCACTCGCACAACACCCATGTGAGGTGGATCACCCAGTGAGGTGGGATGTGAAACCCTGTTTTCCCACATTCAAGTCCAATACATTATGCCTACACTCTGACGCTAAGTATTCTGGACAAAGCACTAGCAAATGCGTTTCTGTGGTAATCACAGGTAGTTGAGGGCGTCAGAACAACCTAGGGTGCAAGAGGAACTCTGACAATACTAGAAAGGGGGAAGAAGAAGATACTGACAGATGAAAGCACATCCCTTTATGGAGTTCTCCTATTAGAGCAAATTGACGGCAGGATTGCTACCTTCCCCAAAGCTTTGACTCACAGGGGGCAGAGCAAAAGATGTGGTAAAGGGACTTTTCTGCCCTTTTCCAACATGGCTACATCACCCTTGGAGAACTACAGGTGAGCAGGACTGTGTGAGAAAGCATCTTCATTAGCTTATCTTTTATAGTCAGCTAAACCTAACCTCAACCATTTCCAGGACACTAGTAGATTATGGTGATCCCAAGAATGGAATTTGCTCATGTGTTTCTTAAGGTTGCCCCTTTCAGGGCTATTGTGTGCACACATGAGGCTATGTCCTTTTTTGTTCTGGTGCTCCCATCTGTCCAACAAGTCCCCACAAATGTTCAAAAATGGATAGTGAGTATCCCCTATGCAAATTAGGTACTTGATAAACAAACACCCTCTGTTTATGTTGTTCCTGATGCTCCAACATATGGGGGTAGAGCACATTCTCCCCCCATTCCCTCCTCCTATAGGTTGTCGAACCCCCAGGGCTACACATAGATGCTTCCATTAAAGAGTGTCTGAGCATATCTCTGACATTGTTGAGCCTAGCTCACAAATCCATGTGTGGCCAGGGGAGAAGTTCTGAGGCAAGAATGACTATTCCCGGACTGTTGGGAAATACCTATTTTGCGGGAGCATTTGCAACTGCTTGTCAGTATTGACTCACTACCCATTAAATCTACACTTCTGCTGTTGTCAAAATCAGCGCCTATGATTGTCTGTCATTTTTCATCAGTTTCCGGTATGCTCAGCAATTTCCGTTAGTTTCTGGTATTTTTGGCAATTTCCATTCGTTTCTGGTATTTTTGGCAATCCAGCAATTTTGAGTCGATTTCTGGCATCAGATTGCAGAAAGCAACGGCTAGCCCTTGAAATATATCAATCAAAGCACAGTTTACAAGGAGCCAAAACAAGGACCACTAAGGGAAATGATGAAAGTTACATAGTGAATTTGCGATTGCACACAAGCTGGAAGTAGCAAACATAAGCAACATGTAAGGAACATTACATGGTGTGTGGTTGCTCCTGCCTAGGAAGAATTACCAGAAGTTCCAAACAATGGTCAGTACCGAATGGGTACTAGCGAAAAAAACGGTAAGTCTTCTCATTGCATGAGCACAGGTGAATGGTCCATTTTCGATTAGTGCTGAAATGAGAATCAAAATGATTCTCACAAGAATCGAGAACTGGCAGCGAGCTCTCGAGAAGATTTTACTAATGGTTTGAGATCTCATGAGATATCTTGGGGGGAATCCTAACCCTCCCCCTGCACTTGCAAAAAAAGGGCAGGGGCTTTTACTCACGACTGCCTCCCTGATTCTGGGAGGACTGCTCCAGCTGCTGGGTCTCATCGTTGGATTTCTCCCCACTCAGCTTCTCTGCCAGGGAAAGGGGGAAGCCTTTGAGGAAGAGACAAAATAATATAATAAAAAATCACCATGCGTGCTCAAAATGGGCCACTGGGGCCACTCTGAGCATGTGTGGCCCTTTTCCAGTGGTGCTGGCAGTGTTGGCTCCATTTTGGAAAAGGGCAGCTGGTCTGAAGATGTGCAGACTGGCTGCCCTTTTCCAAAAAGGTGCTGATGCTGCTGATGCCATTTTGGGAAAGGGCCACACATGCTCAGAATGGGCCTCGTGGCCATTTTAAGCATGCACGTGTTTTTATTAATTATTATTATTATTATGCCTCCTTCTCAGAGGCTTCCCCCTTCCCCTGCAGAGAAGCTAAGCAGGAAAAGAGCCAGCAGTGAGACCCAGTGGTTGGAGCAGGCTCCCTGGACTCGGAGAGGCAGCCAGGTAAGTAAAAGTGGGCCTTTTTTGTTGTTTTTGCAAGTGCTGGGGGAGGGCTGCGCTCAAGATTCTCATATTTTTCTCAGTACGAATCCAGGAAATTCTTGGCTTGCTCTCATTTGCAAGAATGAGCCAAGAACCCTGATTCTCATCTAGAAAAGTGAGAATACCAAGGTTGAGTTTCAGCCCTATTTTTTATGGAAACCTCTTTCGCTGTGATTGCTCAGTTCAGCACTACAGGGGAGTATTACAGCACTGCAGCTGCCCCGGGCTGCCTGGTAGGCGGGGCGGGGTATAATTTTTTTAAATAAATAAATAAAATTAAATTTTAAATATTAGTATTCATTTTGCAAATGGACACCCTGAGGCAGCAAGGAGATAAGGCCCTGCTTATCCATTAACTTCAGATGCTGCAGGCAGCTGGATCTACTGGTAGTTGAGAATCGGTCCCTAAGCCATTTTCAGAGGTGCTGAGGACTCCTTAGCCAGTGGGAGATTGATCTGCTCATCACTTTACAAAATCAGGAATTACTCAAGGCTAGCGGAGGTGTTTATGACTGAGCCAGATCTAGAACTCAAATGTGCTAATTCCCAGGCCTGTGTCTTAAACAAGACTCCTATACTCACTTAATGTACACTGGGATAGCGTGCTCCAGTATGTAGCAATGTGGCGAACGTGGTGCAGGGGAGCCACCAACATTTTCTTCATGGGGCAAAAGCCATGTCCTCCGGAAGCCACACCCAGCGTTGCAATTCTCCCATTCCTTACCGCCGCAGCCTCATGGGCTGGTTGATTGAGGGGTGGGGAGAGACCCCTATGTGTGCCTCATGCTGCAGGGTTGTTCAGGTGGTGCACCTACAGCTTTGCAAGGCCAGTTGCTGGGGGGAGGGCTGGCCAGGCACCAGCAATGAGTACTCTATGCAGGAGTGGGGGTTTGCAGCACAGGTAGTGGTAGTGGTGGTGAACCCATTTGGCTCTATTCCCCACCCCCAAGTTGTGCCCCAAACCTGGAAGTAGACCAGTTGTATCTGTGAAATGGCTATAGATCAGGAGAGTAAGCTAACCCCCCTCTCTTATGTTTATAGACACAGTTATATTTGGAAACGGGAAAGCTCAGCTCTCTAAATGCCTTTGCCCCCAGCCATTGTAGTGGATTGCTATTGGGTGTCAGTTTGTTTCCTAGTTTAATTAACAGAGACTCTTCTGCCCGTCTCTTACCACAGCGACTATACCAGCTCACTACCCCAGCAGAGGACCTACCACAGCCAAAGAAGTACCTACATGGTTTGCTTGAGCCAGCACCAAGATACAAGAACTCACACCGTTTACCCAAGGAAGTGCTCATGACGACAGAGAAGGAAACCCACTTCTAAAGTGCTCGGCAGTGAACTTCTCCTTTGCATTCCTGAGTGAGCCTCCTCTTCTCCCCCCCCCAAAAAAAAGGGGGCTCTCTCTTTACACCTGGGATGATGCACTCTTTATTTCTTCCTTGCACAACTGAAACAGACTCAAGCTACAGTGGGGAGCTGGCATCCCAGGAACATCCATTTATCTGGTAGCTAATTCTATAAACTTTGGACAGCAGTGCATTGTCCATCCCTGGGAAGCTTTCCCCTTCTGTACTTGGGCGGGGGGTGCGGGGGGAGGACCAATATGGCAGCATTGTGGACATCTTAAAAACTTGAAAAGGAATCACACCACCAAACCCCCTCTAAGCCCAATGGAAAGAAGGATTAATTCCAGAAATCAAACACAGCAGAGAGTAGGCTGGAGAGAAGAAAAGGCCTGGAGTTAGGGACTTTCAGCAAGTAGTGATCCTTGGGGTGATTTGCACCAACACTACGCCCTTAGTGCCAGTGTGAGGCCCATTGAAATGAATGTGATTTGTGCCAATACTAAGGTTTAGCACCAGTGCTAATCATCCTAAGGATTGCATGGTCCAACTTGGACAGAGCAGATGAATTTTATCTCCTCTTTTGTTCACATGCAGATTACTTCATAAGGTTAAAAAGTGACAGTGGAATCGGGCTATATTTTTTAAAGAGCTTAGCTCCCACTTAGATAAGAAGCAAAGGCTCAGAGTTTGCAAGAGCTCGAGTGCCCCACTGCTCTCATTACGCGAGCACCTTGCGGAAAATAAGGTGATCAATTGTCGACAAGATGAGTTTGTCAGAAGGGAGTATGTCAAGCCAGCGTCAGTTCTTTCTTTGATAGGATCGTACATTAAGGAAGCGTGGCATTCTTCAGTGGAATGTGAATTAAATGTCAAATAGTCTATTAAGAGAGATCAAGGTTGCGCAACACAAAGTTAAGTTCCCAACAGTGATTTCAGTTCAGCTTCATGATACACATGTTGATATATGATTGATTACATAATAGTAGCAGATGAAACTGAAGCACACATTTAATCAGAAAAGTAGACTAGCAAATACAGTCAAAGCCTCTTTCTCCGCTATCATAGCATCTGCAAAGTCCCGTCCAATGGAGCTGTTCTGTGTGGTGATGGGCCTGGTTAACCTGGTCTGTCTCCACCAGGAAATGGAGTCATCCGTAGCCCACTGTGACATTTTTATTAACTACTTTGCAGACAAAATTGCTTGTATTCAGTTTCACCACGACTTAGGCACTGCTATTTCATCTGCAGTCAGAGTTTGGGGTTATGGAAGCTCCTGTTTATCTGGATCAGTTTCAGTTTGTATCACACACTGATGCTAGAGAGGTGCTTGGGGTGATGAGGGCAACCAGTTCTGAATTGGATCTTTGCCTGTCCTGGCTGGTAAAAGCCAGCTGGAAGACATTCGGGCCATTGTTGGTTGGGGTTGTCAATGCCTCCCTTTGGGAGGGGAGGGTATCGGATGCCCTTAAAACTGTGGTGGTCCAGCCCTTGCTTAAAAAAACATCTTTGGACGCTGACACCCCAGCCAGCTATTGGCCTGTGTCTAACCTTCCCTTTTTAGGGAAGGTTACTGAACAGGTGGTTGCTCAACAGCTCCAGGTGCATCTCAATGATGTCATATTCCTGGACCCATTTCAGTCAGGTTTTCATCCTGAGTATGACATGGAGACTGCGCTTGTGACTTTGGTCGATGACCTGCGTCTGGAGATGAACAAGGGGAATTCTACCTTGTTGATCGTATTAGATCTTTCTGTGGCCTTTGATACAGTTGATCATGAGGTGTTGTTGGTATGACTGCGGGACCTGGTGGTGGTGTGTGGGACTGCTCTTGAGTGGTTCTGCTTTTTCCTGTTTGGGAGGTCCCAGCGGATGATGATGAGCGATTGCTCATCGTCTTCTCGGGATCCTCCCAGTGGTGTCCCACAGGGTTCTAGTCTGTCCCCTCTCTTGTTCAATGTGTATCTGAGGTCACTGGGTGAGGTCATTTGGGGTGAGGTGTCAGCAACATGCTGATAACACTCAGCTCTACCTCTCTTTTCATCTGACCCAAGTCCCACAGTCTCAGTGCTTACCGATGCCTGGCTGCTGTCGGGGACTGGATGAGGCTGAACCGATGGGAGCTGAATCCTGACAAGACTGAAGTGATGATGGTCAGCCGGTCTTGTAACTTGGAGGAGATTGGGACACCTGTCACTGATGGGGTCCGGCTACCTCTGGTCACTCAGGTTTGCAGCCTCGGAGTGCTTTTGGATCCCTTGCTGCACCTGGATTGTTAGGTGGCGGCGGCAGCCAGGAGCACTTTTCACCAACTCCACTTGATGAGGAGGCTGTAACCTTTTCTTTCTGATCTAGATCTGGACACTGTCATCCATGCTTTCATCATCTTGGGGCTAGATTACTGCAATGCGCTCTACGTGGAGCTGCCCTTGGTGACTGTGTTCGGAAGCTGCAGCTGGTGCAGAATGTGGCAGCTTAGCTCCTTTCGGGGATGAGTTGCTGGGAGCACATTATACCAGTGCTCTGAAGTCTGCACTGGCTGCCTATAGCTTTCCAGGCACAACTCAAGGGCTGGTTTTGACCTTAAATCCCTAAACAGTCTGGGTCCCATATATCTGAAAGGCCACCTGCCCTACCATGTCCCTTTGTGGCCCCTACAGTTGACTGGAGGTGCCCTCCTGTGCGTCCCATCTGTTGCACTTGTCCGTGGGGTGGGGGTGCATGGGAGAGTGTTCTCAGTTGCTGCTCCCGTGTTGTGGAACTCCCACCCCAGGAGATTTGCTTGAGCCCGAGCTTGGCTGTCTTCTAGAGGCGATGAAAAACTTTTAATTTGGAAAAGCATTTGGCAGGCAGGGATAGGTGGGGTTTGGTTGGGTTTTTGGGTGGGGTTATTGAGGAGGATGGGGGTTTGAGAGGAGGGTGTTTTTATTGTATGTATTTTTAATGTTTTTAACTTTGTGTTTGGATTGTGATCCACCCTGAGCCTTTGGGGACGAGCGGCATAAAAATTCAATAAAATAAAATAAATAAAATGTATTGGGATGCCTCAGGAGATGTAAAAATATCCTGAAAAAGCAGCTGTCCCAATTAAAGAAGAGATTACCTTAGTCACAGTGATGCTGTATTAATAAATTGTGGCATGCACAAGAGAGGGACTTTTAAAAAACCTTTAAAAAAAATAATAATCCAGATGAAGAGACTAAGAATAAAATTGCATGATGAATGAATTTTAAGCATTTGAAATGCGTGCTGCTTTTGTGGGCAGGCTGCTTGATACTGAGCTTTGTGGGAAAGTGTAGCTTGCGATTCACTTTGAGGGGGTTCACCCTTTGCAATATCTGAAAATCGATCTCCGTTCATCTTTTGATAATACTGCATTCCAATTAAGTGAAGAAGTGACATCCCAACTTAATAACAGAAACGAGACAAACCATTCCTGGAGTTCTGTCCTATTTCAATGTAAACCCCAAGAATCAGTGTCCCGAGTAAGTGGTGCTAATTGTACTGTATATGCAGTGCTCCTGGTTTTTCACTGCCTTGTGCCTACTGTGGTGAAGATCGTTAAACCAACATACATAACACACATGTAACCTACATGTATATGGAGTGAACACTGAATGTTAATATTTGGTATCCATATGTCACCCTTCCTGTCAGTGGCAGCGACACCAGCACCCACAGATGCAAAGAGAAAATGTGTTCCTCTAACACTGCTAGTGAAGCCTTCCTGTTGGCACTTCCTGATTACTTTTTAATTTCATTCTGCAGCCTTGCTTTTCAAAAAGACTCATTTAGGGGCAATTAATTCCCTCTTTCCTTTAAAAAGTGAAATTGCTGGTGCAATTAACACAGGAGTAAGGACAGTTTGGGGTCAAGGATCACATCTTCTTAATGTTGGTGGAAGTTTGTCTGGAGGCAGTACTCTGCAAGGCTAGGGGATGAACTGGGAAGCTTTGCATCTGGCCCATTGGAATGGGTGGAACTTTACAGTGGAAAGTGGGGACTTTCTAGTGGTGGAATGCAGCAAATTTGATGAGAAGGTGGTAAAATTACAAGGCTGCTCATTTTTTCTTCTACAACCATTTTCTCCTTCCCTAATAATAATAACAAAGGCTTTGTTTTATTTGACTGTTTCAGGGGTGGGGAAACTGTGGCTTGGGATCCGCATGAAGCTTTTGGGCAGTTCAAGTTTAGTTCTTGTCCAGGGCTGGTCCTGGATCCCATGCTCCTTTAATGGTTCTGTGTTTTGTTTCATTGCACCTAAGTTTCAGCAGCTGAATCACCACTGCTCCTTGCAATCTCAGCACCCAGGAGTGCAAAACACTCACTCTGGGTCCAGCCACACGAGACAGGCTAGGGAGGCTGTCACTCTTTGGGTAGCCTTACCGCTCCCTGGGCAAATGAGCCACATGATGCAGTGACTCATGTGGCCAGGGCCCGCCAGGTGTTTGCTGAACCCCATGGAGGGGCAGTCAGCTGGCTGCTCTGCAATGCGTCTTTGGGAAAATCCCAAGGACACATCACAGTGACAGAGCAGCCTTACCCCAAGTGGGGTAGGGTTGCTCAAGACAGGGCAACCCGTGTGGCAGGACATGCTTGCCCCGCCACACTTGGAGCAAGACTGCACGGTTGTGAAAGCGAAAAGCGGAAGTGCCCTTCGCATGCAGCCATGTCGCAAACAGGGACCAGCTTCCAGCTGGGCCGGGCTGGGTGGGGAGGGGAGATGGGGCAGGGCTGGGAAGCTGCTCCTGTGGGTGGTGCCTCAGCTCCACGATGGGCTGAACCACCCACCTTCCCCTGTGCTCATGAGCCCAGCTGCTCCCTACACTGGCCCTGCAGTGTGACGGGGCCAATTGCCTTTCATGGGGCAGACAGCAATCCGGTCGGCTCCTGCTCGTCTGGCTACACCCAAAGCTGGAGAGGTTTATGTGTGTGTCTATCTTGTGGCTTTCAGCCATAGGAAGATTTTGGTACATGGCTCTTGGGGTTGAGAACTTTGTCCATCCCGGGCTACTTGACAGATGTGTTTACAACATTCCTCACAGGGGCATAGCTACCATGGAGTTAGGGAGATCGGTTGAGTCTGGGCCCTTTGGAAACAGCTTGAGCTCTGCTAGGGAATTTCCTGAGTGAATAGGGAAGGGAACAGAGCCAACACTCTGCCCCTGCCCACTCTGAAAAGTTTCTAGTGGTGCTCAGGCCCCACCAAGAAGAAAAATTTCATATAACAAGCAAGCTTCAGTCCCTGTCAGTGCCTTGGCCCTCTCAAGGGACTGAGGGAACAGCCTGGAGCCATGGCTAACATATGTGCCTTTTGGCCATCCCCCACTGCCCCACTCTCAGAAATTGCCACACCACCAGTGGGGAGTAAAGCCTTGTGCTCTGTGTACCTGCAGCCAGCTGCAAAGGGAGATGGGGCCTGAGGTTTGGCAGTGGTCCATTGGCCCAATTAGCTTGGGAATCCCCCGAAGAGAAGTTTGTAAGAGTTCCGAGGAGAACAATAGAATGACACAAAGGTTAGAAAATCAGCTATGGGGGAAAGTTAGGAGAACCAGACATGTTCAGTCTGGGAGGAAAGACTGAGAAAAAACATGACAGTTCCTTGCAGGGATGTTACACAAAGTGAGGCATTGATGTTTCTGCTAGTCAGTGAAGTCCCAGCAAAAAATGAGGAGTTTTAAGCTGCAGCAGCCCAAAAAGGACACGAGAGAACCGAGGGTTGTGCTCTCTGCAGCCACTTGTGGCCAGGTAGAAATTTCAGACTTTCTACAGAGGTGGGATCCCTCAGTCTACGTTGTACACCTAAGGATGAGTCAGAATGTGTCTACAGAGCCCGGGTGCACTGCTGCCACCACCACAGGATGCCAGAGCTTGCATTGTCTTGGAGGCAGAGTGTGGCTGGAGAGACAGTCTGGTGCTGTGCAAGAAACAGCATGAGTGCTGCCCACTTCCCAACCCTGGCAATTTACATCTCCCACCCCCTTCTCACACACTAGCCCGCTAGGTATAAACAGACAGACAGACAGCAGCTCTGAATTTGCCCACAGATACCCCCTGTCACCCCTGCATTTACCTGTCTGTCTGAAGAGCGCCCACCAGACATTCATCACTGAGCAGGCTGCAGCCACTCTGGGGCTGCCGTACGTGGAGTGCTCTGGAAGATTCATGAGCAGCATACCTCATGGAGGAAGCTGGCCAAACCTGGGGCAATAGGCAAACATAGAGCTCTTGTCTGTCTGTTGGGGGGACTAATGGAGCACCTACATGTCCATCCATCTGTTGCTGCATTCAGCACTATTGCCGCGGACAGCTGCCTAGAACATCACTAGAGTGACCCATGATTCTGTGATGGGGAGGGGGTTGCCACGTGGGTGGACCACAGCCATGGGATACCGCCAGTCCATTAGGGATGGGCAAATTCGGTTTGGAAGTTTGGAGTTCGGACTGAACTCGACCAGTTCGGTGACCGAACCGAACTTCCGAACCGAACTCAATTTTCGAACCAAACCGAACCGAATTTCCAAACTCGGCTCTGTTCACCCATCCCTAAAATATAATATTCCATTTAGTTCAATGGGGTTTGAATTTCCAAACTTTGTTCGGAAGTTTGGAGTTTGGACCGAACTCGAATAGTTCAGCCACGAGTTTCTGAACTGAACCGAATTACCGAAACTGGTTCTGTTCGCCCATCCCTACGGTCCATCTAATGTGGCCCCAGGCAGAGCTGGTAAATGGTGGGGGTGGGCCCTCCAAGCAGCTCTGGGCTTCAGCGGGCTCCCCGTCTGTCTGAAAACACCCAATGTGTCAGGTCAGGTGAGGTTGAAAGCAATCTCTGCATGTGAAGGGAGAGTGGTGGATGCCCCTTATTCTGAACACCCATTCCATTCCATAGAACTGTGATGTCCCTTATTTCAGTATCCCTCGGCTCTGCTGTGTTCCTTATTTCTTAAATTTTGATCTGGAGTGGCCACCCTATGTACAAGGCCTGGGTGTGGGGGCCCAAAGAAGGTCTTCATGTAGGTCCCCTACCTTCTTTAATTCAGCCCTTATCTTGGTGCTTAATATCTGAAGGCGAGGACTCTCCCTAACAGGGAGAGTTGAGACAGAAGCAACGATTGAGATATGTTTGCCAGTTCTTCTGCTCAGTTTAGACAGGTTTTGGCCTCTCAGTCTGAGTAACTATGCCATATTACAGTGGGGCTGGGAGGGCACCTTGAATCCCCACAGTGGTGAAGTAGGCTCTGTGGCATGGAGTCAGACGGCTGGCTACTTGTCATTCTCATCATGTTTCTCCACAACAGCTGAGGAAGGGGCCCAAACTTCAGGGGTGGGCGGGCAGGGACATTAGCAGTAAAGCCCCTTCTGGAAAGCAATCTCTGGTGTACAGCATTTGTATGTAAAGAATAATAATTAGGGGTGGGACTCTCAGTATTGCCGAGAACTGAGAGTGGCTGATAATGGCCCTCTCAGTTCTAATCCGATAATACTGATAATTCCTAGTAGGGTTGGGAAAAATTTCAGTTCCCCCGGTATCCGATACTGCCAGTATTTTGCTGTACCAGCAGTATTGGATTAATCCAGTAATTGGGGGTACCGGTGCCAGTTCCCCGTGCCGGAATTTTGTACATTGCGGCCATTGAAATGAATGGCCGCAATGTAAAAGAAAGAAACAAAAAAACCTCCACTTTCCCTCCCCCGTCCAGGCTGCGCAGGTGGAAGGGGGGACACCCCCACCCACCCACCCTGCCCAGCCTGGATTTTTTTTAAAAAATTTTTTTACCCAAAGTCCCTGCTTGTGCAGGCTCTGGGCCGCTGTCGTGCCGACGGTGGTGACCCAGACCCCGCACCGGTGGCAGCGACCCGGACCCCACACCAGCAGGTACTAGGGTGATCCCTGGGGTAGGGGGTGGTTTAACCCCCACCCCAGGGATCACCCTACCCCCTACCTTTTGCACTCCAGGTGGCGGCGGCTGCAGCATGGCGGTCCAGCGGCTTCAGCGCTTTACTAGGCCTTCCGGGGAAAGGAAGTTCCCCAGAAGGCCTAGTAAAGTGCTGAAGCCAGCCACCGCCGTGCTGCAGCCACCGTCGCTGCCTAGAGCGCAAAAGGTAGGCGATTCCTGAGTTGGGGGGTAGGGTGATCCCTGGGGTGGGGGTGTGTTAAACCACCCCCCACCCCAGGGATCACCCTAGTACCTGCTGGTGCGGGGTCCGGTTCATCGTTGGTGGCACGGTGGCGGCCCAGAGCCCACACTAGCAGGGACTTCGGGTTAAAACATTTTTTTTTTTAATCCAGGCTGGGTAGGGTGGGTGGGGGGGTGTCCCCCCTTCCACCCACACAGCCTGGGAGGGGGAAGTATTGTGTTTTTTCCCCATTGGTTTCAATGGGGACAGTTCCCCATTGAAATCAGTGTAAAAATACCAGTACCGGTATACCGGTTCTAATCTGGGGAACCAGTATCCAGTAAAACCAGTATCTATTTTTTTGCCTGAAATCCCACCCCATATTCTTAGTATAAGCAATATCGGTTCTTTTACATGATTGGATTTTTAACGTTACGGTTTTCCCCATTGAAGTCAATGGTGAAAACCACAATGTTAAAGATTCGATACTGATAGATACAATAGATCTGATTAATGGAGATCTGATATTGATATAGAACCGATACTGCAAATTAAGTCCCATCCCTATTGTTTTGTTTTGATGCATCTGATTTCTAATTATGTGTATATTAGGTGAGGGAAATTGTTTGCCATATTTATTGGTGTTAGGAGGGCTTTTGATTCTATTAATCATCATAACCTGTGGGCTAAATTGCCAGCGATGAATATTGAGCCACACTTTTTAGAGCTTATTATTCTTTGACATAATGATACCAAGGCTAAGGTGAGATTCCATCCTATCAGTTACGGGTGGAACTCTTAGTATTGCCGAGAGCTGAGAATGGCCAATAATAGCCCTCTTGGTTCTAAGTCGATAATACCAATAATGATCTGTATCGGCAATATCGGCCCTTTTACAGTATTGGATTTTTAACATTGTGGTTTTCCCCCATTGAAATTAATGGTGAAAAACGTAATGTTAAAGATCCAATATCGATAGATACAATAGATACGATAGGTGGACATCCAATATACAACCGATACCGAGAATTTACCCAAATTCCCATCGCTAATAATAATAATAAATTAATTACTGTACTTGCTTTCCACAGATTTGTGTCTATTGTATTTGTACTTTGTATTTAAAATATACTCTTCAAATAAAGATGTGTATTTAAAGTAGAGGGATTATTTGTTTTAATGCATAGCTTGGGTGTATGAGAGGATATTGTTCCCAACTAGTAACCCCTGAGCAGGGACCCGAGTTGACTGCATTACTGCAATTTGCAGTGATTTTTGCAGAATCAGCCAATCCTCACAGAATCAGCCAATCCTCTCAGTGCCAGGCTGAAATTGCAGTGACACTGCAGTGACACTGCAGTGGGGGCTGTCTGCAGGATCTTTAAATCCTGGCTCAGGCATAAACTTGTCATCTGACCCCAAACTAAAACTGCTGCTGCAGCTGCTGTCTGTCCGGGAGGTGTGACCATGACCCGAGGGTAAATAGGCCCCTGAGAGATGAACTGTGGGTGAGTGGGGTCTGAAGGCCCTATGTTTGGGTGAGGGAGGTCTGGGGTTTTAATATGAGGTGGGAATTCTGGGGTGCTGAAATTCCAGCGGATTTGAGTTGTGTTTGATTAGCAAAGTTGTGATTCTATGTCAAACCTGTTGCAAATTTGTTTCCCAGCATGCATAGTTATGCAAATCAAGTTAATTATGCAAATATTAATGCTCGCGGTGAATTTGCAGAATTTGGCTTCACTGGTTGCAGAATTTAAGATTTTTTGGTGCAGTGAACTTGGGTCCCTGCCCCTGAGGCTTCAATTAAGTAACAAGAAGGTAGAAGGGGTGGGGAGCTCAGGTCAGGTGCTAGGGTATTACTAAGGCGGGCTATGAGACAGCCCTTATTTTAAGGAAACATCCCCTATTTTATAGCCCCATCACTCCACAGAACATAATTCGCACCTCTTATTTAAGATTCTACAGCTCCATACAATATAATGGATGCCCTTTATTTCAAGCTTAATGGGTCCCCCTTATTTCAGAGCCCTGAAGATCCATCCAACCTAATGGGCATCCTTATTCCAGAGCCCCAAAGCTCCATCCAACATAGTGGGTGTCCCTTATTTTTCAGCCCTGCAGCTCCTTGGTGTCCTTTATTTCCGAATTTTTGAGCTCGCACCTCTATCATTAGGTGATCTAAGCTCAATTTCTATAGTCTGTGAAACCCTCAAAAGTAATCATAGGGGTTAAATGTGATCCCCGCTCATTCAGTGCGTATCAGTAACATAGGTTCTGTCTGAACTAGGAAAAGGAGTAGAGCTTAGCTAATGTGCCAGGAACCCATGGAATGGAATGGAATCAGTATTAGTTTAAAGGAAGGTTTCTGCCCCTTTCTTCCCACCTGCTGACCCATGCTGTCCCCAGACTCATGTGGATGAGTTTCAGCTCCCAGGGCTGTAGTGTAGAAGGAAGGTGTAGCAGTGTATAGATTCTCCCTGCTGCTGGAGAGCTTCTTCCTTTCTTTGTCTCCCCTCGGGTTAAAGCTGAAGAAGCATCCGCAAGCTAAGATGTGACTGGGGCTATTGTAAACCTTGCTGACCCAGAAGAGAGGAGGAAATGTGAGACCTTTCTACCTGAGCTGGCTGGGAGCAGCCAGAAATTTTAGCCAGGAGGCCTGTTGTGACCTAAGGGCTGGCCTGTGGTTTTCTTTGCTTTTGCTTGTTCTGTAAGTGTTGTTGATTAAATAGATCCTGAACTAAAGGACCTAGAGACTTAGGCTTTCTTGTGCTGTGCTGTGCCTTCTGGGGCTGGGAAAGACAGCCCACCAGCCTACAGAAGGTTCTGGGTTTTTTTTATGACTCTTGACATTGCTGACATCATCCCAATCCTGTAGCTGCTCCTACGGACATTCATGTAATTGTATGTTCCAGCAGCTTCCTCATGTATGGCCAAGGGCCGTTTTTCACTGCGTTTCTGCCATTGCTGCCAATGGGAAAAACAAAGTGAACACAGTTCCCTGCCTTTGGCTCTTGAGTGACCACAGATTGGAAGTGGAACAGTTATCTATATGTAACAGTGGCTACGTGATAGTAGCAGATGTGTGATCTCCACCACCATGATTGCTGGAGTCCCAATCGGTGGTAAGCGTGTAGGTATTAGGATGCCTATTTCCACAAAAGAACACGGCACCCACTGTGTTTAACACTGAAAACAAGGGGCTAGCATTTACTGTGTAGGTTGGTGTTGTCCTCCACTCCACGAGGAGCACTGAGGGAGTCCTTGCCTGTGGAGAAACCTGCTGCACGTTGTCATGGGCACTGGAAGAAGGGTAACCTCTTTCCCCCTCCCGCTACCATCCTCCTTCTGAAATGAATTGTGCAGTCATTTTATGCTTCATTTGCCATCGTGTCAGTTGTTAAAGAAGCCAAACGCTACCCTGAGGCCCAGGGAGCAGCATGACCAATTCTAACAACACTTTTTAAAACAACCAAAGTCTCCTAAACCCTGGTTTTGATTCTGGAATACAGGCACTGTTCTGTATCCCCTATCTGTGACCCTTCTCTGCAGAGAAGGACATTTATTTTTAGAGCTGTCTGTTCCGGTTTGTCAAGTTTCAGTATGGAGAATCATGTAGAAATAAAAGGAATTCCCACAGAGAAATGCAGGCAGCGTCCCTGGCAAATCCAGCCATGGGCTGTGGAGAGGGGAGGGAGAATGGGCTCTTCCCCCTGTTGTGCCATGTCATGGAGGCTGTGAAGTGTCATCACTGGGCTTCTTCCTACCCACCAGATCTTCAGAATGGAAGGGTCTACTCACCACTCTGAGATTGTGAGGACTCACCAGCCTTGAACCCAGGTCTATGGGGGTTCCAAGCAGAGGGTTTAGCTACTCTGTCACTAGGAAATCGTTCATGGACCAGGGTCCTTGGTTCTGGACCTGTCCTGCAATTGCCTGCCAGGACTATACAAGGATGGGACAGAAAACAAGAAGTCATCTGAATAATGTGACAACTCCTGGAACCTGTGCTCCTGTCAAGTTCCTGCTCCAGCCTTAGCCCCTTGTCACATCAGTTGTGTTCTGAGCCCTCCCAACCTCCACCTCTCAATGGCCTTGGACTTCCTAGCTCCTGACTCAGTTCTAGCTACTCAGCTCCTGACTGCTGCATGTTGATTTGGCTTGGTTCTTGATTTGGTTTCAGACTCCCTGGCTTGACCTGGCATTGTTCTCAAAATAACTTTGGCTTGTCCTTGACTGCCCTTGAATTCCAACCTCATGACTTTGACCTCACTTCCAGGGCCGGCCCCGGGGTTTGTGAGGCCCTGTGTGAAGTCTTGGTTCAGGGCCTAATTTGCATAATTAGGTGGAGCCTAATTATGCAAACATGTAAATTTACATAAAATTTACTCCCTCTGGACAGGAAGGATTCCCATTCTCCACCCCTCCGAGTAGCCATGGACAAGCATGGCCTCCAGTGTTTTCCCCTCCTACCTCCCCAGCCAAGCATCTACCACCACTCCAGGAGTGGTTCCACTGCAGAGGCAGCCAGGCAGGCAGTGAGGCAGGCACAGAGAGAGACTGCGTCCACTGCTTTACTTGGGGTGGGGGGTGAGGGGTGAGCTTAGCCAGTCTGGCCTCCAGGGCCTGTTGCTTCTTGCTGCCGGTGTTGCCTGTGCCTTGTACATGCACATGATGTGACTAGTCCAAAGGTGCTGCTATCAAACACACAAGACACACAAAATGCAGCTAGCCTATTAAGCACATTATGCCATATATATAACCAGTTCAGTTGTGCCCCTATAATCAATTCACACTGCCCTCATCCCATAACCAGTTCATTTGCATCCCCGCCCCCATATAATCAATTCACGCTGCCCCAGGGGCACAAATTAAATGGTTATGGGTGGGGAGGCAACATTTGATTATATGTGGGGCGCAAATTAAATGGTTATGGGATGCGGGTTAGCAATAACTTCATTAAGAAAAGCTAGTGCAATAGCAGCCATAATAATCTCAGAACCATAGTTGCAGATTTTCCACGATAGAATAGATATTGCTTTACATCCTAAATTCCTACCTCAGGTAATATAAGTAAGACAGTTGTGAGAATGTGGCCGTTTTTACACAGGCCTCTCCCACCCATGAACATGCAGATTTTATCTGCATGTTCATGGGTGGGGGAGCTCTGTGTAAATGACGTGGTGCATGCACCCATGGTGAGTGGGAGTGCATGCGCGCCTGCCTAACATGCATCCTCACTCACCCCCCCACTTGTCCCCACGCGCGGAGCAACTGGGAGAAACGGCAGCTACTCTGTGTGTGTGGATGAGTGGGGGGTGAGTGGGGAATGTGTCTTCGGCCGTGTGCACATCCCGCCCACACACCAGCATGCCCATGGACCCCCCCACTCGGCATAGCCATGTAAAAATGACCTGTGAGGAGCCACTTGAAGAACAGAAGGTTGCTACCTTGTAAACAAGGTTATTATTATTAGTAGTATTTTATTTTATTATTAACAAACATTTATACAATCTGAGACTGAGAGATGGGAGCTGGGGAGAGACATAGGAAGGGGAACAGAGGGAGAGACAAGGGGTCTAACATTCATGAAGATGCGAGGTCTCAGGTGCACGTACTTGGCTTGGTTACGATGAGAATGACAGCAGGCAGGTCCATGTGGCAAGGATAAGGGTACACAGACCATAGGTATAGGAATAGTGACTCAGCAGGATAAAGAGTCAGAGAGAGCAGAGCGAAAGAGGTGAGTTTTAAGGAGAGATTTGAAGGTACGAAGGGAGGGGGCAAGGCGGATGTGGACAGGGAGGGAGTTCCTGGCATGGGGGGCAGCAAGTGAGACGCGACGAAGGTGGTTAAGGGAGCAGGGACGGCGTGGAAGGGTGAGAGAAGAGACAGAGGAGAAGCGAAGTGCATGGACTGGACAGGGCTGGCCCAAGGGTTTGAGGGGCCATGTGCCAAGCCTTGCTGCAGGGCCCCAAAGGCCGGTGGAACCTTATGGCTGCACTGAAATTTATAGCTTCCTTGCACGTTCATTTTCAATCGTGTGCGCCCGCCTAACACGCATCCCCACTCACCCCCCCCGCTCGTCCCTATGCACGGTGCAACCGGGGGAAACGGTGGTTAATATGTGGGTGTGGATGAGTGGTGGGTGAGTGGGGATGCATGTGCAGCCGTGTGCATGCCCCATCCACGCACTGGCGCCCCCACGGACCCACCCACCCAGCGAAGCCATGTAAAAATAGCATGTGAAGAGCCACTCAAAGAAGAACAGAAGGTTGCTACCTTGTTAATAAGGTTCTTTGAGATGGATCCCAACATTCTCACACGACACCCACCCTTCCAGTCTTGCATGGAATTTTTTCCTTATATTTCTAGAAAGGGTTGGAAGGAACTGTCATTCTGAGGGGGAGAGTGCTTTTTATACTACAGGAGCTTGAGACCATCATGTGGTCTATTATTTGAATAGGGTGAGTGTGCACAATCCAGTTATGAGAATGTTAGGTGCCATCTCAAAGAACCTTCTTTACAAGGTAGCAACCTTCTGATCAGCAGTGGGCAGGCGCTTTTTGTAAACAAACAGCTTTATCTACCAGTCAGATGGGTTGTCCCAGATGCTGCTGCTGCAGTGCTACAGGAGGGAGAGGCAGGTGAGGGATGGGGTCCCCATGCCTGGGGCCAGCCCTGGGGGCAGACAGTGGCGGTGGGGGGAGGGGCGGAGCTTTCTACCCTCCCTAAGGAAAGGCTCCCTCTGGTAGAGGCAGGCAATGAGAACTGAGCAGCCCCAGCCCGGCTGCCTGCCTGGTCTCACCACTCTCCCCCTTTTTATGGGGCAGACAACGGGCTGGGGGGGGCGAGCTTGCTACCTTCCCCCTCCCAAAGGAAAAGCTGGCTCCCTCCAGTAGAGGCAGTGAGCACTGAGCAGCCCCGGCCTGGCTGCCTGCCTGATCTCGCTCTCCCCACCGGGCAGACAGCATTGGGTGCCCCAAGGAGGCAGAGGCGCAGAGCGGAGGGGAGGGTGGGGCATGTGCCAGCCAGCAGGGGGGGCCAGGGCCATGGGGGGGGAAAACCCAAGATGGTACAGGCAGCCGGGCAGCAGGCTTTGCTACCAATGGGGGTGGGGAAACATTTTTTAAAACGGCTGTGTCCCAACTCCCTCTCCAACCCACAGCGGCGGTGCTGCGGGGCTCCCTCCCTCTAAGGCTGCCGTGGGGCCATGTGCCTGGGCACCAGTGGCACATGCCTCGGGCCAGCCCTGGGGCTGGAGTATGGAGGGAGATAAGCGCAGAGAGGTAGGGGGAGCGAGGTTATGAAGAGCTTTATAGGTGAAGACTAGGAGCTTATGCAGGATTCGTTCAGGCAGCGGAAGCCAGTGAAGCAAAGAGAGGAGGGGCTGCACATGGTCGAAGCGACTGGCGAGGTGGATGACCCTGGCAGCAGATTTTTGGACGGAGATAAGGGGAGAAAGGTGAGACCAGGGAAGGCCAGAGAGAAGGAGGTTACAGTAATCGAGATGAGAGATGACCAGAGCATGAGCAAGAGTTTTGGCAAATGAGACAGAGAGAAAGGGGCAAATCTGAGCAATGTTATGGAGGCAGAAGCGACAGGATTTAGCAACAGAGTCAATGTAGGGTTTAAAAGAAAGGGGTGAGTCAAAAATGAAGCCTAGGCTAAGGGCATGGGGGACAGGCAGGATGGTGACCCCATCAATAATTATTGACAGCGAGGAGGGAGATGAAGAATGAGCGGGGAAGATAAGGAGTTCAGTTTTAGCCATGTTGAGTTTGAGTTGACGTTGAGACATCCAGGTAGAGATGTCAGAGAGACAGTTGATGAGACGAGCTTGA
>QEPC01008951.1:6572929-6597702 GCA_003113815.1 Sphenodon punctatus
GAACGGATTAACCACCCCCCCCATGGTCAAGGAAAGCCCTGAACAGACATGACGGGACCGGGACCACGGCAGGGAATCAGACCACCGGACCACGGCCTGGGGCAGCACAACAGACATTACGCTGATCCCGGGCCGGGCCGTAGTCAAAGCACCCGAAAGGCGCTGGGGCGGCTCGTCCCAGCTGCTGTCATGTGCCCTTTAAATCTCCCTCCCCGGTCTGCGTTGTTGCTGGTTGCCTGACAGCGACGCTGCGTGCTTTGTCCCCGGCTGGGAATCATTGTCTTTGGTTCCGGCCGGTGGTTGCCGTTCAGACATTACTTTTTTTTGTTTCCCGTTGGGAATCTCTTTGACCACACTTTCGGAGATGGTCCGGGCCGGAGCTCCAGAAGCGTGGTTGATTTTGACCCCATGTGGGTATTGACCGTGGTGAACATCTGGCAGCCGCCGAACAAACAAGCAGGCCGCTTTGGCCCCCTCGTGGAATTGATCGTGGTTCACTGTGGTTGAGCATGATCTCGTAATGACTGAAATCGCCCATCGTGACACTCTTTATTGATGGGGTGACATCAGAAAGGGGATGGGAAAGTCCCTATGACCCACCACCTTCCTGATGTGGCTGCCTCCTGTACCACCCCCCAGAAGCTCCAATTTCTGCAGGTTACTGGGGGCACCCAGGTCCAGCCTTAGAATTTGCAGGGCCCAGCACAAAGATGGCCCTGCTCCTTTAGGGCGTACCCTCCTTGGGGCCCTAGAGGTGGTCATGTCCCACTGGGAGGGAGGGCCTGCACCCTGCCATAGTGAAAACAGGGGTAACTGCGGGGCCATGGGAGGAAGAGAAAATAGTGGGACCTTGGGCAGTCACCCTGGGATGCCCTGTGGTAAAGCCAGCCAACCTTGGAGACACCCCTGGCTGACCTGCAGAAATGGGGCTTCCCTCCGAGCCCATAGACTCTGGGTCAGAACCTGGAGTTTCTGAAAGAAACCCAAAATGACAGCCTTGCTACTTCAATGACCATACACAGACAGTGTGGGTGCTTGGCTCTGACTGAGGATTGCTAAACAAGTCAAAATGGCAAAACAGCTGTGTGAGTAGTTGCCAGGTCGGTGTCTGCAAGTTAATGCTCTCGCTTCTTCCTGAAATTTGCACATTTCTTGTCTAAAAGGGAATAAAACTATTAGCAGCAAACAATTAATTCAACGATTATAGTCCCTTGCATTGTTCACAGACTGTCCATAAGGTGCACCCACTGTAGTAGCTGAGGGTGCTTTCCCTCAGTACAGCCAGCGAGGTATTGGTAGCAATTAAGCACTATCCTCCCCATTTTGCAGATGAGGCAAGAGCTTTCTCACGTTCATTAATATGCACCTATTGGCGTTGTGGAGAAGACTACAGGCACACAGCTTCAGTCTTGTGAGAAGGGTGGCAATGCAGATCTTTGTCTACAAACATGCGTGTCAGGCAGAGCACCTTTTCCCTACCCTGTTTGCAGGCAAAGATCTGCATCTCTGTCCGTCTCGCAAGACAGAAGCTGCAGCGCCAATAGGTACATATAAATGCATGTGAGAAAGCGGTCTCAGAGAGACTGAGATTTCCCCAAGGAGTCTGTGACAACCAGGAATTTACCCCCAGTCTCCCAAATTTCAGATTCGTGCTCTACCTCCTCGGCCACACTCCCTGATCAGGTTAATGGCTTTATGCATTGGTTCATTATTTTAGAATTAGTTGTTGGTTTATGCAGACAAATGGCAGCCTACAGTTAGGTCAAATTATTTTACCATTTATGCATTGTTTGTAAATTCATTTACTGTTAATATTTATTCATTGTCCATTGGGCAGGGTGTGATTCGTCACTCAAATCACATGGTAAGTTTCTGCTCCCTGGTGGGACATGGGACGACTCCCAAAGCCAGAAGGTCCTTTGCAGGTGGCCTCTGGAAAACCTCTGGTGCAAATGCATATTTGTACAAATAGATCTGCAAGTTGCCATCTGAACAGGTAGTTCTGCGTAGCAAGATCCCAAACTAAGGATGCTTGGTTTCTAAAGAAGACCAAGGCTGGGAACTGATCAATGGAAGTCAAAGGTGCTCGTTTGGTAGCCAAAAAAATAAAATAAAAATCCATCTCTCCATCCAGGTGGATCGGTGCCCAGCCCTGCTTACCTTTGTGTCTTCTTCCTCTGAATTCCCTCATGTGAGTGTCTGTCTGTGGAAGGCGATAGATGAAAGGGATCCAAACGCCATCCCTCAAAACAAATCCAGATTTTACTCTAGTGAATTTTTATTTTTACTAATACGTTTTCTTCCTCTCGTCTCTCCTAGCCCTTTCTTTCCTTTGGACAAGAAGGGAATTGCTTATCTATCTCTATACCATATTATGGGGAGGCTGTGATCGGCAGGAATCCAGTTATCTCAGCACGCTCCTTCCTGTTACACACACACACGGTTAATCTTTGATATATCACAGGTGACCGGCTCAAAGCTACTTCTCTCCCCAGCAACAACAGCTGTTTTGTGTTCTGCCTTTGCTGCATGGCAGCGAAGAGCATCACTCTGGAAATTGTTTGTCTCTCCCATGGAGTCTGCACAGTATGCGTTACAGTATTACACTCGGCTAGTGTGCGGCGCTATTAATTCTTATATTGCTGCTGCAGCAGTTCAGTTTTGGGGTTTTTCAGATTTGTTTTTTTTTGTTTAATTTAGACCTCGTTATGGATTTGGTTTTTCAGTTTCGGATTTTCCTCATTGAAGTCAATGGGAAACCGATCCGTACTCCCATCCGTCCCAGGGTAGTAGTCTGACTTCCCCTACCCCCATTCTCCAGGGCCCCGGAGTGGTACTTACCGGCCTCACAGGGCTTGACTGAAGCACCGTTGCTGCTGTAGGGGCTCTGGCAGGCTCCCTCGCCATGGCATCCTCCCTGCTCCTTTTTGTGCATGCACAAAATAGCTGCTGGGGATATTGCAAATGGCCACTGCCCTTAACCAAAATGTGGTGGCCAAAATGACACCATTTCGGTTAAGGGTGGCAGCCAATGGCAGTTGGTCTGCACATGCCTGGTTGCAGGCTGAGCATGCCCAGATTGGCTGCCATTTTCCAAGATGGCACAGACGCTGCCAGTGCTGTTTTGGAAAATGACTGTGCATGTGCTGAACAGCCATGGTGGCCATTTTTGCGCATGCGTAGTTATTTTTTTCTAGTATTTCTGCTCGGCGTGGCCCTGAGAAGGCGAAACCAGGTGCTGTAGGTCGACCTGCCAGACTCTAGAACCTGGGGAAAAAGGTAAGCAAACCACCTACCCCCCTCTGCCTCCCCACCCAGTTCTGCCTCCCAGCATCCCTGCCCTAGGCTCCCCTAATCTTCTGCCTGGCCGCTCGTCCCAACGCTGCTGTGGCAGGTGAGCATGGGCAGGGGTTCAGGGAGGCAAATTTCCCCCCTCCCCACCCCCGCGCAGCTCCTCTATCCTCAGCTCTGCCTCCCCTAGACCCCTGCCCAGCACCCGGGCTGGGCAGGGGTCATGGGGAGGCAGAGCTGGGGACAGTTTGGTGCACGCAGAAGCTGCTCCAAGTAGCTTGATAGACCCCACCAGGGGAACCAAACTTTTTAGATCGTATCCCCCGGTAGGATTGGATTGCTTTGGATCAATTTGATTAATCCAAAATTGGACTAATTGTATCGATCTGATCCTGATGTACTCATCCCTAGTTCCCAGGGTTTTCCTCCCCAAAGAGCTCTAGCCAAGCCAAGTCAAGCCAAACCCTCCCCAATAGCGTGGTTAGCTCACACCTGTAGTCTCCAGGTTTGGTTCACTGGGAATAGCTGCTCCAAACTCTTAGTTCTCCTTTGGTCTGCTCTCTAAGGTATACAGAACTCAGCTCTCCTGCTGGTACAGCACAGTGTACAAGCCACACTGCCTCAACGTACTAACTTCTAGCCAACTCACATGCTCTGCCTGACTCTGGTTTTTGGGCTTTTCAGTGTCTCAGCCCAGATGTCGTTAGGTGCCTCATTAGCTTCTGTTCACCCAGTTTCTTAAAGGGCCCCTGCCCATTTAGGCTTACATGAGTTTGCTAACAGGCTACTCATCCTGCCTATCACTGTAATCTTGTTACATACAGATTGCGTCAGATTAATCGGGCTGTTACGGATTAATCCGAAACTGAAATTCCCATTCTTGATCACGAAGAATTAAAATCCTCCAGAATATCTTCCAGCCCCCTCCACCTCTGAAGGGGAACATCCCACAACTTGGGTACTGCAGACCTCATCCCTACAATTTGGGCACCGATAGCCTATGTGCCAATCCATTCCCTTACAACTTCTTTGAGAAAAGATCTAGGAATTTCCTGTGGATGTAAATTACTTCTGGTAAAATGAGGACCTCCGGCAACACCAGTTGGGACATATGTAGGCTTACCATTTCCAACTGCTCCATCCGATCTAGTGTGTGGCAGTCAATACATGACCCTTTGTTAGATTAGCCCCCCTGCCCCGGCGCCGGGAGCTCTGTGGGCAAAGAATATCGGCCTGCTAGAAGGCCATACCCCCGACACTCCCCCCAAATCCGCTACCCTCAGCAGTGTCTCCAGGAGCACCCAGCGCCTTAGGGGAGTTCCCCCCAGCGTCACAACGGTTGCAGAGGCCAGGGATTCCTCCCCTGGCCCCGCAGAGTGTGGGGTGGGGCCAGTGCCATCGCGCTGCTCGCAACACCTGCAAGCACGCCGAGGGGGCATGGCAGGCAGTATAAACGCCGGCGCTGTGAAGCACACAGCACTGGTGATCAGAGAAACTAGCCCCTAAGTTGAGAGCATTGCTGCCTGATATCTCCTTGTCTTGTCTCCTCCTTGAGCCCTTCCCTTCCTCCCTGCTTCGACAAGTGACGGCTGAGGAGAGTGCTGTATGTGTCTGGTGAGTGTGTTGGCCCTGCGTGTTTCCCTTGGTGTGTAGGCCCTTCGTGTTTCCCTTGGTGTGTAGGCCCTTCGTGTTTCCCTTGGTGTGTAGGTCAACCTGCCAGACTCTGGAACCTGGGGGAAAAGGTAAGCAAACCACCTACCCCCCTCTGCCTCCCCACCCAGTTCTGCCTCCCAGCATCCCTGCCCTAGGCTCCTCTAATCTTCTGCCTGGCCGCTCGCCCCAACGCTGAGAGTTAGTGAGAGTGTCTGCATGACAGTCTGTTCCGCCTCCCCATCCAGGGTTCCGCCCATCCCTCCCACATGACTGACCCCTTTCCCTTCCCCCCGTGGCCCTGGGCCCTTGATCCCTCCAACCCTCACCATTGGCACCAGGTTTTCCCTTCCCCCGTGATGTGTGTCGTGTCCGAAGGGTGGTTGAACGGTGAGACAGGGCACTCCAGTACCATCTGCTCAGCGCCCTATGATGATAGAGGCCTAATCCCTTGTAGGATTTCAAGGCCACTATCCTGACGGGCACGTTAACCCCACCCTCTCCGTTTGGAGCATCAGTCTGAGTTGCCCGTGTCTCACACCCCAAATTAGCAGCCAGCAAAGTGTGTGTCTAATTGTACATTGGAGAATGATCTTCCTGCCCCCTGTTGTGCTTAGTACATGTCCAGAAGCCTGGAATGTGCGTGGTTGCTATTACAAAACACAACTGGCAAATCAGAGCAGGAAAAACTGTTGATCACAGAAATGGCCTCTTTTATGCTTAGTGCTGGGGCTGAAGAAAGAAGGACTCTTGCATCCTTCACAAGATAAGGAAAGAGCAGGTTCAGAGCAGGGCAGCAACAAGGCTGGTGCTACCATAGAGGCAGTGCAAGTGGCTGCCTAGGGCAACCATTTGAAGGAAGCAGCAAAAACTACAACCGACTCCACATCTGGTAAGCTCTGTGACTGATCGGGAGTTGGGAGTGGTGGGAGGACCGAGGCTGCATAGGGAAGCAAAAATCTTTGTGCCATTCCTGGGTGGCAACAAAGATGATAAAAGGTGTAGAAAGCAAGTCGTATGAGGAAAGGTTGAAGGAACTGGGTATGTTTAGTAGGGATGTGCGAACGCGGTTCGGAAGTTTGGACCGAACTTGACTAGTTCGGTCGACCGAACCGAACTTCCAAACCGAACTCGAATTCGACCGAACTGTTCGGTCAAATCCAAATCAGTTCGGAAGGCAAAAAACAGCTTAAAACACCAGTTTTGAATGTACAAACTCAGTTTGGAAGTTCGGAATCTGACCGAACTCAACTAGTTCGGTCAACCGAACCAAACTCGATTTTTGAACCGAACCGAATTTCCGAACTCGGTTCTGTTCTCACATCCCTAATGTTTAGTCTAACAAAGCGAAGTTTAAGGGAACACATGATAGCAGTCTTCAAATATCTAAAGGGCTGCCACCAAGAAGATGGCAAGGAGCTGTTCTGAATTGCTACAGAGGGAAAGACTAGAAATAAAGGGCTCAAGTTACAGGAAGGGAGATTTTGGTTAGATTGCAGGAAACATTTCCCATCAATAGGAGCTGTTCAGTGATGGAACAAGTTGCCTAGGGAGGTCATAGGTTCTCCATCACTGGAAGTTCTCAAAAAGAGTCTGGAAAGCCATGTCAGAGATGTGAGAATTGTAGTCATCCTGCATCTAAGTTGGGGGTTGGACTAGATGACAGTTAAGTCCCTTCCTACTCTGAAATTCCATGATTCTATGATTCCAAGACTAGAAAAACACTGAGAATTTAGAGCTGAAACAAGCAGAAAAAAAATTTACTCGCAAGAAATTTTACCGTATCGGGAACTGGGATCCATTTCTTGATGATTTGCTGATACTGATACGATTTCTCGATTCTCACAGTACTGCAAGATACCATCCAGATTAACTGACTTTCTGTTTACCATGTATCGTTCATTTACCGCTTACTGCATTGCTGAGGATACCGTTATACTTCCAGGTTTGTTGTTTCTGCATTTCTGAGCCAATCACTGCGAATAGCGCCCCCCTTAGCCCCCCCCCTCCCCCCAACACCGTTTTTTTAAAGTGCCTCTTTTCCAGTACCTCCAATCAGAATTGTTGTTGTATTTTGTTCCCTTTTCTTTGGTCAATCTGCAACTGAATTGCAGATTTGTAAAGGAATCTGCGTACCAGCGAATGAGCAACAAGCAACTATAAGGGAAAATGGAGTGCAGAGAAGGCAGCCAAAATGTGGTATTGCATCTGTATTACCTCTCGGGATTTGAACTTGATGACAAACTGGCAAACAGCAAAGCAATAAACGGGATCCCAGTAAGCAGAAAGCAGGTATAGCGAGAAACGAAATGTCAATTGAGACGTTGTTGAATACCAAGAGGGTCTCAATTCAACTGAAACTGTACTGGGAACCAGAACTTTGACAGGAATACCCATTTTTGTGAAATCTCATTTCACCCCTATTGGAGACCCATCTGCAGGGCTTAATTTGGGGGAGGGGGACTTAAATTCAGGGAGCTGAGTCCCAGGAAATGTTACCAGTAAGAGTGTGCACCCCAAAATAAAAAAGACCAGAAAAAGGCTGATATTGGCCATTTCGGGGTTGGAAGCGAAAGTCAGAAAAAACCTGCATAGTTTATATGGCTTTGGTTAATGACTTCCCCACCCCATGCACTGGTCGTCATAGAGACTGAATAACAGGAACTACTGCTTTATAGTCGGCAGTAGAGAGGAGGCTAGGCCTGTGATTGGGTTGCTAGCTGAAGAATAGGGTTCATTTTCCTTCTTTGACAGCCTCTGAGCTGGGAGGAATGGCTTCTGGGGCAGGCTTGGGCCGCAGCAATTTGTTTTTTTACAAATTAAGAACTGCCCATCCGCATGGTGTGCTTCTGTCTAGAGCCAGCCCTGCATGCATCACCTTTATCTTTGACATAAACCCACCTCTTCTTACAGTATGCTGCAGGCAGAGACAGAGACAGAGAGGGTGGTTAGTGGTTACCATGTTGGTCCAAAGTGTACAAGATGAGGGCAAACCAGTTCAGATGATATTTTTTATCAGATCAGCTTCTGTTAGCAAGAGTGTGCAAGCTTTTATGCCACTTATTGGGTCCCTTCCTCTGGCATGTGAGATGGCCAGAACCTAATTACATATAGAGCAGATGTAAGACAGGTAAGCAATACTTGGGAGGGTATTGTAAGAGAAAAAGGCATGCCATTTTGATCATTTAAATTGCACAATAAACAAAATGCAGGCTAAGAATAATACAAACCAGCTACTGATAAATGACTGTTAATTAAGTTGGTCAGAGGATGAGACCTCTAGCTATAGGGGGCTGAGAGCAGGAAATGGATCACTCTATTACAACCTGCTCTGTTCTTTTCTAATGCAACTGAAGTTGGTCACTGCTGGAGATGGGATGTTGGGCTTGATGGACCATTGGTCTGACCCAATATGTTCTTAAGGAATGGAACTGTAGGAAAAGAAAGGAGAGAGTTAACATTCCTAAATAGATCGTTTTCTGTATAACAATCACTTGGGAGGGGCACTAAGAAAAGAGTCAGCTTCTGTGGTATTAAAAGTTTAAAAATACAATGAGGCAAAAGCAAGGATCAAATGAAAACCAGACAGAAATAGGGCTAGGATAGTAAGGATGAATGTGGAATCTTGCCCGTTCCAATTATTGGTCAGAAACTGACAGCTTTGCCTGTTCCGATCAAAAATGAACACAAATGGCTGCTGCCCTTATCCCAAATGGTGGCCATTTGTGCATGCATAGTGGCTATTTTTTTTCTTTTCCTTTCTTTTTGGTTGGGATTCCAATAGGAATGTGTTCTAACTGGAATTCTGATCGAAAAAAACAACAGCTATTCTGTTTTCATGGACATTTCTGTGGAAATGGAACAGCTATTTTGATTCAGGGCTATAGGATAGTGCATATTATATATTTTAGGGAGGGGCAAGGGAGAGATGCACTAAGCATTCTAGGGCATTTAAAAAATTTAAAACAATATTGGGAACATAGCAGGGAAGAGACAATGACCGACCGTGTAAAAGGGTAGCTTTGGCATCATCAGAAATGGCACAGGCCCTTATACTAATGGAAGATAGTGCCTTGGCTAGTATTAACTAGGTGCTACATCTCTGAATAGGATTGTGATTTGCAAGCAATCAGGTTAGAGAAGCCCAAGGAGGAGGGAGTGTGGAGGAGGGAATGCTAAAGTGAGAAAAAGCCACTTGAGAGAGAGAGGTAGTAGTGGAAACCGTGAGTGTGACCATGGAGGATACCTGGGTGACTTAGCAGTTTCACAGACTTATCAGCAAGCCTCTCCATTGGGAACCATCCTGCTATCACCCCAGAAGGGTCTTGTCTTGTGTTTAAGGACTGTGTGGTTTGTTCTGGGTCCCTTGATAAGCTGGACAAGTACCCTATATTGGTGGAGCATGCTGGCTATTGGGGAGGCAGAGGCCGCCAGACATCCAAACAGATATAAAGACTATATAAGTATGGACAATATATTGCAGAGGTCTGGATGGTTGCCTAGGACTAAAGGCCAGTATAATAGCTCGGCCTATGAAAGACTTGAGAGCAGTGTCTCTCTCTGGTGGGCTGTGTAATTCCCCAGAAAGCGGCTCATCAGTGCCGCCAAGAGACGCAGGATGAGAGCACCCAGCTATGGACAGGTGACTGGTTACATTCCTATAGTAGCTTATGAAGCCCAAATCTGAATTTAGTCCATGTTTTTAGATATCTGCTAAAGCTATGAACTTTAGTTCCCAGCCCATCTTGTAAAGGTGTTGTACAGTTTATTTTTCAGGACAAGGATAGAGAGATCTGAAATTGAGTCATCATTCTGGGAGAAGTGAATACCAACACCTGAATCTGCTTTTGTCCATTCTGTAAGAATTCATTAATTTATGCATGGATTTGATGGGTCTCCCCAATGGAGCTTCCATGCCTGCACTGAGTGCACTGAATGAAGTACACCACCGTTCTGATTTGCAGATGTAAGTCCCTTGTATCTTGAATGGTTTTCCTTTGGGGATGTTGATAATGGTTGTGGTAGAAATGTGTTGGCAAGTTTTACACCTGCTGCTTTGGCAGAGTCTTGTTCCTGTTTGGGGAGGGGTGTTACTGGGTAATAGGAAGCTTACTCCTGATAATCAGTTTTGAGTGTTGCTTGAATTACAGAATAGGGAGTTCACAGGAAAGATGTCTCTCAGGGTCTGGCCTCCATCAAATTGGGTTGTAGTTGTTTGATGTCACTTTAGGCTTCAGTGCGGGATGGTAGGTGGCAACTAGACGTTTGCAGTTTGCGGGTTTCTTCTTCCTGTATTGTAGCAGATTCTCTTCAGTTATTTGGGTAGACCATTCCATTATATAGTCCTCTTCTTTGATGGACTGTCCTTGTTTTGTAAAAATCAAATTTTTTGCATGGTGAGGTACACATTACAGGTCTTCAGAACAGAGTCTGTGGCATCTTGAGTGATTGGCTATAGATGACAGGTTCTTTTAGTCGGTCTTGAGTAGTTACTGGATCTGTGGAGGTAGGGATGGTGGATTTTTTTAGATTTCTTGTCTGTTGGGGTGGGACATGGCTCAGGTGGAAGCATGCATGTATAAGGTCCCAGGTTCAATCCCCAGCATCTCCAATTCAGGATCTCTGGTAGCACACCTGGGTGAGGCCTCTGCTGGGGATCCTGGAGAGCTGGATTTGAAACCCTGCTGCCAAGTCAGGTTGTGACAATACTGGGCTGAGATGGACCATTGGTCTGACTCAGTTAGGCAGCGTCCTTATATTGTTTTTAGGATTCCTTCCATTGTTTATGTTGACTGTGGTGTCCAGGAATTTGGTACTGGAGTAGGAATGCTCCAGAGTTAGTTTGATAGAGGGATAGTGGTGGTTGTTGAAATTATTATGGAATTCTAACAGTCTAGGCAACCCATGATGCCAGAGTTCCTGTGTAATAACCCCTTGCATCCCACTCCCTTCTTATCACAGAACTGCCTTCTCTCTCCCTTTTTGTAACAAACCCTTGGCCCTGGCTCTCCCTCACCCCCAATGTGTCCATGTCCTTGAAGCCTTTCCTCTCCAGGCTACTTTCACAAGAGCACGTGGTGTTGTTTTTTTTCCAGTGGAGCCAGAGCCTACCGACATGGGGAGCACTGATTTGATCAGACATGAACTCAAAGCTCATTAACTTATCATAGATATTGGTAATGAGAAGCCATACAGGACAAGTCACACGGAGGAGGGCTCCTACCAGGAGAAGCTCAAACCTCCTATCTCTCCACTCAGGCTTTTCAGTATGTGCTTCTCTTGGCAGGTGTTCCCTTGAAGTGTTCCGAGCACTGCAACCACACTTACGGACTTTGTGCCAGAAACTGTGTAAGGTAGGTGTGTATTCCTTCATGCTAAGAGTCTCTTGGTGGGGTGATGGGCCACATCTGGAATCCACCAGCTGCATAGGATGCTTGTTAGTAGATGCAGATGGACTAGCATGCCTTGGAGAAGTAGTAAAATGGATCTTGGCTTGTGCCCTCAATGCCTGTTCAGCTCAATAGGATAGGCACAGCTACTGATTGGGCTAGAGGGGGAGAAATCACCTTCCACTTTTTCAGGCATCGGTTATGTCCCCATCAAAATTCACCACTAATCTGGGTAGTAAAAACTCATGCCTCCCCACCTCAGCTAGATTTCCACACATCAACAGGCCTTGAAAATTCTCAGCACATTAAAAGACCAATTAAAAGATAGGATTCTGGTCTTCAGCAGTGTTCAGTCTAAAATTCCTTGGAACTCAATATTCTCATTGTGGGTGTTCCTCCCAGGAAAGGAAGTAGTTAGCTGACTGGCCTTCTCCTGAACAGGAATGATTTTATGCTCAGTGTGGGAGAAGATCCTGTCTCTAATTTTCCTTTCTGAAATTGCATTCAACAGCAATGAGAAGTTTCCCAGAGGACCTTCATCAAATGAATCCCTGGGAACTGTGGAATAATGCAGCAGGCAGGACTGCAGGGAAAACTGGGCAGGGTTCTTCCAGAAGGGTTGGAAGAGATTTAGGATTCTTGCCAGCTATCAGCCAGTCTCTAACCTTCGGGAAGGTTATTGAATGGGCAGTGGCCCAGCAGTTCCAGGGGCATCTGGACTGCATCGGATTCCTTGATCCCTTGCAGCCCAGTGAGGGATCAAGCTGGGGAAATTCTCATTGCTTTCGCCTTGGCTATGGCACTGAGACTCCGCTTGTGGCCTTGGTTGACGATCTGCACCAGGATTTAAACTGAGATCGGTCCACTCTTTTGATTTTGTTAGATCTTTCGGCGGCCTTTGACATGGTTGATCATGAGATGCTGGTGACTTGCTTACGGGACCATGCCAGGATGGGCGGAATGGTTCTTGAATGGTTCTGTCTTTCCCAGCCAGTAGAACTCAGCATGTGGTGTTGGGGGATTGTACATTTTCCCCCCGGGATCTCATGTGTGGAGTTCTGCAGGGATCCATTCTGTCCCCTCTCCTGTTCAGCATGTACATGCAGCCCCTGGGCAAGATCGTGAGAGGGTTTGAGGTGCAGTGTCATTGATATGCTGATGACACACAGCTCTACCTCTCGTTTTCATCTGACCCAGGCCCAGCAGTCTCAGTGTTTACCCGTTGTCTGGCTGTGGGGGGGGATTGGATGAGGACGTGTCATCTGAAGCTGAATCCTGACAAGACAGAGGTGATGTTGGTGGGAAAGGGCGAGGGAGTTGAGGCCCCCATCACTGATGGGGTATGTCACTCCTTGGTCCCTCGGGTTCGGCGTCTCGGAGTCCTCCTCAATTCACAGCTCCACCTGGATGCCCAGGTGGTGGCTGTGGTGAGGAGTGCATTTAGTAAGTTACATCTGGTCCGTCGCCTTCAGCCATATATCATCATCCATGCATTCATCACTTCGAGATTAGACTACTGAAATGCACTCTACCCTTGGTGACGACCCAGAGGCTGCAGCTGGTGCAGAATGTGGCGGCCCACCTTCTAACGGGGACGGGTTGCCAGGAGCACATAACACCAGTGCCCCGTTCTCTGCACTGCTGCCTATAGACTTCTGGGTCAGATTGAAGGTGTTGACTATCACCTTTAAAGCCCTATATGGCTTGGGCCCCACTTACCTGTGGAACCGCCTCCTCCCCCATGTCTTGAATCGGCCCCTGTGGTCAGTTGGGGGTGCCCTCTTGGAGGTCTCCCGGGTTTCCCGTGGGGTGACGTTCGAGAGGGTGTTCTCGGTGGTCACGCCATTGCTGTGGAACTCCCTCCTGGTGGAGATTTGCCTCTCTCCAGACCTCCCCTCCTTCCGTAGACATTGCAAAACCTGGCTGTTTCACCAGGCGTTTGGTGAGGGGGGTGGGTAATGGGGGGGCTGTCATTTTTCTTTTGGGCGGTGGGTGTCATCTTTGGGGCCTCGGTTGTTTTTGTTTTAATTGATGTTTTATAGTGTTTTATATTTTTGTATTTGTTTTAATGATTTTGTTCGCTCCCCCGAGCTGCCATTGGGCAAGAGGGGGCAGGCTATAAGTACAGAAAATAAATAAATAAATTTATTCAGAAGGTCTTTCTCGACTATATCTGGGCCACAAGAAATCTCTTGTTGGAATCACAGTCTATCAGAGATGCTTGCTCTGCAGAAGGTCTTGGAAGTCCTGGGGCGTTTTTAGACATAACGAAGATTGGGTGTCAAAACCCCTAAGCACGTGTTTTGCCATTGTGTGTAAGTACCATAACAATCACAACACCAGTTTGCCCACCCATTGAACATGCAATGCGAACACCATTGCATCACAAGGACAATTTGCGTTTTCTGGCTGAACACGTGGCCAGCGTAGTGTCTAATGATATCACATGGCGTGTTAGCAGGTACAACATGGGGAATGAGGCGGCAGCGCTTGTGTGCTGAGATCAGGATGTGATCAAACACTGATTTGCCCCAAGATGGGTTGTGTGTCTAAGCAGCGCCACATGGTGAACGCAGGGCCAAACTGGTGTTCATATCAAGGTCAAAACACACATTCAGACACCGATTGATGTTATGTCTGTCTAAACACACCCCATGTCTATCACTGCCTATGAAAGCTCTACCTTCCGCACTATGGGTTCAGAGTTCCTGCCCCTAATTTCAATAAGACTCAGCGCCAAACCAAACTGAAGTCCCATTGACTTAGGGGGTTTGGGTCAGGCTACAAGAGAGCTCCTACCATCACCAAGCAGAGCGAAAGATGTGGGGAGAGACCAGGTGTCTTTGAAACTTGGAAACCAGGTTTGGGATGGTGAGGCACAGAACCACTAGTTTTGACTCTTACACAGTACTTATTTGTAAAAATGAATTGCCAGGGCCCAAGCTGATCCCAGAAGCCACACTTCTTGGTCCAGAGCTTGTCAGAGCAGGAAAATGAACTCTAGTTTCCATCTAGCAACCTAACCACTAGACGCCCTGCCTCTCTACATCTGAATATAAAACAAGAATTCTTGTGATTTTATCTATATGATCACTAGAGCAGGAATGGACAGAAAAGTCATTAGTGAAAGCCAAATAAACCATCCAGGATTTTTCTGGCTTTCTTTTCCAACCTAAAAATGGTCAGTTTCAGCCTTTTTCTGATCTTTCACATTTTGGGATACACACCCCTACTGAGAACATTTCCTGGGGCCTCCGTCCCTTGAGTTTAATTTCCGGGGATGAGCCCTGGCAAATCCCCCCACCCCAAAGTAAGCACAGCTCTCAGGACTCTCTTTGGAGACTGCCCTGCTAACACTGGCGAGGTAGCAAACAAAATGGAAGGCAGAACCAAAGTACAAAGTGACCTGAAGAGGCTCCAGGCAATGTGGAGAGATTTGGTAACAGCCTGATCCCATAGATGGAGGATAAACAACATAGATACAAAATAGGGGTGGGGTGGAAGTAGGGTTATCATCACGTCCATCTGGGCTTTTACCTGGAGGTGGTGGGCAACATTGGTAAGGGTGGGTCAAAGGGGCTATTACACTTCTTTCTGATGTAACCTCTCCCCTTTCACCCACACCATTGTGCAAGGGTGGGGCAAAAGGTATGTCATGTCCCCTTCTGACATAACCCCGCCCCTTACAAAGTGCAATGATGTCATGACATCCTGATCCTAAAGGGGTGGTGGGACCACATCAGAAATGGGATGAGGAAGTTCCCATGGCCTGTTCCCTTTCTGATCTGGCTGCCCCCCGAAACCGTGAATTCTCTGGATTCCATTTCCCAAGGGGCCCCTGGCTTAGCTGGAGAAATTGAGCCTTTCCCCCAGAGTCTGGAGATTTTGGGTGCAAAAAACACAGAGACTCTAGGTGGGAGAGAAACTAAGCAGCTGCATCCGTCATATTAAAGTAAGCTAATTTTCATCTTGTCTCCTTAATCCTGTGTTAATGTTAATTTTTCATGTAACCAAGCACTGTTGTAGCCTGAGGGCAAATGTAGATTCTGGATTGGGAGGCAGCAGAGCTGTGTGAAATGCTTAATAAGCTTTCTCATCTGTCTGTCTCTCTGTTCCAGCCACCCGTAGTTAGGAGCCTAAATCTCACTTCAGAAATGGGACTCAGGCTCCCAAGACATTATTTTACCCCATAATTCTGGTCACTGTAGTAGTCCCCACAAGAGAATCTCTGCCATGGTGCAAGGGGGGAGGGGCATCTATAATATTAGCAAACTAAAAAATCTGTGGATAGTTTAAGCAGGTGGATATAAGAGGAGAGTGGTGTTAGTGGCATTTTGGGCTTTCTGTGTTAATATATATAGGGTAGCCCAGTCTCTGACTTCAGGGCTTCTATGGAATTCCCTCCTCATCTGCTCAGAGGGACTGTTCTCACAAGCACTTTGTGTGAGATAAATACCTCCAAAGTGCAAGGGGCCTGGAGCAAGGCTGGCCTTAGACTTTACAGGGTCAGGGCAAAGATAAAATGTGGGGGCCCTGGTGGTCTGGCTTCCACAGGGCCCTTGAGGTGATCGTATCTGAGGTCCTGATTGGGAGGAGAGGGGTAAAAAAGGACGTCACTGCGGAGCCCCTGGAAGTACAGAAAAGAATGGGGCCTAGAGCAATTGCTCCAGCTCACCTTGTGGCAAAGCTGGCCCTGTTCTGGAGTAACTACCTTCCTCTGGGATGAAGGAGGTGATGGTGTCAAGGGATCTGATTGTGGAGAGTATCCTTTCCTTAAAAACTGATAGGGCTCCAGGTCCAGACCTGGTTACTGCTGAAATGCTTCAAGCAGCACCCCAGTGGTGGGCATCTGTGTTATTCAAACTATTCAATAATATTAGTATGCATTTGAAGATTCCTTCCTCCTGACGACAGAGTTGGATAGTTCCGATTTTCAAGAAGGGAGTTAGAACAGATCCTTCTTGTTATCGTCCGATAAGTTTACTCTCTGTTGTGGGGAAACTCTTTGCCAGGGGTCTTTTGGAAAAACAAACAAACTGGGTTAAGGAGAATTCAATTATACCCCAGGAGCAATTTGGCTTTACTAAAGGGAAGGCGATGACAGATTGCTGTTTTATTCCCCAGCATCTGATTCATAAATATTATAGAATCAGGAAGGGCAAATTATATCTAGCCTTTGTCAATTTATCTAAAGCCTTCGATTCAATACCACGTGCAAGGCTATGGGAGAAGATCCGAATATTGGGGCTAAACGATAACCTCTTGTCACTTATAGTTGCGTTGTATTCTAACAACACGGCTAGAGTCAAACTAAATGTGGATAACCATCTGAGCAAGGATATTGCTATTCAGAGAGGGGTTAGACGGGGGGGTGTTGGCCCCGCTCCTTTTTAATATATACCTTGCGGATCTTCTAAAAGTTTTGACAACTGATAACATTGATGCCCCTAATATAGGGGACATTTGAGTCTGCTCCAATTTGTGGACGATCTGGTACTTATATCCCAGATAACAAAGGGATTAAAGCGCCTACTACATAATTTAGATGTGTATTGTGCTTCAAATGGATTATCACCGAACCCCAACAAATCTAAAATTTTGATTGTGGGTGGTCAAAAGACAACTGCCAGATGGAAAATAGCGGACCAACCCTTGGAGGTGGTCCAGTTTTTCACCTATCTTGGGGTAACTTTCTCGAGTAGAGGAACATGGGCCAAACACATTCAAGAGCAGGCATTAAAATCTGCCCGACTTGCTGGTGCAATCAGTAGGGCAGCCCGTATTTCTCGGGGAGTTATACTCTCTACCCTCCTTGAGGTTTATAGAGCCAAGGTGCCATCTTCAGCAATCTTTGGCCTCGATATTATCCCCTATCCAGTGACCAAACCCGTAGAGAGGGTGCAGGATTCTTTCTTGTGCCAATTTCTTCAAGTAGGGAGAAGTATACCAGGCGCGGTGTTAAGGGTGGAAACTGGGGTGTTCTCCATTCTTTCACGGGCCAGACTGGCAGTGATTTGTTATTGGTTGAGGCTTCTTGCTATGCATGAGAAATTACTCCCTCGTCTGTGTTTGGAAGAGGAACTACTGTATTCTGGCCCTAGGAATTACCCATGGCTGGGGTATTTGGGTCATCTTCTTTGGAGTCATGGGTTTTCCTTTGACTTTTTTGTAGGGCGTACCCTGGTAGGGATTAAGAGGGAGATTCAAACTAGGATAGAGGACATATCATGCCAGGAAGATATGGCAGGACTTATGAGCTGGAGGGTTGCTCCTTGGCTCAGCCTGGTTAAAGTTAGTTGGGGGTGGGAGCCTTATCTTGACATCCTGTCCAACCGCATATTATGGAGGAATTACACCCTACTCTGTTTTCAGATTATTCAGACAGCTGTGGTAGAGGGGAGGTATAAGAACATTCCCTATGACAGGCGGCTCTGTATTTGTCCCCAGGGAGAGGTGGAATCGGTGGAGCATTTTTTGATTTTGTGCCCATTGTATAATGATCTTAGGGCTGTTTGGCTTCAGCCCCTGGTTACTGAGATGCGATGTACTAAGCCAGGGTCTGGGTACTAGGGGTGGGACTTCCAGATCTTCCGGTATCCGATACTGCCCAGTATTTGGTGTACCGGCAGTATCAGATTAAACCCGCTAATCTGGGTAAATTACCGGATTCCCCCTGTACCCAATTTTTTACATTGCGGCCATTCAAATGAATGGCCGCAATGTAAAAAAAAACACAACCCCCCCTTTCCCTCCCCAGTCCAGGCTGCGTGGGTGGAAGGGGGGACACACACACACACACCCTGCCCAGCCTGGCTTAAAAAAAAATAAATTCCCCTGAAGTCCCTGTTCGGTTGTACTAGGGTGATCCCTGGGGTGGGGGGTGGTTTAACACACACACCCCACCCCAGGGATCACCTACCTCCCCACCCAGGGATCGCCTACCTTGCGCTCCGGGCAGCGGCGGCAGTCCAAATCCGGAGGCTTCAGCGCTGGGTGTGGCTGCCGGCTTCAGTGCTACTAGGCCTTCCAGTGAACTTCCGGGTTTCCCCGGAAGGCCTAGTAGTGCTGAAGCTGGCAGCCACAGCCAGCGCTGAAGCCACCGGAGTCGAACCGCTGCCGCCTGGAGCGCAAGGTAGGCGATCCCTGGGTGGGGAGGTAGGGTGATCCCTGGGGTGGGGGTGTGTTAAACCACCCCCCCACCCCAGGGATCACCCTAGTACCTGCTGGTGCAGGCTCTGGGTCACCGCCGGCGGCCCGGAGCCCGCACTAGTAGGGACTTAGGGTTAAAAAAAATTATTTTAAAATCCAGGCTGGGCAGGGTGGGTGGGGGGTGCCCCCCCTTCCACCTGCACAGTCGGGGAGGGGGAGGGGGAAGGTTTTTTGTGTTTTTTTCCATTGATTTCAATAGGGACAGTTCCCCATTGAAATCAATGGAACAAATCTGGTACCGGTAAACCAGTACAAATCCGGCAATCCGTTTTTTTTAAATCCGGTAACCGGTAAATCCGGTAGCCAGTATTTGACCTCATGTCCCACCCCTACGTAAAAGAAGCTTCTTTCCTTACCTAAATCAGAGGATTTGTTAGCTCTTGCTGCCTTCGTACGCCTGGCTTCTCAAAAACGGATGGTAGCAGAATAATTCTGATTGGGGTAGGTTGAGTAATTTCCCTTTTTATGGGATATCCCTTAAGGTATAATCACATTTTCTTCTCCAAAATAAATGATTTATCTCATCATTATGTGGAAATGACAAGATGATGGATATTGGATATATGAGGTTTTATTGTTTTATTATGGCTTATATTAATGTATGTTGTATGTTGTTGGATCTAAGGAAGTTTTGCTGTATTGTTTTATTGGCATATGGCGAAAGCTGTGCCTTAATAATAATAATAATAAAAATAAAACTACCTTCCTCCACCTCTGTTCCTACCAGCAAGGGGAACTGGCAGTTAAACAAGTTTTTTCTTCCCCTGATCTCCCTGCTTGAGAACTTGCAGGGGACCGCCAACAGGGGGTGCTTGAATAGCAAGTAAAGGCAGAGACACTGTATGGGAAACTCAAGGAAGTGCAGCACTTTTCTGGAATGGGTGGTGGTGGTTGTGGTGGCGAAGGTATTATCTCCCTCCAGTGCAGAGGGAGGTAATACCTTCAAGTCTCTAGGAGCTTTCTTCCCCTTGGAATAGAGAATTCTCTCCTCATTTGCTCTGAGGCCTACATCTGGTCCCACCAGAACTTCGATAAAGGGAATGCCCCTGTGTCCTGACGACTGGAAGCCCTACCTCCTGATGTGTCCCAGCTTGCTCTCCCCTTCCCAAGCATGGGCAAGGGCTGTTTCCCTCCTTCCTGACCTGCTTCTACCCTACCGTTTTCCTGCCACTCTGAGGCTCTGGTTCTACTGGGTAGAGCAGCAGGAGCAACAAAATGAGGGAGGGTCCCCAGATTCCTCTCCTCCACTGGTTAAGGGGCATGGGCATCTCTCCCTCACCTTGTTCTCACTGCTGTGAGATAGTCCTGGCCAAATTCAGAGTGTTAGCAGGGCTGGGCAGATTCAGAACATCACCAGTCCATCTACTCTATAAGACTCAGAAGTGTAGCTAGGTTGGAATGGAGCCTGGTGGAAATGGTAGAATAATCCACCCCCACCTGCCCCGTCTCCTCTCAGCAGCAGGGGATGCAACTGAACGAGAGGTTGTGGACCCCCAGGATTATGAGCCCTGTTGCAGCTGCACTACCTCTCCCTTTTACAGCTATGCCTGATATGGCTTGAGTCCAACGTACTTTAGGGCAGTGGCTCCCAAACAATATCCTATAGAGCCATAATCCCTAAAGCCAAAGTTGCCTGTGCCATCCCTATAATATACCCCCTGCTTGGACTGGCTAGTCCCAGCACAGACGTGGCAGCAGCGGGACTCAGGAATTCCTTTCCTTCATCTAGTAGCAGCTACTACTGCAGTACAGGCTCTTCTGGGGGAGAGGGAAGGCGGAAATTAAAATGGAGAACAGAGCTGGGAGGAGAGAGTGTGTGCCTGCCTGTACAGTCATCTGAGCACTGGCAGTGACACAGTGGCACATGTATGCTGTGCCTGCTCTCTCCTGGTCCTTTTACCCAGCCTTGTGCCACTCTTGGAACTATTTGGTGCTGCCTCAGGGTAGCACACCACTCGGCTTTGAAAACACTGCTTTAGGGATTGCCTTCTCCCCTAAGTCTCATTACAATCTCGACAGTCAGCCAGGAGCGGCCTTCTCACTATGCCCTCTGTTTGCCAGGTGTGGATGGTATTCTCAGTGGCTGCTCCCTGGCTCTACTACTCCCCTCTTGCAGGGGGTTGGTACAGCCCAAGCCTGCGTGTCTTCTGGAATTGGTGTAAAGCAGGGGCGGGGAACCTCAGGCTGGGGGGCAAATATGGTTCATGGGAAGTTTTTATCTGCCCCCTTTCCAGTTCCTGCATTTGGCTCCTGGATCCAGTTCCTATCCCCAAGCACTGAAAGACTTGGGTATAGGAACTCTCAGGTAAGGTCTCTTAGGTAAGAGACCCCAATTGTTCTCTGTCTCAGGAAATTTTAAAAGTGAGAGAAGACAGACATGTAAATGTGCTTTGAAAGAGACAACACATGCTAGCCACAAGCCCAGTCTCCCTCTGTCCGCACTCGCATAGTAAACAGGCACCTTCTCCAAGGTCTAGCCAATGTGCGGTATAGACAGGGCCCCGACCTGACAGCTTTTCAGAGGATTCCTGCCCCCTGAGCATGAATTGAATAGCAATGTTAGGGGTTTCATAGATGGAAGAGATGCAGACATATGTTTCTCCTCCAAAGAGCAGAAAATCAACACAGAATCTGTTGTGGTGGCTTGATCAGTTGGTCACAGTTCTAAACAAGAAGTAACGGCCCGGGGCTGCTTGGTTGTCATTAAAATGATGTGGATGGAAGGAGAAGTCTAATTGACTGAACAACAGCCTGAGCTGTCTAATTAAACTAATTGTAACTCTACCTGCGTGGGTCAGAACTCATTTGCCTGGTGATCAGAGCTCTGCCAAAGCAGGAGCTATGTTGATCATGACAGTTCCACCCCAGGATATTTTTGTTGCTCCCTTTCAGGCCATTTCATAGCCCTGAATCCTCCCTTTCTGTGAAATCTGAGGAGAGCGGCTAATGTCTCCTGCTGAAGAACATGGGAAGCACAAAAGGTCAATGGTGTCTCAGCTTGGAGATTTGCAACGTTTCAAGAAGAAACGGTGCCTTTTCCATGCTTTGAAGATCGTATTTTAAATTAAATGCCTCCCAAATCAAGGCCTTGGTTTCAGAAATAGGGGATTTCTGAATCACTTCTGAATCTGAGCCATTTGGGAAGGGCGGGGTATAAATTTAAATAAAAATAAAATAAATTATCCAATGCCCATTGTTTTCAATGGGTGTCATTCCATTATTAAGACCTTGGTGCATAAAGTTAAGCTCCCAGTTCCAAATTCAGACAAGTGCAGACTGTGCAACCACACAGGGACTTGTGTTGTGGAGCCTCAAAAATGGAGTCCATGAAAAAACCTGAAATGATGACATGAATGTGAGAAAATGCAGGTGAAAATACAGACCCCCCAGAGGAGCCCCAGCCTGTGGTGAATCAGATTCAGGAGAGGGGGTCCAACCCATGCACCTATGATTAAACTAGAAACAACAGCATATGTGTAATGTAAGGGCAAGCAGGAAGTCCCGGCCCCTGATAGGAGAGTTCTGATTAACTGAACAACAATATAAATTACACTCCCATTTTCCTTTTTCTGCTTCCCATCCTCAACATGTTAACCTGTAAACAAATGGATTTCTGTCAAACACTGTAACGCTCCTCTCAGAAGGGAACAAACCTGGGAAAGGTTCTAAAACTTTCCACTGTTTAACAATACTTAACCATGTGTTGACAAGGATGACGCTTGGATCAGGAATGGATTTCAGTTGTGTCTATGAGTGTTTTTAAACGAGATGCTACCATGCATGGTCACCTAGGAGCCGCTCTTCCTGCCACCCGTTTGAAGGTGATGTGTGGGATGCGTGCTCCTGTGAGTGACCCATGCAGCACCCACTCATGGCCACTATGGAACACTGCCAAGAAATCCGGAGGCTGTCATGTGGGGCAAGCCAAAAAAGTGTGTGTCAATAGGCGCCCTGCCCACGCATCCACTGTCCAAATTAGCTGGGGCAGCCAGCCACGCCAGCAGACAGGTCCACTAGTACCATAGAGACTCACTGCCCCTAAGCCCAGAATGGCACCGCAGCCATCCACAGCCCAACCACCCCCATGTCTCACCCCCAGCCCCACCTAGAGCCCTTAAAGGACACATGCATTCTGTGAGTGGTGTGTTGTGATCCCTGTGTGTCCCACCCGGTATGCGCCTCTGTGGTTGGCCAGAACTGCCAGAGGCTATAGGTTCTTGTTTCCATGGTTTCTGTGGTTGTGCGTCATGGCAGTTGGTTGGGGGTGTTCCTGTGCAGGGGGTAGGGGGAATGGTTGGCCATATGAGTTGTTTGTGGGGCCAGTCAGTGGCTGCGGAAGTGTGTGGAGGCTGCCTGCATGGCCGTGGTGGCCACCCTGGGGGTTACCCGTTAAAACCCCTCCCCACACACTCCACCTGAGTGCCACTCAGCGGCCATGGACCTCCCCCCACCAGTCTTGCTCATTTAAAAACACCTTCTAAAGAACTGGTTTCTACTTAAAAAATATCCATTATGGAAATGTTTCCCTGACTTACACACACACACACACACACACAAACTGGGTGAAAACAGACAACACGAGGGCTCGCTATGGCCCGTCTGTGCCAGTGGTTCATTGGTGCATCTGTTTGCGAGCCACCAGATGTGGGCCCACTGTTGTTCCAGCCTGGGTAGGCAGCTGGTACAGATGTGCTCCCCCAGATGATTCCTGGCCCAGAGCCCGGGTCAAAGGCAACCCAGGTGAGCCAACCCAGGTGACGCCCGCCGATGTGGTGGATGTTCTTGGGATGGTCAGGGCCACTTCTTGTGAATTAGACCCTTGCCTGTCCTGGCTGGTTAAGATCTGCCAGGAGATAATGGGGCTGTTGCTGGCTGGGGTTGTCAGCGCCTCCCTGCAGGAGGGCAGAGTTCCGGGCTGCTCAAGGAGGCAGTGGTACGGCCTCTGCTCAAGAAATCATTGCTTGATGCTGGCTCCCCTGCCAGCTATCAGCCTGTCTCTAACCTTCCCTTTTTAAGGAAGGTTATTGATAGGGATGGGCGACAGAGCACGGTTCAAATGTTCGGTCATTCAGTTCAAAACCCGAGTTTGGGTTCGATGGTTCTGTTCAGCCGAGTTCAGTTTGGTCAAACTTGGCCGAACATTCAAAAATAGCAAAATCGAAACCGAAACAAAACCGAAACTGAAACTGAAACAAAATCGAAACATACTTTTCAGCCCTGGAAAGACATTTTTCCTGCCTCCGAACACAACCAAACTGTTCAGCCATTCGAGAGTTCAGTTTGGACGTTCGGTTCAGACATTCGGTTCGGACACATCCAAACAGACCGAGTTCGGTCTGAACTCCAAACAGCTGAACCGCGTTCGGCCATCCCTAGTTATTGAATGGGTAGTGACTTGGCAGCTGCAGGGGCATCTTGATCGCATCGGTTTTCTTGATCCCTCTCAGTCTGGCTTTCGGCCGGGTTATGGCACCGAGACTGTGCTTGTGGCTTTGGTAGATGACCTGCACTGAGATATGGATTGGGGTTGTTCGACCCTGCTGATCCTGTTAGATCTGTCGGCTGCATTTGATACTGTTGATCATGAGATATTGGTGATGCACCTGCGGGATTGTGCAGGAGTGGGCAGGACTGTTCTTGAATGGTTCCGCTCATTCCTGACCAGAAGAACCCAGCGGGTGGTTCTCGGGGACTGTTTTTCATCATACCGAGACCTCTCATGTGGAGTTCTGCAGGGTTCTGTCTTGTTCCCTCTTCTGTTCAACGTGTATATGCAGCCACTTGGCGAGGTGATTAGGGCATTCAGTGTTTGGTGTCATCGATATCAGCCTCAGCTGGAGGGACGGGGGGGGGCGGTGTAGCCATTGTTATCAAGGATGCATTGTCTTTTAGGAGCTATCTGGTGCAGGCTCCACCAGGTGTTGAGTGTCTCCATCTTGTGTTGGATTTGGCCGGGAACAGACTAGGGGTGCTGCTGGTGTACCGTGCACCCAACTGCCCAACAGCATCCCTACATGCTCTTGCTGATCTGCTGTCAGATGTGAGCCTCCAGACCCCTAGATTGGTGGTCCTGGGGGACTTTAATATCCACACTGACACCGATCTTGGAGGAGCGAGGCATGAGTTCATGGCCTCCATGACAACCATGGGCCTGTCCCAAATCATCTGTGGCCCCACACATGAGGAGGGACATACACTGGATTTGGTTTTCTGCACCGGCCTTGAGGCGGGGGG
>QEPC01008951.1:6601375-6612878 GCA_003113815.1 Sphenodon punctatus
GAGGAGTGCTTTCCACCAGTTGCATCTGGTGCGACGGCTTCGGCCATTTGTTTCAGACTCTGACCTGGCCACAGTCATCCATTCTTTCATCACCTCTAGATTAGACTACTGTAACGCGCTCTACATGGGGCTACCCATGGCGACGGCTTGGAAATTGCAGCTGGTGCAGAATGCGGCGGCCCGTCTCCTAGTGGGACTGGGCGGCCAGGAGCATGTTACACCAGTGCTCCGCTCTCTGCACTGGCTGCCGGTGGTTTTCCGGGACCAATTCAAAGTGTTGGTTTTAACCTATAAAGCCCTAAATGGTCTGGGCCCTGCCTATCTGCGAGACCGCCTCACTCGCCGTGTCCTGGATCGGCCCCTGCGGTCGTCTGGGGATGCCCTGCTCGAGGTCTCTCGAGTTTCTCGGGTGGCCACGCAGGAGAGGACATTCCCAGTGGCTGCGTTGCACCTATGGAACTCCCTTCCAATGATGGCCCGGCTGGCCCTGGACCTCCCTTCTTTTTGGAAAAGTTGCAAGACCTAGCTGTTCTGCCAGGCATTTGGCGGGGGAGAGGGGTGATGGGGCGGGGGGTAGGAGGCGGTTATTTTTTCTGTTTCCTCCTTTTTATGTGTTTTAATTGTTTTTATTGTTGTAAGCTGCCTGTGGCCGGAGGGGCAGGGTAATAAGTTTTAAAAATAAATAAATAAATAAAACGTGGGCCACAGCAGGCCCTCGCATCTGTTTGTGACTCCATCCCCTGCTGGGAATTGGGGGCCACGTCGGCTGGCCTTCATTGGCCACCATGGCTGCCTGTTATGGTGGGGCGCTGGGGCCATGTTGGGGTGGGGCCACCCGGTGGCACTTCTGTACCATTCCCATGCCAGAGAGGTGGGGAAGGACTCGCCGGCTGGCGTGTGTTGTGGGTACCAACCTGACCCCACCAGGGCCGGCCTCCCCCACCCAGAGTGTGTAGCCGGCATGCCGGCTGCATGTTTATTTACACGCACACACACACACACACACACACATACATGTCTGTTTTTGTGTATGTAGAGGGTCAGTGGGTGGGAATGGGAAGGATTTGTGGCTTCTCATACAAAGCAATGTACTAATGTATTACAACTATTTCCCTTCAATTTACATTCCTTTCTACCATGACTCTAATTTCTCCACCTTTGTTGAAATTCTACAGCAGAAGACATTCTCTCTCTTGTGTTTACTGGCTGCCAATCACTCTAGTAGCCAGGGGCCAATAATACCGCTTGGCCATGTGTCCAACGACCCGTCCTGACTGTTCAGAGCTGGATGCATTGCTGTTTGTGCATAAAATAATAATGGCGTATAGCAGTTATAGCATGTTCATAGTACTCTAGAAACACAAACTAATCAATCCTCACCCTGCTTCTCTGAGGCAAAAAAGTATCCTTATCCTTATAAAGTGAAACTGTGTAGTAAAGTGATGTGTCCCAGGCCAGCTCTACTAGACCACCCTACCTTTTTGCTGGATTCTTTCATTTGGCAATGCTTATTCTATTTGCAAACCTTGTGTCTTTTCCCCAGCAAATCTCTCTGGTGAATTGGAAAGGGGATAGCTATTTGAGCTAGTACCAGTTCTGCCTGAAATCCTTATGACTGTAGCCAGTGAATGTGTTTCCTCAGTTATTTTGGATACAAAAGTAAATACCCACCAAGAGAAAGGGAGAGACTAAACTTGCTACCTGTATAGGGTTAACAATGAATCTTTGCGAAGAAAATTGTAAGCCCTAGGGCAGGGACCGTGTCTATTCCATTACTTTGTAAAGCGCCAGGTACATTGCTGGTGCTATATAAATGCTTGATAATAATAATAATTAATAAAAAAAATTATAAAAGCAGGATAAAGACAAATCTCTTCTGTGCATGCGACTTTGATGGTATGAGCATGTATATTCAGTTTAACTCATCTTAGTCCAGCGGTGGGGAACCTCAGGCCTGGTGGCCAAATGTAGCCCACAGCAAGTTTTTATGTGGCCTCTTTCCAGTTCCTGGATCTGGTCCCTGGATCCAGTTATTATTCCCAAGAATAAGAAATTCTTGGGAATTTGAAAAACCAAGCTCAAGGTAAGGGAGCAGACATGAGGGCAAGCCAAGCACACTAGGAGAGAGGATGAATCCATAGCACAGAGCCAAGATCTGGACCCTCTTCCTGAGCACATCCCTTAAGCAACCCTGCCCCCAACTTCTATGCAGCCCTCAGAGCTTGTACTAATTTTCAAAGTGACCCCTGGGAGGAAAAAGGTTCCCCATTAGACCCAGGTTCAATAAAGCACATGCTTAACTTCAAGTACCTGTGTGTAGTTCGGCAGGCTTGTAATGAGGTTATAGTGTACACACATGTGACCCTGCCCTCTGGGGAGGCTGAAGCCCCACTCCTTGACCCCCAACCTCCTGACCTAAAAAAAACCCATCGCTGGCTTTCTTGGATGCCCTGCTGTTAGAGACCTATGTATAAGAAGAGGCAGGGAACTCAAGAGTGACTAATGACCAGGAGGAGCAGCAGCAGAGCCCGTTGGATCCTCTATGCTGGTTCTCTCTGTCTCCCCTTACATGGTGGGGTGTCCTGGCAATGACTGCCGTCCAGACTACTGTTCCTCTGCATGGGCCTTACTCTGGGCTATGTCATTGCCACTGCTGCTGTAGCAGGGCCTGACTGGAGAAGCAGTGGCTTGGGCATCATTAATCCTCTTCTGGATCTTATCTCCTTGTGGGGAGGGGAAAGCAAGAGAGAGTATTCACTGACCTGGACCAATGCTGCTTCAAGTGGGCCTGCCACTTCTGTTGCTCAGGTGTGTTTGGGTCCAATTGGCTCGGGAAGGTTGAGCATTTCCCAGTCTCTGATACACGCCACCTCTGATACGCATGGTCAAAAGTAAACCAGGTAGTTAAGTGCACTGCTGTACTGGCGCCTTCAGCCTGACCCTGCTAAAGCAATTGTCCAACCTCCACCCACCCACCCCCCAGATTCAATAGGAGTGATCATCATCCCTCCCTTAGACAACACTGCTCTCTACCCTGCTATGTTCTCTTCCCTCGGGCTTCTGGCACTCTGTTTTAGCACTGCTTAGCTAAAATATATAACTTGTGCTGCCAACAGCTTTGTTTATCTGCCACTTAAGAAATAGGTGGTAATCAAAACGTTTCGCAAGAAGCGCTGTCTTTCAAATGCAAGCCCTGTCATCTTGGCAACAGGCAAATCCGGAGCATTTTACCGCTACTATTTTACACCTCCATCCAGTGATTATGCTATGGCATGGGCATAATGAAACTAGGGTTTTCACTTCTCACGGTTTGAACCTGAGACTCCCATTTTGGCTTATGGGAGTCTTAGAGTCAAACCATGTGGCAACCCTACTAACGACACTTTCCAGAGGGGTTGGTTGCATGGGATTATATACACACCTTGCGGGCAACGATACAAACAAGAGGCATGGCTGCATTGTCTTGCATATGCCTTGAGTGCTAAAATGTCATCCTCGGGATGTGGTCACACTGTTTCATACAGTGAGATGCATAGTCAAATGTGTTTGGTTCCTTTCCTTCGAGAGAGATTGTGTAGATGCTGTGTTGGTCCCAAGTGACAGAGAGGGAAACAAAGTGGTTCAAATGATCTCTCTTCCCTTACAGGGGGTTAACACTAGGCTGTATAGAACTCAAGGACACTAACTAACATTTAAAAAGGAAACAAAATTATAGTAATACAGTGCTCCTGATCTATATAACTAGATTTAATCCTAGTTAAGAGGAAATTTACATAGGGAGATGCAGGTAGAAGTCCAGCAGCAGAGTGGGGACTATCCAGTGTTTTGCACCCCGTGTAACATGTATGAATATCTTCCTCTTGGGGAGAGGTCCTATGTATGAAGTCGGTGCAAAGAGCTCCTGGCTCTCAGAATAAGAGTGCCGTCTCTGGAGACTAGAGTGGCTGAGCTGGAGGAGCTGAGGCAGAAGGAGGCGTTTAGAGAGGAGACCTTCAGGACACAGAGCAGTCGTACTTCCACTCCTGCAGCCCCTGCACTGTTTTGGAGGATGAAGGGCACCAAGCTGGTCTGGTGGGAAATGAGCCCGTAGCTGGGACCTGCCTTTCAGATGATGGCATAGTATCCTCTCGCACTGAGGATACTTCTCCAGGGGAGAGGACCCCAACCAAAAGGAATAGGATGGCTGTAGTAGTGGGTGATTAGATCATTAGGAATACAGATATCTCAAATTGTGACAGCTGTGAGGATGGCATGACCAGTTGCCTGCTGGATGTGAGGGTTGCGGACCTCATGCTACATCCAGACAGGATTTTAGCGAGTGCTGGGGAGGAGCTGGTTGTCGTGGTCCATGTCGGCGCCAATGACAATGGAAGGTCTAGGAAAGAGGTTCTGGAGGCTAAATTTAGGCTTCTAAGAAGGAGGCTGAAAAACAAAACCTCCAGGGTAGCATTCTCTGAAATGCTTCCTGTTCTATGTGTAGGGCCCCAGAGGCAGACTGAGCTCCAGAGCCTCAATGCATGGATAAGATGGTACAGGGAGGAGGGATTTTTGTTAGGAACTGGGGAACCATTTGGGAAAGTGAGAACCTATACCAGAATGATGGGCTCCACCTTAACCAAAATGGAACCAGACTGCCGATGCTAAAAATCAAAAGGGTGGTAGAGGAGTTTTTAAACTAAGATCTTGGGGAAAGCTGACAGTTGCTGGGGAGCACGTGGTTCAGACCGAGGCAACTCAAAGGGATACTGTCATTAGAAGTGATGCAGTGCATTCTGGTAAAGAGGACAGGAAAGAAACAGAGAGAGAACAGGCAAGCATTAGTATGGAACAGACCAACTTAAATACTTCCAAATTAAACAAAATATGCAATAACATTCCTGAGAATAAGAATAAAAAGACTATGTTAGTGTCTATATACAATGCTAGAAGTCTAAAACTTAAGACTGGAGAATAAGAGTGTTTGGCACTAAATGAAGATATAGACAAATGGGAATCTCAGAGACGTGGTGGAGTGAGGATAACCAATAGGACACGGTATTACCAGGGTACAAAATATATCAAAATGACAGAGTAAATTGAGCTGGTGGTGGGGTAGTGCTATCATTGAGTCAAACTAGTTTAAAATTTTACACAAAGTGAAATGTACTCTGAAATCTCTTTGGATAGAAATTCCATGTGCAATGAGAAAGTATGTAGCAGTGGGACTATACTATCGACCCCTGATCAGGATGATGAAACTAACCATGAAATGCTAATGGAGATTAGACAGCCTACTAAAGTTGGAAACACAGTAATAATGGGTGATTTCAATTACCCTAATATTGACTGGGTGAATGTCTCCTCAGCATGTGATGCGGATGTAAAATTTCTAGATGCTATAAATGACTGCTTCTTGGAGCAGCTGGTCCTGGAATCTATGAGAGGAGGAGCTACTTTGGATCTAGTCTTAAGTGGAGAACAGGACCTGGTGCAAGGGATATCAGTTGTAGAACCATTTGTTTATAGTGATCATAATATAATCAAATTTGATATAGCTATAGGCAGGAGATTGGCCAAAAAAACCTACCATTGCTTAACATTTAACTTTAAAAGGGGAACTATGCAAAAATGAGGAAACTTGTTAGAACGAAACTAAAAGGAGCAGTTGGGAGGTTTAAAGGTGTGCCAGAGGTGTTGAGATTATTTTAAAACATCATCTTGGAAGCGCAGATTAAATGTATTCCACAAAAAATGAAAGGTAGCAAGAGGACCAAACGCTGCCAGTGTGGCTAAATGGAGAGGCAAAGGAGGCTATTAGAGCCAAAAAGGAATCCTTTTAAAAATGGAAAGCTAGTCCTAATGAAGAGAATAGGAAAAAGCATAAGCATTGCAAAACTAGATGTAAAGCATTAATAAGAAAGGCCAAGAGGGAATTTGAGGAGCAACTTAAGTGTCACGGGGGTGGCTGGTTGGAGGGAATAAGGGGGAAAGACAGGGGGTTCGAGTATCTACTCACTCAGACTCCCCACGCACGGGCTCAAACCTTGTACACTGGAAAGGTCTCTCAATGGTATAATGCCCGTAAGGATAGTGTGTGGACCTATCAGCCTCTCTGAGACCAGGTCCCTAGCATCATAGGGTGCCAAGCATTTGGAGGGAGTCTCGGGCCCCACTTGTTCTCTCAACACTCGAGACCCACACCACAGAGGGGGGTGGAACGGTTTGTACAGGTCTGGTGGCAGGGTGACAGGGGGAGGGGACCCAAGGCACAAAGGGCGAAGGGGAAGGGCTTGTACATGACAGGGGGAGGAAGGGGTACTACTCCTGAAAGGGGAAGGAAAAGGGGTCTCATGATCCACTAGCACGCTACTTGCTCTCACTCACTCACACAGGCAACACACACTGGGAAAAGGCTCAAGGGAACAACAGTTATACTTATGAACTCAAGGCACCAAAAACTCTCAAGGATTTCTGCAAACAACAATGACTTATCTCTCTCTCTCTCTATCTCTCTCTCTCTCTCTCTCTCTCTCTCAGGCGGCCGGTTTCTCCACTTCAATCACCAGCGCAGAGCGCCTCTCGGCACTGGTGTTTATCCCTGAGGCCCCGCCCCCTGCGCGCTCTCGCAAACATATGGAGCGAAGCACTGGGGGTGTGGCCAGATTTGCTGCGTCTGACAGCCCCGCGCCTGCCTCCTGTGCCTGTACTCGGGCCAGCGTGGGCTGTCATATGGGTGTGTGTGTGTCCTGCACCACCGCCGCAGGCAAGAGCGGCGCAGAGCTCAAGGGTCCTGGGGTGGCCGGATCTGGGATGGGGGGCAGCCCCCCACCAGCACGGCCCCCTGCCAGCGGGTGCCGCCGGTGGGGGAGCTTGACAGAAAGATGCAAATAATAATAATATTCCCCCACCACCAAGTACATCAGCAGCAGGAAGCCTGCTAGAGAGTCAGTTTGGGCCTCAGGGAGGATAAGGCCATTGTAGAGAAGCTGAATGAATTCTTTGTTCCCCAACATCCACTGCTGAGGATGTTGGGGAGATACCCACATCAGATCGAGTCTTTGTAGGTGAAGAATCGGAAGAATTGTCACAAATAAGTGTGACTCTAGAGGAGGTTCTAGAGCAAATTGACAGACTAAATAGTAACAAATCACCAGGACTAGATGGTATTCATCCCAGAGTTCTGAAGGAACTCAAATATGAAGTTGCAGATCTACTATTGGTAATTTGTAACCTTTTGCTAAAATCTGCTACTGTACCAGAGGATTGGGGGGGTAGCAAATGTAACACCAATATTTAAAAAGGACTCCAGAGATGATTTTGGAAACTACAGAATGGTGAATCTGATGTTGGTGCCAGGAAAACTGCTGTAAACAGTTGTTAAGAACAGAATTACTAAGCATAATGATAAACATGGCTCAATGGGGAAAAGTCAACATGGATTTAGGAAAGGGAAGTCATGCCTCACTAATCTATTGGAATTTTTGAGGGTGTAAGTAAGTGTGTGGATAAGCGTGATTCGGTCGATACAGTGTTTCTGGACTTTCAAAAGGCATTTGATAAGGTCCCTCATGAGAGACTTGAGGAAACTGAAGAGTCATGGTATAAGAGGCAGTGTCCTATCATGGAATGGCAACTGATTAAAAGATAGGAAACAAAAAGTAGGACTAAATGGTCAATTTTTGCAGTGGAGAGGGAAGTAACTAGTGGAGTGCCTCAGGGATCTGTACTGGGACTGTTGTTTAATATATTCATTAAAGATCTGCAGAAGAGAGTAAAGAGTGAGGTGATCAAATTTGCAGATGAGACAAAGACCACTTTTGCACCTGTGCGAATGGGTCATTAGAAAGTCGGGAGAGGGGACATGCATACAAATCAGGCATGAATGCCCCGAGGCAGGTGACTGAAGCTTGTATGCCCATTTACAAAGCTGGATTTTGCAGCTGAGTCAATCGCCTTTGGGTATTTTCAGATGTGACGAGATCACAGTCAACCCCACTGAACCACAGTGGATTCGGTGGGGTGCCTGTGATGGCTGGCACATCTGTTTGAACCCTGCCAGATGTTCACCACAGTGAATACCTGGCAGGGTTAAATGCTAACCATGGTTCCAGCTCTGCGACTGGCCTCAGAGCCGAACCATGGTTAGATTGACCACGATCCGGAAAGGGACTGGAAATGGCCACAGGTAACGCCTGTTACCTTGGCCCTTACCGGATTGTGGCCCTGACCACCAGTTGTGGTCGGATGCAGTGGCCTCATTGGCCGCTGCACCCACCTGTCTCCCCAAGGGCGGGCGGCCATGGGAGTGTGGGATGCAGGGCCATGCGGCCGCATGTCACACCGCTCAGCCCCACCCCCTCCATCATTTCCTTCAGTGATAGGGCTAGCATGTTTGATGGACAGCTGGCCTCATCACGGACCAGGGTCTTGGAAAGATCCCAGTCCGGGATTCAGCATGGCAGGCCAAACGGCCCATCACATCTGAAAAAACCCTTTATAAACAAGCATAAAAGCTTCAATCACCTGCCTCAGGGCATTCACACTTAATCAACGACATGCCTGATTTGTATGTGCATCCTCTTTCCCAACCTTCTAATGACCCAGTCGCACAGGTGTGAAAACAACCAAAGTTATTTAAGGTAATTAAAACCCAAGCGGACCGTGAAGAATTGCAAGGAACATGCGACACTGGGTGACTGGGCATCCAAATGGCAGATGAAATTTAATGTGGACAAGTGCAGTGATGCACATAGAGAAGAATATTCCAAACTATATGTATATGTATACAATGCTGGGTTCTAAATTAGGAGTTACCACTCAGGAAAAGGACCTTGGAGTCAGTGTGGACAATACATTGAAATCCTCAGCTCAGTATGTGACGTTGATTAAAAAAGCAAACAGAATGTTAGTAATCGTTCGGAAAGGAATAGAGAATAAAACTGAAAATATCATAACGCCTCTATATAGATCTATTCAATAGTAAAAAAACCTCCGGTTTACAAAAAGAGTTAAGGTTATTGAAAATAAAATCATGCACTAAAAAGCATGGAAATTGCAAGTTAAGGCTCCTGCCTTAATGTCCATGCCATGTTAGCAGTAAAGACATTGTACAGTCTCACATATTGTGCTCACTTACAACTTAGGCTCCATGCACCCACACTTTGCCTTCGTCTTTCAGCCCCAATCCTCTTCCTCTGCAGGTTGGGGGCAACACTGAAGCTGCGGACAGGAGGGCGTGAGCTGGCCCCTCCCCCCTCTGTTTCCTCTTTAAGAAAGAGAAAACTTAGTGTCACGGGGGGAAGGGGGGAGGAGAGAGGGTTTTCCAAGGACAGGTCCGGGATTGGAACAATGGTCGAGAGAGGGGGGAAAAGAGGAAGGAACAGGGAACAAAGACAAGGGGCGGCTTCCTCTATAGAAGGAGTTTCTTTCAAAGATGATAATGTCCCTCAGGGTAGAGTGTGGGCTTTCCCCCTTACTCAGAGTGCAACCCGTATCATCATCGGGACTAAGGGAGAGGTAGCCAATTGCCCCAGAGGACAAGGACGACACGAGAACTGGGAGAGGACAAGGACAACACGAGGAATGGGGTCAGACACTCGGGGGTATATCCGGGCCCCAGGGAACCGTGTAGGAGGAAGGGAGGGAGGGAGGAGGAAACCCAGGGAAAAGGGATGACAAAGGGGTTCAGGGGATAAGGGAAGGGTACCGGAAAGGGCTTGCTTTCTGAGGGGAGGAATTGCAAGGAAGGTACGGGAAGGAGTCAAAGGGTATTGAGAAAAGGGACAGGTAACCCACACACCAGGATCCCACCTTACTTTTGCACAGACCAAGACAACACGAAGACACTACCACGCACACTCACCCAAACACCAAATCACGCCAGGAAAGGGAAACACGGGGGCCACTCACTCTCTCCACGTTCACAATGAGAATCAGTCAAGAAATAATACAAGGAACAAGGGGGTCAGTCTCTCACGAGTGATTACCGGCAGCGGCTCTTGCCCCCGTCGGTACCTTTTATAGCCATTGATCTTGATTTAGGGCCAGTGTGCTCTGGGCGGGGCCCCCACCCGTCATGGAGCTTGCGCTGCCCTCAGCACGCTGGGGGCGGGGTTTGGAGTGACGCAGAAGTGCGGGATAACTCCGCCCCCCCGTATCGGCGTCTCCAGCGCTCCTGGACTCACCATCCCTCGGGCTATTCCTAGGCAGCGGAATCCCCGCTACCGGCCCGAGTCGGGGCGGTGTGCGCCCTGACACTTAGGAGTTCTGGCTCCTGCCCCTTCTCCCCATCTAATCTACTTGGCCCTAACCCTTTAACAGAGAACTCGGGACTCCTGGCTTCCAGTCTCTCCACCCCATTCTAATCTAGTAGGCTGCACTCCCTTCACAAGCAACTCAATAGTCCTGGTTCCTAGCTTGTTCTCCTCTCCCCTGCTCTCAACCTTGTAACAGACAACCCAGAAGTCCTGAGTCCAAGTCGTCCATCTAGACCTCTAACCCCCACTCCCCTCACAGAGAACTCAAAGGTTTTTGGGGAAATACAATATTTATCTGTGTGTGTCATATGGAACAGAAGTAAGGGTGTGTGTGGAATGACAAAAAAGAAAAGAAAACAGGAGAGGAAGTGGAAACTATTGGGACTCAAAGGATAGGGAGTCAGCTATGGTAAATGCGTTAAATGATAGAATTGCTCCCCCTGGTATCCCATCAGTCTTCTGAATCAGTTATTTCACTCAGAACCTTGTTATTGTAACTATTTCTAATTCTTCCTGTCATTCCACCCACTTACTTGATCCTGCACACTCTGTATTTTTCCCTGTCATTCCAAGCATTCCACTTACTGTATCTGGTGCCTTCCTCATCATTTCACTCCCTCTTGCCTTCCCCATGCACTCCCAAAGATGCAGGTGTGTTGTATTATTTCACAGTCACTTAATTGGATGTTGGAATGACAATAGTATTTATTTAGAAATTGGCATTGCTGTTGCCTCCATTCCTTCCAATGTCCATTCCGTTTAATTAACTTCAATGCATACCCAACTTAAAGTTTAAATGAAATGTTTGTATGTGCCCAGATTCACTGTGCTCTGGGAGGGCAGTGGGGACTAGTGGGTAAGAGGGAGGGTTGTGAGACATTGCTCAGCTGTTCTATTCTCCCCAACTGACATGAGGGAATGGAGGGGGTGAGGGGCCAGCTCACACCCTCCTGTCCCCAGCTTTAGTGTTGCCCCCAACCTGCAGAGGAAGAGGATTGGGGCTGAAAGATGAAGGCAAAGTGTGGGTGCGTGGAGCCTAAGTTGTAAATGAGCACAATACGTGAGACTGTACAATGTCTTTACTGCTAACATGGCACGGACGTTAAGGCAGGAGCCTTAACTTGCAATTTCCATGCCTTTTAGTGCATGATTGAATTTGCAAGAGACTTAACTCTTCTTGTAAACTGGAGGTTTTTTGACTATGGAATATCCAAGTTTTTTGTTAAATACAAAATCAATCCCCTCCCCCCCCCCCCCCCCCCCCCCCC
>QEPC01008951.1:6616134-6637971 GCA_003113815.1 Sphenodon punctatus
CTTCCCCCTCCCCCGTGTGTCCACACTCACTCCCCACCATGTGTCCCCCTGCTCCCCCCTCCCACCATGTGCCCCCACTCCCCCCACCTCCAGCCCCACCCCGGGCCCGGAAATTTACACACCATGGGGCTAGCTCCTCTCCTCAGCACCACCATCAATCCTCACTGCATCCAGGGAGGGAGGGAGGGAGGGACTTAGGGAGGCCCAGAGCTGCGCGTGCGTCAGCAGCTCCCAGCCCCCGGCACAGGCTGGAACCCAGCCTGTGCAGGGGGCTGGGAGGTGCCGATGTGCGCTCAGCTCTTAGTTCATACCCAGGGGCACCTCTATTGGGCGCCCGGGTATGAACTTTAGCCCTACCCGGCCCCTGCAATGAAATAGTGCCCCCTGTGGCACTATTTCATTACAGGGTCCCTTTATGTGGAATGGACGGTGCTTCTAGCTGCCCACTCTGCATAAAGGGAGAATGCTTCCTTTTTATCCCTGAAGGCTTCCTTAGGAAGCCTTCGGGGGGTTCCGAGCCATCTCGAAGAACCTTGTTTAGAGAGGCAGAAACCTGCCTCTCTAAACAAGGTTCTTCGAGATGGCTACGAACATTCACCGCGATGCGGCCAATTTTTTTTCTTTTTTTGTAAAGTCTCTGCCAGCTGGGGAAGTCCTGGGGGGCCAGGAGGGGCATTGCCCCTGATTTCCTAAGGGGCCCACCGCCCCTGACCAGGAGTGCTGTGGAATGCATAAATAAGGAGTGTTTATTTATCCTCTCTAACAGTACTAAAACAAGGAGACCCTCCATGAAATTAACTGGCAGTAGATTTGAAACAAATAAGATAAAGTATTTTTTCACTCAGCGCACAATTAACTTGTGGAATTTACTGCCAGAAGAAGTGGTCAAGACTGGTAGCATAGCTAGTTTTAAAAAGGGATTGGATAAGTACTTGGAGGATAGGTCCATGAATGGCTATTAGACAAGTAGGTTTTGGGGACGTAACCTCTTACTGTTGAGGGCTGGAATAACAGAGGATGGATTTCCCATTTTGGCCTGTTGGGTACTTCTCCCGGGAGAAAGAGATTGGCCGTTGTTGGAGACAGGATGCTGGGCTTGACGGACTATTGGTCTGACCCCGTTTAGCACTACTTATGTTCTCATGTTCTAATTTTTTGGACCAACTGCTGTTGGTGATAATAAGCAAGCTTTCAGGCCACACAGAGCCCTTCCTCAGGCATGTAGTGTAGCTAGCGAAAAATATATAAACTGAGCAAATACAGGGCAGTACATAAAAAGGCAGGAAAGGGTGGGGTTAGTTAAAACACGGTGACTAGTTGCTGGGGTATGTTGATAGGGAGAAAAGTACCAGACATTAAAAAAGTAGAGGTATAAAAGCAGTGCTGTTAAGGATGTGTAGAAGACAGACATAGGTGGGGGATAAAGGGGAAACACCTATGTCTGGCTCTTTTCTCCCTATCAGTATACCTCCCACTAGTCACCTTGTCTTGTCTAACCCCACCCTTTCCTGCCTCTTTATATACTGCCCTGTATTTGCTCAGTTGATATATTTTTGACTGGCTACACTACATGTGTGGCCCAAAAGCTTGCTTATTTCCACCAACAGTAGTTGGTTCCTTTCCATGTGATACATCCCCTCCTTCCAGTACAATAACACAGTGGTTCACCGATGGGGAACTGATCCTCTACGGAGACATGGAAGATATTTGGCTGGGCGTGGGGCACGAGAAGGAGCTCAGCACAGCTGGCAAACACTTAGCTGCACACTGACTAACTGAGTGAGGGGGAATTTCCAAAATGGTGAGGTAGAAAGGGGGGGGGCTCAACTGCCACAGAAAAGAGGTATGTGGATGGGGGTGCAGTTTGAAAAGTTAAAAATGCCTGCAGTAACACACTGCTCTGTGTGTAGGGTTGTATGTTGTGGAATAGGATATCTGCCTCTGAAGAACAATAGTAGATTCCATTGTGTTCCAGTTACACCATCGCATACTGTAACCAGGCGCATTTATAGTGTGCTATGTGCTTTCTACCTTTGTCTCCATTCATAAAATATTGTCTCCATACGTCCTGATGTAAACTGAGGATTTGGAATACATGGGACATCGTCAGACACACCAGAAGCCTAGTCTATAATTTCCCAGCTCGTCCTTTCTCTCTTCATGTACTGGATTGAGTTTGAGTCTCTTGTTGCCCCAGTGACTTCTCTCACCAGCAAGTACTGAGAGTTGGGAAGGCCAGGGTGTTATCCAGGCAAATGCAGACTGTGTGACTACACAGGGCCACCATGGGTTCAAGTCCAGCTCTTAGCAAAGTTCCTTTTACAGCTACGTTAGTTTAGAGATGTGAAAAAGTAGAACCCAGTTCGTTTTTGTGATTGATTTATATATCCTTCATGTTCTTTGATCAGTCCCATGTACGTTTGAGTTCTATTTTCTGGCTATGTTGTCCAAAAACTGCTGCCCTGCTGACAAAACATATTATACTGGCTTACTAGAGAGTGTCTCACAGGGCTTTGCAAATCATTTGGCATATCAACAATTGCATTCTCCTGGGTTGTGTTGCTGTCTATTGTTCCACAGTCGGTATTGTGGATTCACCTTAATTGAATCTGTCTGGCTTCAAAACAGCTTCTGAGGCTAATCTAAGGTTACATTTTATAACTTTTACATAATAATTCTTATCCATAATCTTATTTCTTTATGCTTGTTGTTTCACGAGGATTAAAAGGACAGCAAACATGAATGGTTTGCAAATATGCATACTGGAATTGCAGGTATATTGCCGTTTACATAACATATGGTGTATTTCTGACAAACATAAGCTTGTGATATTACATAGCTCATAAACTCCTGTCGCACCACCCCACTCTTACAGGCTTCTGTCTCTACTTATTCCTTCCAGGTCTCAGCAGGAAGTTTGTTCAGTGTGCTTGACTCCACTTCATCAGAACTCAGCCTGAACTGAAAGTGCTCTTTCCCCACCTGCAGTGGTGAATGTGGGCAGTGATGGGGAAGACTGACAACACTTCTGTGGAGCTGAACTCACCCTCTGAGGTGAAGGAAGCAGCCCTCGGGGAGAGAGAGCCGATCACCCCAGGAGTCGGGGAGATGAAGAAAAAGAAGAAGAAGAAAAAGAAAGAGCTCCCCGATAGAGGTTCTTGGAAAGGCAAATTTGACTTCCTGCTGTCCTGTGTGGGGTATGCCATTGGTTTGGGAAATGTTTGGCGCTTCCCATATCTCTGCGGCAAGAATGGAGGAGGTGAGGGTAGAATGCTAAGAACATTTATTTATGTTATTTATTTTACAATTTTATACCCTGCCCCTTCTGCAAAGCAGCTCGGGGCAGTTTACACTTTAAAACAAAAGTATTAAACCATATACAATACCAATATAAAACCACATTTAGGGTGAAGCCATAAAAATATGAACATAAGAACATAAGAAGTGCCATACTGGGTCAGACCAATGGTCCATCTAGCCCAGCATCCTGTCTCCGACAGTGGCCAATCACGGTGGCTTGGGAGAAGCACCCAACAGATCACAATGGGGGATCCATTCCCTGTTGTTTTCCCCCAGCTCCCGTCATGTTCCCTGATCCTGTCTGGCTAATAGCTGCTAATGGACCTATCTTCCAGAAACTTGTCCAAACCTCTTTTAAACTCAGCTATAGTACTGGCCCTTACCACAGCCTCTGGCAGTAGATTCCACAACCCAATTATACGCTGAGTGAAAAAATATTTTCTTTTATTTGTTTTAAACTTGCCACCCATGAGTTTCATGGAGTGTCCCCTAGTTCTAGTACTAGCTGAGAGGGTAAATAACTGCTCCTTGTTTATTAGTTCCACACCACTCATGATTTTATAGACCTCTATCATATCTCCTCTCAGTCGTCTCTTCTCCAAGCTGAAGAGCCCCAACCTACCAAGCCTCTCCTCATACGGGAGCCCTTCCATGCCCTTGATCATTTTTGTTGCCCTTCTCTGTACCTTTTCTAGTTCAGCTATGTCTTTTTTGAGATGGGGCGACCAGAACTGCACACAATATTCGAGGTGCAGTTGCACCATTGATTTGTATAGAGGCATTATGACATCCTCAGTTTTATTCTCTATCCCTTTCCAAATAATTCCTAACATTGTTTGCTTTTTTGACTACTGCTGCGCACTGAGCTGTGGATTTCATTGTATTGTCCACAACCACCCCCAGATCCTTTTCCGGAGTGGTAACATAAAACAAAACAACCTCCCCCATCCCATCCCTCCCTCCTCCCTCATCCGTCCCCTCCACCAAATGCCTGGCAGAACAGCCAGGTTTTACAAGCCCAACGAAAAGTCAGCAGGTCCAGGTCAGCCTCCTCCAGGAGGGAGTTCCACAGCTGAGTTGTGGCCACCGAGAACGCCCTCTCCATTGTGGCCCCCTGATTTACTCGAGGGACCTCCAAGAAGGTGCCCCCAGCGGACCGCAGGGACTGATCGAGGACCTGGGGAGTGAGGCAGTCCTGCAGATAGGTCAGGCCGAGGCCGTGTAGGGCTTTAAAGGTGAGAAACAACACCTTAAATCGGGTCTGGAAGAAAATAGGCAGCCAGTGCAGAGAACGAAGCACTGGTGTAATGTGCTTCCGGTGACCCAACCCCATAAGGAGCCAGGCCACCACATTCTACACCAACTACAGCCTCCGGACTGTCACCAGGGGTAGCCCCACGTAGAGCACTGGTTTATGTGACATTCTATGAAGGAGGGGAGCTACCAGTCTAGCATTGGTTAGGTCTGCTGACAACTCCATTGTCACCGCTGGCCCTCAGAACATGCAGCATCTTACTACATTAGATATGCTGAGTTAGCATAAGACAGGGGTGGGCAAAGTTTCCTAATACCAAGAGCCACATCCATTTACCGCAAAGGGGCCAAAGAGCCACATGTGGCTCTAGAGCCACTGTTTGCAGACATCTGGCATAAAATGATCACAAGACTGAGGCTCAGGCAAAATAACAATGGATGTTGACAAATGAGATGATAGCCCACACCAGGAGGGTGTCCACCTGCTTGTTTATTAGGTATTTGCCCCCACTGGCCACATGGCTTCCATCCACCAGGCATGCAGCCCCCACTCACAGCGGGGTCCCAGAGCATGCAAAACCTGCCATGTGACTAGCGTGCACCCACATGTCCGAATCCCGTCAATTAGGCTGCGTGCAGCCTCACGTGTACAGATCCACCAGCACCATAGGGTCGCAGACGAAGAACCTAGAGCATTCCAAGGAGCGACCACTTCCAGCCCCTCTCTCAGCTCTTGCTCTTGCTGGCGTGCACATACCGTTCAGCATAAAAGCCCACCGCACCATTTTCAAACATGTGGTCTCCCAGCTTGTCCTGGTTGGCAGTACATGCCCGATACTTGCTCTTTCTGAGCTGTTGCATTCTTAGTAACGACTTGCGGAGGATGACCATCACCAGGGCCAGGACTCAAACTGGCAGTCAGGCAACAACCAGCACCTCTATCACCACCACTGAATTGCAGCCACTCGCTGCTTACAGATTTTATTTATTTATTTATTTATTTAAAATTTATATCCCGCCCCTCCTGCCCACAGGGCAGCCCGGGGTAGCGAACAACATTAATTAAAACAGTATAAAATTTTTAAACCATTTAAAAATACAATATGTGGGGGAAACCCCCACCTCACCCCTACCCCTCGCCAAAAGCCTGACGGAACAGCCAGGTCTTACATATACGCCAAAACAGCAGGAGAGTGGGAGCCAGCTGAGCCTCCTCTGGGAGCGAATTCCACAGCACAGGGTCGGCCACCGAAAAAGATCTAACATCGGTGGCCACTCGCCTCGCCCGGGGAACCTCCAAAAAGGCTCCCACGGACGATCTCAGGGGTCGCACAGGCACATGGGAAGTGAGGCGGTTCCGCAGATAAGCAGGGCCCAGGCCATGAAGGGCTTTAAAGGTTAAAACCAGCATCTTGAACCTGGCCCGGTGCTTTATAGGCAGCCAGTGCAGAGCCCGGAGCACTGGTGTCATGTGCTCCCTGCGACCCGCCCCCATCAGGAGACGGGCCACGGCATTCTGCACCAGCTGCAGCCTCCAGACGAGCTTCTCGGGCAGCCCCACGTAGAGTGTGTTGCGGTAATCCAGCCTCGAGGTGATGAAGGCATGGATGACAGTGACGAGGTCGGAGTCTGAGAGATACGGCCGAAGCCGCCAGACAAGATGTAACTGCCAAAACGCACTCTCCACCATGGCCACAACCTGAGATTCCAAGCTGAGCCACGAATCGAGGAGCACACCCAGACTCCGCACTTGAGAAACCATGGGGAGGCGAACCCCGCCCAATAAGAGGAGATTCAACCACCCCCAGGCCCCCCAAGCCCTCGCCCACCAACATCACCTCCATCTTGTCAGGATTCAATTGCAGATGACTCGACCTCATCCAAGCCCTCACAGCTGACAGGCACTGGGAAAATAAGGAGACTGCATGGCTTGGGTCAATGGAAAAGGAGAGGTAGAGCTGACACTGCATGCCCTGAAACCCCCTCACGATCTCCCCTAACAGCTGCATATTGATGTTAAACAAGAGGGGGGACAGAATGGCACCCTGCGGGACTCCACACGTGAGGTCCCGGGGGGAAGACGTACACTCCCCCAAGACCACCCGGTGAGTTCTCCCGGCCAGGAATGAACGAAACCAGTCCAAGACCGTTCCGCCAATTCCAGCACGGTCCCGCAGGCGAGTCACCAACACCTCATGATCGACTGTGTCGAATGCAGCCGAAAGGTCTAGCAGGACCAGTAAGGTCTGACGACCCTGGTCCAACGCCAGACGGAGATCGTCAACCAAGGCCACCAATGCCGTCTCCGTACCATACCCAGGCCGAAACCCAGACTGGGAGGGATCAAGGAAACCGGTGCGGTCCAGATGTTCCTGGAGCTGCCGTGCCACAGCCCATTCAATAACCTTCCCTAAAAAGGGAAGGTTAGAGACCGGTCGATAACTGGCAGGAGCATCAGCGTCAAGAGATGGTTTCTTGAGCAGGGGTCTAACCACAGCCTCTTTTAGGCAGTCAGACACCCTGCCCTCCCGAAGGGAGATACTAACCACCCCAGCCAGCAATGGCCGTAACGTCTCCTGGTTAGCTTTCACCAGCCAGGACAGGCATGGATCTTGCTCACAAGTAGTGGCATGAACAGATCCCAGCAAGGACTCCACATCGGCAGGCACCACCATCTGAAACTGATCCCACAAAACAGGACAGGACGGGGCATCCATAGCCCCAAGATGATCCTCTGGGAATGCTGGACCCATCAATGCTGGACCAAGGAAGAGACCAAGGCCTTCATTGCTCTATTGGTGGAGCAGAAGGTCTAATACACCCTGGTGAAGTGCTACAGGAACCAGGTGGTGTTCCAAGAAATCTCGGCACAAATGGCACCGTAGGGCTGTAACTGGGACATGAACCAATGCCATAAGCCATGAATCTTTCCCTGACCCTTGTGTGCATGCCATCATCTCTGCTCCATTCCTCTGAGCTCAGTTTTTCAGTGCTTAAGGGTAGGAACTGGATCCAGAGGTCAGATCCAGGAACTGGAAAGGGGCCACATAAAAACTAGCCTTGGCCTGCATTTGGCCCCTGGACCTGAGGTTACCCACCCAGCTCTAATCAAAACCCCACATGTTGGCACTGGTCTGAAAGCAGACCACAAGCTGAGGAATGAGATGCAAATTTTAGGAATTTGTGTATAGTTGTGAGTACCAAACTACAGATTTAGCCTGCATCTTCAATGGACTCTTGTAAACCGCATCAAACTGCGTCACTAACTACTCGTGAGGCTGCTAGGGATTGCCCACACTGACATTAGACAGAATTCTCTCCTATGAAATTACCTCTACAAAAACATGATAGCACAAATGGGTGCTCAAGGAATTTAGCCCATTCCTGGGAAGCATCTGGACCTAGTCACCATCAGGGAGAAGCTATCTGACTGAGAGGCAAAGCCACTTTGGGCAAGTTTCTATCTCTCCGCTTACTTCCCCATCTGTAAAATGGGAATAAAATTGGTTTTACCTCATTGGGTTGTTGTGAAGGTGAACTGGCCCATGTGTTAACACTATAGGCATTAACACATGGGCTAGGATCCTATTGGGCCACCTCCACGCAGCCGCAACCCGTGTGGACAGTGTGGAAAGCACAAACAAACAAACAAACAAAAAAGAAAGCACAACAAACAGGCAGCCCCCTGCCCATAGTTCATGTGCTTGCGGGTGCTAGCACACTTGGGGACAGTGTGATCACTCCCTCCCCCCCAGCTGGCTGTCAGCTGCCAGGGCACACTAGCCCTGGCTCTGATGGAAAGGGGGTCAGAGCCAGAGAAGACTTCTTCCCGGCCGTGACCCATCTTTCCATCAAAGCTAGTGCTAGCACGCCCCTCTCAGCTAACAGCCGGCTGGGGGAGGTAAGTGCAGATCGTGCCCCTGAGAGCCTCTGGGGACTTCTGCACTCCCCTCTCCCACCCAGCTGTCAGCTGAGAGGGGCGCACTAGCCGCGTCTCTCTGGTGCTGGCGGACCCGGGGCTGTGGGGGAACCTGACAAACAAGACCTGGCCCCGTGGGTGCCCGTGCCCCAGGTTTACCTGGGTGTGCCTGCAGGCATGCGCCACATTTCCTGACTTGACACTATCAGGAGGCAAACATCTGGTGGGCACTGAGTAGACAAGCAGGTGAATCCAGGATTAATATGGCCAAATGTGGGGCAACGTCTTGTTTTTTAACACCTGATAACGCTCTCTGGATGCTGAAAATGCTATAATAATAGACGGCCCTTTCAACTATTCCTGCCAATAAGACAGTTCTTATTTTTGTATAGGGTTTACTGAGAAATAAGAACTGTATGTATTCCTGCCACTGAGTCTCTGCGATCCCAGCTGACTCACAGAATGTCAGTATCTTCACCAATAAATAGGGAATAGCAATAAGTACCACAGGGGTGTTGAGGCTTAATTAATTCATAATCATAAAGCATGTTAGGCTCTGTGATGGGAAGCACTGTAGTGGAACAAAGGGCTGCTTTATAAATACACCTATAGTATCTTACAAGCACCAACACAGCAGGAAGAGGTAGGCACAATGAACCAACAGGATGCTCATAAAATGAGTGATCCAAACAAATTTGCCAGCTCCCTTAAGAATTGATGCCCCTAGGAAGCTAACAGCTGTGCACAGTGCCCACCCCCCTGCACCCAAGGCCCCCTGTTGCTACTCCGTAGAGGCTGTTCATTACAGTCTACATCCATCACTCCTGTTTTTATTTTCAGTTGGGTCGCCAATAGGCATAACTGTTTCTGCAGCCTACAAGGATGAGCAGCCGTGAAAGTCGTTGACGTCTAAAAGCGGGCAGGCAAAATGACACATGAAAGTGCTGCTCAGAGCCAATTTGAGGCAGCAAGGCAGGATCAGTCAGTGTCTGACTCAAGCAGGGTAGGCAAAGCTTCCCCCTGTCTCGTGCCCCTCACTGCTGAGAGGAGAGTGGGCAGGATGGAAGAAACTCTGATTCTCTAGAGCTGCAGCTGGAACCTTCAAAGACAAGCTGTGCGGGAGGCTGCACCAATTCTGCACAGGCAAAACCAGATGGAAAGAAAACAATGTCATTCCATGTGCTGTAGTCAGGTTGTAGCACCTGTGCTGTAGTCAGGGATATTCTTAGAGGGATACTTGCTCTGTCTGCAGAGTCCTAGCATGGGAGGCTTCTCTAAAGTCCCCAAGTGACATTGACCTGGCAGGTGATGTACCCCAAATTGTCTGTCACTAACGCACCAGGGGGTTTTACCCCAAAGACTCCCCTCTGCTCCTTGCTTTACTGCCTGCCACCTTTCCACTGGGGCCAGGCTATTGGGATAGGGAGGGGCATAACTGCTCCCCGCTGTTCAACTGACCGGGCAGGGAACAAGATAGTCATGTCTGCAGTGCAAACGGCATTGTGGGTAGCAGTGTCGCCAGGTTTAATCTGTGCCATGGTTTTCAAGGACTCGAACCAGGTACCTCATCCAGCCCCTGTCACTTCAAGACCCCATCCCACAGCTGGAGGCAGAAAATGTGCAGATTAAGTTCCTGAATGAATACCTGAATTTGTCTTCATTGCATTGCAAAATATGCAGCTTGCTTTCTTGATTTCTTCTCCTTGGTATTTTGGTCTTTCCTCGGACTGATAGAAGTACCCCCAAAACCTGATAAACTCATCAAATATACCCTTCCTGAAGCAAAAATGGAAGCTTGGGTGATAACCAATATCGCTTTACACTCCATTGGGTATCCATTTTAATGAGGATAGTTGGGTACTTCTCCCAAATGACCGAGAATGGCCACTGTCAGGGACAGGATGCTGGGCTTGATGGACTATTGGTCTGACCCAGTACAACACTTCTTATGTTCTTATTCTGTTTAGTTTTTTTCATGTTTTTCATTTTGGTTATTTCAGTCATTCAGACATTTCAGTACTGCAGCGATGTCATTTTGTCAATATTAGCACTATTGCACGTGTACAATTGCTGAAAATGACATACCAAAATGGCCAAATGGGAAAAAAACACCCCTTGCCAAAACAGAATACTAGTCATGCAAGCATATGCTTTGGTCATGGATATTATTTGGTTACTTTAAGGACTTACCAAAAAGGCAAATTACACCCATGAATAATATACGCGCTCACTGTTTCATTCCTTTGGTATTTCAGTCCTCAGTACTTTGGGCCTTTGAGTTACTCCTCTTCTTAGTCAGTAGAATTTCTTCCTGCTGCTTCATTATTGGGTACTTTTGGAACTATGGGTGTTTTTATACAGACAGCACCCATGCCTCTGCCCCAACTCACCCCCAGGCAGGCCATCTGTTTGAAGGTGGACCACCAGATGTGCAGGTGAAGCAGAGGCGGGGCAGGTTGTCCCTGAGCCGGTGGTGCTCTGGTACATCCAGGAGCACCACCAGTAGAGTAGGCAGTCCAGCCGTTGGCTGCTTGGCAAACAGTGTGTTGCAGCTTCGCTGTCAACCGAGGTTGCCCCAGGCAAGACCGTGGAGTTGTGGACAGCAGCCCAGAACATCAGGTGATCCGCCTGCAACTCGATGGTGTGGGGGACGGGGCATCACGTGGGTGGATTGTGGGCTGCAGCAGCCACGGGGTCCATTTAAAAATGGACCCAGGTGGGGGGCTGCAAGTGAGCAGACACAGGGGTGCATCCTGGACGTGCTCCGGGGTTGAGAACCCCTGCATCTGTTTATAAACACCTATGTGCATCACACAGATGGACTGATCACAATTGTATTCACATGCACAAAAACCTGCCACACACCCCACCCCCTGAAGTCACGATGTACCAAATGACAGAAAAATGAAATACAAAAGTGACCAAAATACAAAAGTGGCCAAAATCCCAAAGCGAAAACCCAAAACAAAGATTTGAAACCACAAACAAAGCTGATTTTAGAAGACTTTAACGTTGTATTTTTTCATTCAGATTTGGAATTTTAAAAGGTAAAGATTTGGGGAGCCTTAAATGACTGGCTCAGGTTGTGGTTCCAATTGGCCGCCCCATTATCGCAATTGGTAGTGGTAGATAGATGTGTAAATAGCTGGTGGATGACTGTTCTGGGGAAATTAAAAAGCTTAGGATTTTCACCGGAGGCATTATCACCCCTGGGGTATAAAACGGCAAAAAGATTAGCGACCCAGCGACTGTCGGATATGGTCCTCCAGGAGAGGTACGCGACAGTAAGAGTAAGTAGTTCTCTGGGCCACTATTTTCTCTTGAGGGATGGGGTGGATATAACTGTGCCCAGGTGCTATTTGGATTCTGGGCTCTCACCATTGAGTAGGAGACTGGGGTTTTTTGGCCCGGGTAAATTACTTTCCGTCTGTGGTGATGGAGGGGCGGTACCGGGGTACTCTGCTGGCTGAACGCCTGTGCTCGTGTAAATTGCAACACATAGAATCGATCAAACATATTATGTTAGACTGCCTCCTTTATGTGGATGCACGGGAGAGGCTGTTATCCCCCTTGTTGGGTACCCATGTTGGGAAATCCTGGGAAACTTATGTTAAAATATTATTCAGAGTCAGAGACCCCTCCTCAGAGGGTTTGCACCGGGTGTCATTGTTCTTATTTCAGGTGTCTGCTAGTAAACTACCTCCCAGCGGCACGATCTCCCTATAGTTTGCAGCGGTTTTACATTTTCGGGTGGAATCGGCCGTAATGGTAGATTTTATATTGTATATTGGGATTGTGTCGTTTATTGGTCTAAACTAATGCGAGTGAATTGAGTTTTATTTATTTTGCGCGAATTTATTTTATTTTATTTTATGTTATTTTAATGTTAGCTGAGATTGTTTCAACATTGTGGTATTACTTTGATAAAGTTATGTTTGTGTACTGTAATAGCCTAAGGCTAAACAGTTTGTAATAAATAATATATAAGGTAAAGATGTTGGCATTTCCCATGGGATGGAAATTCCATTCTCCAAGCAACACCACCCACGAAGCAGACAGAAAAGGGGGAGGGTTGTGGAAGGGATATTCTCACCCCGGATCAGTCCCCTCCTTAATATCAAACCCCCACAACTTCCACAGCAGCAGCAGGGCCAGAAGGAGCCAGCATTAAGGTGAGGTTGCTTCCTGTACTCTTTGCCAGCATTTGGATTTCCAGAAGCTGGATGAGTTGACAGAGCCACTGCCCTCAGGAGCAGGGGGAGAGGTCAGAGGACACATGGCCCTATCCCGTACAGCCATCTAAGGCAGCCTAAGAGGAAGAAAGAGAAGAAGCTGGGAACTATAGTCAGCTGTCAGTTGCAGCTCTCTGCCGACTGCCACAGAGGCTGTTCTAAATTGTGTCAGCTGGCTGAGGTCCTTAAATGCCTACACATATGCCAGCTGGGAATAACCAGAGCACAGATCATTCCAGCCAATTTTAAGGAATCAACTTGACCTACAATTTCCTTACAGTGGTAGCTGTAAGCAAGTTAAATGCACGACCACTCTCCATTATAAACAGGGGACTGCTGAAATCCCAATTTTGAGGAAACCACTTGAGCTAAATTTCTGAAAATGTATCCATGGCTATACTATGTGAGGACCATTATACATGCAAAGTTTGAAGAAGATCCATCCAGAAAAGAATGTTATGACTGTTTAAAAGTTAATTGGTTGTGGTCAAAATGCACAGCATCCTCACAATTTTGAATCATTAATATCTCCTCCCCCTCGTTGAGTGGAGCCCCCAAACGTCACAGTCTTGGAGAATGAGATCAATAACAACTGCTTCTGTAATATGATAGTGATTGGTGCAGCCAAAACAGAATTATTAATGATTTAAAAATCAGTTCTGCAGGCTTGCACGTGCGCAATACAGGTGCCCATGCTTCTGCCAGCAGGGGGACAAGCCTGGCAGTGAACTGCAGCAGCATGAATGAGGAGGGGGGAGGAGGGACTCGCCACCACCTCCCTCCCACTCCTCTGCTGCTACTGATCCACAAACAGTGAGTCTCACCGCCTGCCTGTTCCCCCCGTGCCCACTAGCCTCCCAACCCTGCTGCCAGGAAGGGGAGCCCCCAAAAGGCTAGTCCTCTCCCTGCTCAGCTCCCCAGCCCCTCACAAGAAGTGTCTTGGGACTTTCAGCAGGAGTAGCCTCTCCAAGTCTTGAGACAGACTCTTCTTGTGAGCGGCAGGCTGGGGAGCTGAGCGGGGACAGGGCTAGCCTTCCCTGTAGTCAGGGGGTTGGACACCTAGTGGGCAGTCACGGGGGTACAATGGGGGGGCTGCATTAAGACGCTACACCCCGGGTGTCACTAATTCCCTGTGGCTCAGGACAGAGGAGGGATTTACACTGGGGCACCCCTTTTTCCCGGATCCCCTAGCAGGCTTGGATGCTTATGGAGGGTGGGGGGAGAGGAACTATGCTGCTCCCCCAGCCCTCTCCCCCCTCACTGGCCCAGTGAAGTAAGATTTGCTGCCCCCGCTAGGGACACTGGGGCTACCGGCATGTTTCCTGTCTGGGCATGCTAGGACTACATTTACCAGCATCCCCAGACAGGAACAGCAAATGGTGGTGCCCCCCGTGTGTCCTCCTGTAGCGTTGCAGGGCCTTTTGAAAAACTCTACAGCCCCTCCTGAACCTCCTGTGAGGCTGCAAGCAGCAGCAGCGGCATTGTTGGTGAGAAGAGTCATGTGTGTTTGTGAGAGAGGGGGTAGAAGAGTGTGTGTTTGTGAGAAAAAGAGAGTGAGAAATTGGGGGGAGAAGAGTGCATGCGTGTGTGTTTATGAGAGAGAGAGTGAGAGAGTGGGGGGAGAAAAGTGCATGCATATGTGTTTGTGTGAGAGAGCGTGGGGGGGAGAGTGAGTGCGTGTTTGTGAGAGAGAGTGAGTGAGAGTGGGGGGGAGAAAAGTGGATGTGTGCGTGTGTGTTTGTGAGAGAGTGGGGGGAAGAAAAGTGCATGCATGCGTGTGTGTTTGTGAGAGACTGAGTGGGGGGAGAAGAGTCTTCGTGTTTGTGTGTGTGAGAGAGAGACTCAATGGCGGGGAGAAGAGTGCATGCGTGTGTTTGAAAGAGAGAGAGAGGGAGAAACTCCGTGCATATGTGTGTGTGTGTGTGTGTGTGTGTGAGAGAGAGAGAGAGAGAGAGAGAGAGAGAGAGAGAGAGAGAGAGAGAGAAACTGTGTGTGTGTGAGAGAGAGAGAGATTGAGTTGGGGGGTGGGGAGAGAAGAAGTTGGGAGAATCTTTCCCCCAAAACCTCCTGTTTTGGTATGGATGCTATGTTTTTAAAAAGTCACACACCAAGTTCCTCCTCCAACTCCTTTGGCTCTTGTAGAGTTACTCCTAGTTTACACTAGGGTTAGAGGGTGGATAATCATTCCCATTGACCCTAATATAAACAAGTAACTTCATATATGCACAACTTAAAAGTTGCACAACTTTTAAGTTAAACGTTCTGTAAAATATACAACTTAAAAGTTGTTCAACAACTGATATATTAATGTGCTGATATATCATATTGCACAAAACCTGGAAATTTATCAAAACAAAAAACTTTACAATTTAAAAAAATGTTAAATGCACAACAGTTTTTAAAAGAAACAACTTTCCTCTTCAAAAACATCACAAAATCATTTTGACTCTAGCTTAAACTCCAAAAAAACCATACGAATTCATAACAATTACAATTCAAAAAACATTCAACTCCATACATTGCAACAAGACATAAACGCCAAAAAGCATGGAAATTATTTCAGAATTTGAGGAATATTTCATATTTTATCCTCATCAACACTAATGTAATATATGTACTTAATTCCTTACCATACATATTTACTCATTCATTTTTATCACTAACTAAATGTTCACATTTTTTCATTATTAAACTTTAATTTATTATCATAATTCGACAATGAATAATTTTTCCTGAGTGCATGAACTCTGTTTCTGCAGAACTGCATTCTGTACAACGAATTGTGTAAAGTTCTCTACACTGACATTGTTAACAGTTTATTGTATAAAGTGTATACAGTTTCCATACATGTAAAGGACAGAGTGAATGTACTCTATTGCAGCTCTAATGGAGCTAATGAAGGGGAGGGGTGAGGAAATTTCTGTGGTGTCTGAATTGAGCTACCCTGTGGTAGTCCAGAGATAACTCATGGCAGAAACATCCCGTGATGCTCCTACTGAGGATCATCTGGGGTTTACCACACAGTAAAACCACTGAGGTGCACGTCACAGAAATTGACAGTGTATGGTAAACCTGAGGCAACACTGAAGTAGATTCCCATGATGTCTGACAGCATTCATGCTTGAGGGGGACAGAGGGAGCGGGGGGAGTTGGGCAGGAAAAAGTGACAGAGATACAGTCTGAATGATCATTTAAAAATCATTAACAGTCAACCCCAAGCAATTCTACTCACTATTGTTGTATCTGTTTGGAGGGAGGCCCGTACCTTGGCTTCCCTGCATAAAGGCCTCTCCCAAGATAAGAACACTCCCTAAGCAATTCTTAACTAACTCTTAGCTACCTTAAGTAGCCTCACCCTAACATGAGTGAGGTTAACCATTACCATCTTAGTAGGTAAAATTCAATGTTTACACCCTGAACTTACAAAAACTTGGGCCGTTTTTAGATGTGCTCGGCGGTGCCCACGCTTGTTTTCCAAAAGACCCAGCAGTCCACTTTACACGTGATGCCGCCGCCAAATACGCGCATGCGCGGGCGATGTGCATCCATTTCCGGCCGTGTATGACCGGCCTCAATCGCCGACTCGGTCAGTTCGTGGCCGGAAATGGATGCGCATCGCCTGCGCATGCACATATTCGGCGTCGTCGTCACGTGTAAAGCGGACTCCCGGGTCTTTTGGAAAACAAGCGCGGGCACCGCTGCGCACGTCTAAAAATGGCCATAGAGTGACAGAATACTTGAATTGAACTATATAAAGATAAGAAGCTTGTATTCAGCTCCAATCCATCAGCTGTATGATCTGTACAGCAATCTGGTCTGAACATGGACTAGACCAGTGGTTCCCAAACTGTGGTCCGCGGACCCCTGGGGGTCCGCAACACACCCCCAGGGGGGTCCGCGGGCCTGCTCTTGCAGATTGGGGGGGGAGTGGCAGGAGGCACTGGGAGTCAGTTCAAAGAGTTTGTGCTAGTGATGTGATGTGTGCACTCTTTTTCTTTCTGCTTTGCGTGTGCTTTGCGTTCACAAATGCTTACATTCATATTTGTTGTAGTATGCAAATTTAGGGGTGTGTCTTATGCAAATTTATGTAAATGTTGTGGGGGTCCACGACTCATTGGGAAATTTGAAAAGGGGTACTTGGTCACAAAAAGTTTGGGAACCACTGGACTAGACGCCTGTACTATTATGTACAGTATTCTAATAAAGACAACATGACAACACTATACACGGCCTGTCACCTTGGTGCTTGGAACTGAGAGAAGGGGGGATTGCCAGTCAGAATCCCCACAACTATATAAATGGAGGGAGACAGGATGAGACCAGGCCAGCCATTTGAGAAATGAGAATGGGACAGAGCACTGGATTCCTATAGTCACCAGGGCCGCTTTTAGACAAGCGGGTCGCCGTTGTGCAACCCGTTCGCGCGATATTTCAAAATCCCACGATGCGGGATTACATGAGACCGCCGGCGGGGACCATGCGCATAGAAGGCAGTCGCGCATTCTTTGCCGACCGCGAATTAAATACCTTGATTGTGAGATATTTAATTCGTGGTCGGCAAAGAATGCACGACCAGTACCACCTTCTATGCGCATGATCCCCGCTGGCCGTCTCGTGTAATCCCACGTTGTGGGATTTTGAAATATCGTGCGAGCGGGTCACTCATCTAAAAGCAGCCCAGGAGACGAGCCTGGGATTTTCTGGGATGGGAGGAGGGGGCAGCAGGTTTCTTTCTGCGAGATTTGCTCACCCCCAGGAGAAGCAGACTGGCTTGTGGTGATGGCTTGTTAAGGAACCCGCCGGTGCTAATTTAGCTGTTTCTTCTTTCAGGGGCCTTCCTGATTCCCTATTTTCTGACACTGATATTTGCTGGGATTCCCCTCTTCCTGCTGGAGACTGCTCTCGGACAGTACACCTCTGTTGGTGGACTAGGAGTCTGGAGACTAGCACCCATGTTTAAAGGTAAAGTATAAATCCATCCAGCGGATGTCACACAACTAACTTCAGAGGTGGAATTCTTCATGGGATTGTGGCACTAGTAGCCCTCGGGATACAGATGTTATTAGCTGCCCACTGCATATCCCTATTAGAACATAAGAAATGCCATACTGGGTCAGACTAATGGTCCATCTAGTTCAGTATCCTGTCTCCGACAGTGGCCAATCACGGTGGCTTGGGAGAAGCACCCAACAGGTCACAATGGGGGATCCATTCCCTGTTGTTTTACACCAGCTACCATCATGTTCCCTGATCCTGTCTGGCTAATAGCTGCTAATGGATCTATCTTCCAGAAACTTGTCCAAACCTCTTTTAAACTCAGCTATAGTACTGGCCCTTACCACAGCCTCTGGCAGTAGATTCCACAACCCAATTATACGCTGAGTAAAAAAATATTTTCTTTTATTTGTTTTAAACTTGCCACCCATGAGTTTCATGGAGTGTCCCCTAGTTTTAGTACTAGCTGAGAGGGTAAATAACTGCTCCTTGTTTATTGCTCAGACCTCTCTTGAAGTACTGTGTTCAGTTTAACAAACTGGAAAGGATTAAGAAGAGATCAACAAAGATGATCAGGAGTCTAGAATATAGGCCATATGATGAAAGACTGATAGAACCGGACATATTTAGGCTAGAGAAAAGAAGATTAAGGGGCAGAAATAATAATAGTTTACAAATAAAGGATGCCACAAAGAAGGTAGAGAACATTGTTGTCCATTGCCTCTGAATTTATTTATTTATTTAAATTCCTTCTCCGTCCTTCCCTTAAGGCTCAGGGACGACGGTCATCATTAAAAACACAAAATACAATAAAAATCCTTTAAAAAAATCGAACCACCCTCACCCCATAACTCTCCCACCCCAGCCCCTATCCCCACCTGCCAAAGTTTTGCCAAAAAGAAAAGTTTTACGCTGCCTCTGGAATACACTCAGGGACAAGAAGCAATGGGTGTAAATTACAGGAAGGCAATTATTGGTATAGTTCAACAGCAGAACAAGCTGCCTTGACAGGTTGTGGAAGCTGATTTCCTGGAGGTTTTCAAGAAAAGACTGGATGGGCAACTGTTAGGGCTGTCCTGGGTATCCTGCCTCAGGGCAGGGGGTTGGACAAGATGGACTCTGAGGTCCTTTCCAACTTCAGTTCTGTAGAACAAAGCTCTCTCTACACTTGCACCCAAATACAGTTACCTAGATGTTGGCAGGGTGGTTTCTGAACATACCATGTTTCTTTTCTTCCAGGAGTGGGCCTGGCTGCGGTGGTTCTCTCATTCTGGCTGAATATCTATTATATTGTCATCATCGCCTGGGCGCTGTACTACCTCTTCAGCTCTTTCACAGTGGTGAGTCTCAGCCACCTCGACCAAAATTACATTGCTTGGAACCAGGCACCATTTTTGGTCCCCGTTTGTCTGGTGAACGGCATGCCTTAAGAGTGTGTTGCTTGTGTCACAAAGCATCTGAGATTGGGCAACGTGGCCTGGTTAAGCTTGCAGTTAGATTCTTTTAACATCCACAAACTATGACTCCTGGGCATAAAAGGTCCTTTGTTGGGAATGGGGGAACAGTCCCTTTATCTGTTTTCACACTACTCCTACTATGGGAGAGGAGAGTCAGAGATCTCTAGTCACAGTTCTCCTGAAGTCATAGGGGGATGTCCACAACCTGACTTCTTCTGCCTGTGCTACCTAAACACCTCACCTGTCTCCCTTTCAACCAACACTCTGCTTTGGAAGGAATTAGGAGCTGCTTCCTCATTTTGTAAATAAGCTAACAGAGATGTGTCACAAGGACGCTGTGAGGATTAACCCAGGACTCCTAGTCTCAGTGTCCCAAAGGTTAGCTACTCACCCACATTGTTAATGCTGCTACAGCGATGTAAAAAACAGCTATTTAACTTGCTGGGCAATATGCAAATCCCTTCTTTAGTAGCGAACTTAAATAAGAGGAGCCAGCTGGTGCTTCTGCAACCTAAGTGGAGTTTTAAGAAGGAAATCTGAAAATCAGGGTTTCCAGGATGGTCAATGAGGGATTGTTGTGTGTATGTGTGTTTGTGTGTGTGAGTTTGATTTCACTTGTTTAAAGTTTTTAAAAAAAAACTGTTTTGGAAGAAGGGCCAGGGCTTTTGGAGGAAGGGAAGTTCTTAGCTGCTCCCCCCTCCCCCTCAGTCTGCACCATTGCTGCTGCACAGCGTATGACATTCACTTTCTGGGTGTTACTATACATTCATCAAGACGGCCACCTGGCCACTCCGCTGGGGATTAAACCAAGAATCTCTATAGCAGGGCAGCACACAGTCAGCCATGGATTCCCCGCCATCTCTAATGCAGGTTACATATTGATATTTATCATGTAGGAGTTCTGCAGCCAGTACAAATGAAGTTCTGCAACTTTTACTATGCCTCCCAAGTAGGTCTGAAACTTGACTTCACTATTCTCTTGATTCTTCCTGAGAATCAGGCGTCTCGTTGAGAATTGAGATAAAAATGAGAATCAAGAAAATTAAAAATCTCGACGTCTCGTCAAGATTTTTTTCTTGATTAATTTTTTTTTTAAAAACCCACTGCAATACACAAAATGACTGCTGGGTCATTCTGCACATGCACAGCTCTTTTCCAAGATGACTATGGCAGCATAAACATCATTTTGTAAAAGGGCATCCAGTCTGCACATGTGCAGAATAGTTGCCCTTTTCCAAAATGGCACCAACGTTGCCCACGCCATCTTGAAAAATGGCCACACATGCACAGAACTGCTCTGGCAGCCATTTTGTGCATGCACAGTGAATTTCTTTTTAGCAATATTCTTACTAGATTCTCAAAACCGTTAATGAGATCTTACCGAGATCTCGCTAGGGTTTCTTGATTCTTGGGGGATTCTTATGAGAATGAAATAGATTCTCATTTCAGCCCTAAGTTTTTAAAAATCATCTCTTCTCTCCCTGTACTTATCACTGTGATAGCAACATTTTCCAAAGTGGGCTTTTCCCCACGAACCAGACTTTATTTATACTTCATTCTCACCTAATGCACGTTACCGTCACTCTATTGGCATTTAAGCCCACTGTTAACTTTAAGCCCCTGTTGATTTTAATTGAAGGCATTCCTGAATCAGACCCTCTCACTGGAGCATGTGAGATCAGAATCGGGCTCCATGCCCATAATCCATTTCTTCACAGCCGAGCCATTCTTATCACTAGAATAGCTGGGTATAGCTCCCTTAGCATAACTCTCTTAGCAATCAGCCGACATAAAAACATCTAATTCTTTGTTCCCACGGGATTCTATTTAATTTAGACACAGCTGCTCAGATGCTGTACTCATACCATTGCTTGCACCAGTTTAAGGTTTTGTGTGATTATATTTCCTAGCATCTGTGAAACCTTTTACCACAATGTTCTCATAGTTTAGCTATAATTTCCCCGAACCATATGCTGCCCGAGACATCCTAACACCTGCGATATTTACTGTCGCTTAAACCCAGACTACTCCTTTGAACAAGTGTCACTTGCAGCCATTTGGGAAAGATTCCCGATCAGGATTTCAGAACAAGGAAAGAAAATCCTGTCCCTAGAGAATCCATCCCATATATTTGTCCTGGCCCAGAACTTTGTGGGCTTAGTTGGTGCTGTGTCCTCATCTATAGTTAAACTCAGAGTTACCTGATTTACAGATTATGGGTGGCAAATGCTAATCAATGGGAACATTGGGCTTCAGTGTAAATCTTGGTCTGGTTGCTCCTGGATTAAGGGTGGGAAGGAGCATTAAATCTGAAGATTAGTCCACATCTGCCTCACAGACACACATTTCCTATACTCTTCCCTGCCATGTATGTCCTTGTATTCTCCGCTACTGCCTTCCCCTGCCACCTCCCCAAAGCACATGTGTCAGGGCAAATGCTGCCGGCAGTGGATCAGCAGCATGAGGACCGTTGCTTGGCAACGGCCCGACAAGCGGAAGCCCCAGAAGGGCTGTGAGCGCCGCTGTGGGTGGGCGGAGCTGCCCCACGCTTCAGACGCGCTCCTGGCTCCACCCACAGCATGGGGAGAACAGCATGTAGCTCAGTGGCAGGTTGGGGCCCCGCCCTGAGCACACCTGGCCCTGATTAAACCTTTCCTATAAAAGGAACCGGCGGGGCCTG
>QEPC01008971.1:30456-46862 GCA_003113815.1 Sphenodon punctatus
TCTGACACCAGCATCGCTCTAGTCGCCTGCCTTCCTGCTTCATACCTCGCAGCCCCTCAGTAAACCAAGGGGCCCTGCGATGTCGAGACAGGGGCAGGGGATGTCTCGGAGCCACCCTGTCAATGGCCTCCCCAAGCAAGATGTTCCAAGCCTAGACGAGTTAACTCACAGAGCGGCTGGCAGATTCAAGGGTTAACTCCCCCAGGGCCTCCTGGAACCATTGAGGTTCCATCAGCCTCCAAGGGCCAACCATCCTAATTGGTACCTTCCCCTTCTGGGGGTGACATACTAAGAGACTGGTCATAAGGAAGTAAGGATCCGTCCATGACAAGGGCATAAATGAAATCACACATTTTAAAATCCCCCTATTCCTTTGCAGTACCCTTATATACTTGATGTCTCTAGGATTACATGGGAGATGTAACAAAGTTCTAATATGCCATGCTACCAGCCAGGGTGAGGACCAATGTGGGACATAACCAGGGGGCAGGGGGAGGGTAGAGACTACAATCACATGTCTGCAGTAAATAAATTTACCATCTTGCCCCTCCCCCAAAACCGGGGGATGCCTTTGACTCTGGGGGAGACCTATATCCGAACATACTTGAGTCCTCCGTGTTATACCAATAGATTCCACAACAGAAATCTCTTTTCCCCCACTCCTCTCCTTATTCACAATATTCATCCCCATCTTAGATTCTTCGATAATCCTAGTTAGAATGTTAAGTTGGGCAAAGATATGGTTCAAAGTTTTAACAATAAGAGTCATTTGCTCTGCCATGAAGTGGGCCCAGTTCTGATCCGTAGCAGCACTAATCATCGCAGAGTTGTAGGCCTTGAACCTGATGGAGTATGTACTTCCTCGGTAACCCCTTGGAAGACTTAACAACCAAGGAGTCCTGTCTGACAAAATCAACATGGATAGGGGAGTAAAACAGGGCTGCATACTGGCTCCAACACTATTTAATATTGATTTGAATGATTTGCTGGATGAGTTTGCAGCTCCTGAATTTCATGCTCTGCAGCTGGGGGACACAGGTATCCCATGTCTATTTTATGCAGATGATGCCGTGTTGCTGTCATGTTCCCAGGTAAGACTGAGGCGACTCCTACCTAGAGCGATTTGGGAGTTATTGTAGGAGGAACTTGTTGGAGATTAATTATGACAAGACAAAGATCATGGTTTTTTCCCGTAGGAAACGGAGACATAAATGGCAGTTCAATAACAAAGCCATTTCCCAAATCCGTATGTATAAATATCTGGGGCTTCTATTTCAAGCAAATGGGGCTTGGTCCATGCAATGCCTGGCTGTTCAAGATAAGGCTAAACAATTTTATAAGGCCTTGGTAGCTTTTTTCAAATCAAGGGGCGGGCAACTGGTCACTCCGGTGGTAAAGATTTACTCTCATAAATTGGTACCCCAGATGTTATATGGAGCGCATCTATGGGCAATAGGTAAAACCAAAGGCATGCAAAAGCTGCAAATGGGTTTTATTAGGGCACTTCTATCTGCCCCAGCCAGGATAAATAATTTAGCCCTTGTGCTGGAATGTGGTCTAGCACCCCTCCATGAGAGGGTGTGGAGGGGAGCATTATGTTATTGGCTACGTCTCTTCTTTAAAATGGCTGCGGCTTGGTCTCAGCTGGTACTTGAGGATAAGATCCTGAACAGCTGGGCAGTAGTCGTGGCAGGCAAAATAAACCATCTGGGGTATAGCCCTGAGGCCTTGGCAACATTAGGATTCAAGAGGGCCAAAAAGATGTTGGAAAAAAGGTTGTCAGATGTAAATCAACAAGTCATTAGAGTGGCAGTTGGAGAGAGCAGGGCCTTGGGGATATATGCGGGGATTGCAAACTGTTCCCATATGCCAATGCCATATCTAAACGGTAATTTTTCTTACTGGTTAAAAAGGTTTTTTGTTTTTTTTGCCCTTCCCCTCTGCATTGACTATGGGGAGATACAGAGGTGTTCCCCTAGCAGATCAGCTTTGCCAGTGTAATCTAGGGCTAGTGGAATCATTGGGACATATCCTGATGAAATGCCCTTTGTATGCTGGGACAAGGGAGAATTTTATCACCCCTTTAGTTACCTCTTTCCCGGGAAGACCTCAGGATTTTTACGTGAGTTTGCTTCTGGCAGATCGCTTTCGAGAAATAACGTTAAATGATATAATGTTAAAGATGCAAGAAACATCATAGCTTTAATTTCCCAAGTTTGTCTGGAGAATTTATGTTTGCTCCCTGGGGACAATTATCACTGTCTACTGGGTATATGTTTTATTATATTTTTTAATGTTCTTATATTTTTTTTATATTGTATATTTAATACTTGTTTAGGTTTATGGTCTGATTTAGGATGATTCATTGCAATGGCCAAATAGGCCCCTCAATAAAGTTTATTATATATATTTTAAAATGGTGTGCGAAAAATTAGGACATCCAAATAAAACCTCAAGAAGAACCCTTAGCAGGCACAACATGATAGTGAAGCTTCTCACTGTATCAACTAAGGAGAGGAACTGGTGACTAGATGAAGCTGTTGCCTGAATCAGTGCTGGTACTCAAGTTGAATGTCCTCTGGCTCCTGCCCAAGGCATAGACTGGATACAAATGGTGGGGTATGTAGACTGGAGGATCTGGTAGATGAGAAACCAGGTGAATCAGCACAAAACGTGAAATGTGCCAAGCTGTGAGTGACAATAAAATAGAATCAGGAACACAAGGGGTCCAAACCAAGTGATACGATTCCAAAGAACTGACCTAAATCAGATGCCAGGATTCAGTTGTCAAAAGCTGGAACTCTACTAAGAACCAGAGGCTCAGGTAGAACAGTGAGTTAGAGGGAAGGCAGCAGCCAGTTAATGGCCCATTTGCTCTGGACAAGGGTTAGAGAAAACCAAGGAAATTATATTGGAATCAGAAGAGTTCTGGATCAATCAGGGCACTGACTGAGTCTACCAATTCAGTGAGTCTGTCAGCCAGTGCAGGTTAGACAGCCTGTTCTGCTAGGACACTGTCAGTGGAAGGTTGTAATCATCTGGAAAAGCTCGCCAACGTATACTCGAGGTGCTGAATCAAGGTAGGGCTGCAATGCATACTTAATTTAGTACCAGTGGCAGGTAATACCCATATTTTTGGGTACCACATTAGTGCCCGACAGGTTACCCAGGTATCAATTGGGTACTCAGATGCACACAAAAGTGGTAATTTTTACCGATAACCATTACTAATTTTCCAATTTTCTGGTTAGGGATTGGCTTAGCAGACTGAAGCTGAACCCCGATAAGACAGAGGTGATGTTGGTGGGTGGGGCAGCTAAGGTGATGGCTCCCCTTGTGGAGGGGATTTTCCCCCTGCTGGCCCCGCAGGTGCAGAGTTTGGGGGTCCTCTTGGACCATGACCTTGCCTGGTTTGTCAGGTGGAAGCGCTGGCAAAGGGAGCCTTTCGCCAATTACATCTTGTGTGTAGGATCCAGCCATATGTTTCAAGCTCCAACCTGGCCACCTTCATCCATGCTTCATCACCTCAAGCCTAGATTACTGCAACGTGCTCTATGTGGGGCTGTCCTTGGTGATGACTCAGAAGCTGCAGCTGGTGCAGAGTTCAGCGGCCCGTCTCCCGAAGGGGACAAGCCATAGGGAGCACATTATGTATGCTCTGGGCTCTGCACTGGCTGTTTATAGCATTCCAGGCCTGATTTAAGGTGCTGTTTTTGACCTTTAAAGCCCAACATGGTCTGGGCCCCTCCTACCTGAGAGACCGACTCAGTCCCTGGGCCCAGGAGTGGCCTTTGCAATCTTTGTGCCTTCTTAGAGGTCCCCTGGATGAACTGGAGGGCCACGATGGAGAGGGTATTCTCGGTGGTCACTCCATGACTTTGGAAGTCCCTCCCAGAGTAGGCTCACCTGACACCCAGCCTGTTGGCCTTCAGTCAGGCCTTTGGGGGAGGGGGGAGTAGGGTTGGGTGTTTGCCAACAGTGTTTGCTTCTTTTATTGTGGTTTTATGATGTTTTAGTAACCCCTCTTTATACTGTTTTTTAATCTATTGTTCTAAAATGTTTGTCAGCTGCCCTGAGCTGCCATAGGGCTGGAGGGTGTGGGATATAAATAAAATAAATAAATATTGGGTCATAAACCTGAAAAATGTGGACAGAAATACCAAAAATCAGGACCAGAAGTCAATTCTTTGGGATGAAAAACTGACTTTCTGGGACTGAAAGTCAATTTTCCAAGAAGGAAAACCAATACATAGGTGTCAAAAGTTGGTTTGTTTGTTTGATTGATTATTTATTTATTTCTATTTATTGTCACCTCCTCCAGCCATAGCAGCTCAGGGCTGCTTCCAACATATTTAAAATGTTTAAAAATTTAATATAAACATAACTAATAATAAATAAACAATAAATAACAGTATAAAAACAGCAATAAAAACCCTAAGGCAGAGCTAAACCTCCCCCACCTCCTAATCCAACCCCCACACCCATCACCCATCTCCCTCACCAAAAGACCACCAGAACAGCCAGGTCTTACACTGTCTTCAGAAAGAGGGGCGGTCTGGGGTCAAGTGGACCTCTGTCGGGAGGGAGTTCCACGGCCAAGATGTGGTCACTGAGAACGCCCCCCTCATTATACTGTCACCACCCGAGATACTTGGGGGTCTTTGAGGAGGGTGCTCCCAGCTGACCGCAGGGGATGATCCAGGACCTGGAGGGTGAGGTAAACCTGCAGATAGGCAAGTCCGAGCTATTTAGGGCCATTTTTGACAAAAAGTAAAAAAATCAGTAGCAGAAGTCAACATTCTGGGACTGGAAGTTGACAATTCAGGACACTGACTACCCAAATTGGGTCGTAATTGGATACTGATTGGTACCCGATGTCAGGTCAATTCAGATACCAGAAATGCGATGGCTATAGCTGTTTTGAGGGGACCGACTTTCAGTTCTAATCAAAAACCACTTGAGCGTGATGGAACCTAATTTGTGTCCTGATGGAACCTAATTTGGTTGGATATCTGTGATGTTTCCTTCATTAAAAATACTCCCTGTTTATTACTGAGAATGTCATAGAATCACAGCGTCAGAAGGTACCTCAGAAGTCATCGTGTCCAACTGCCCGTTCAATGCAGGAAATCTACAGCTTTCTGCAGGAGGAAATCCCTAGGTAATTTGTTCCACTGTCAAACAGTTCTTATCATTAGGAAGTTTTTCCTAATGCTTAACTGAAATCTGCTTTCTTGTAATTTGAGCCCATTATTTCTAGCCTTGTTTTAATGGGCAAGAGAGAACAAGTCTTTGCCATCCTTTCTGTGACAGCTCTTCAGGTAGTGGAAGAGCTGCTATTTATTTAGTATTAAAACTGTTCCATATTTATCTTCTTTGTTTTGCACTAGCTCAGGCAATGATCTGCTCAAACTAAGCCTTTGAGCTTTACTTAATGTAAACACTTCAATTCAGAATACTGCTGAGGGAAAGTAGAATTTTAGAAAATCTGTATTCCGAACCATAGACTGGCCAATGATCCTTAACAGATAGTGGACCATCCCTAAATTAAAAACAAACAAACACCCCCGCCCCCACCCCCCAAACTGGTATGAATATGCGGCTATTAGACTGCAAGTGGCATTTTTAAAATTACTTTGGATCTATTTCCAAATATATCTCTCAGCTCTAGACCATAGTTACTGATGTCCTTTATCATCTTCTATTTTTGGTTTGTTTTAGTTACAATTTTAAGTCCCCTCATAAAACCCGAGTTTATATATTTCATTTAGGAATGAAAGATGAAAGCTATCTGGATCCAGAATCTCAGTGCCTTTGAACACTGGAGAATACTCAAAATCCAGAATAGACAATACATTTAAATTCTGTACCTAAGATCCAAATCTTCACTGCAGTAAATTAGAATCTAAAATTTGATCACCCTTTAATTTTGATGAGGGCTGAGATGAGAGCAAGTGTTCCCACTCCAAATTGAATTACTGACTTTTTGGGAGTGCTTGTGAGAGTCTGTCAGTACTTTGTCAATTTCCAGTGATTCCGCACTTCTCCCAATTTTATTGTCATTTTTGTCACTTTCCAGCACTTTTCATCACTTTCTGGAACTTCTTGTAACTTTCTAGGTATTTTACAACAGTTTTACAGCACTTTTATGGCAATTTTCAGCAGTTCCCTGGCACTTAGCCGACAAATTTTCATCTCCACAGCCCTTGGAGGTGTGTGCGGGACACACAGGGCTTGGAACTTGCCCATAACAGTCCTGTTCAACTTGCAAAAAATAAAAGAAAATGGCAAAGGCAGCAGGAAAGTCAGTAAGTTTCTATGTTGAGTGAATCTCAGCAAATGTCCTACTTACAACAGAAGCAGCACTTGCCGAGTTTTTTCGTTTCTGGCCCAACTTTGGTGAGTCTGTGGTGAAAAATAAATCCAGGTTCCAATGAAAATTCCCCACAATGGGTGTTTCTAGACAAGTGCCTCCACACACATTACACATAATCCACCCATCATGCATGTTGCAGGGCTGCATTGACGCCCTATGCAGCCCTGCAACATGCATCGTGGGTTGGTAATGGATGAGGAGGTGCTTGTCTAAAACACTCAATCTCTAGGATGTCCTATTGTACTTTTCCCCCAACAGTTATATACAAGAGCCTCCTTTCACTTGCCACAACTTTTGGAATCATTCATGTGGCTCATATGAATCAGAAACCTGTCTGTAAAACCCCTTGGACCGCCTTAATAGGAGGCCACCAGGGGCATTTTTCATGCTCGATTAGTGAAATGGAGCAAGGGTAGGGGAAGTTAGGGTCGTATTCTGTCCCCTCCAGTGCCCATGCAGTGACACTGGAGTGGGAGAGCTGGCACAGGCAGACCAGGTCACAGCGAGGATCCCTCAGTGGCCTGGGCAGAGTCTGCCCAGCAACGGGGCTGGCCAATGGGAAATAAGTGTGGAGGCCTCACCCCTTCTTGGGACCCTTCCCGTCCATTTTGCTTGCGTGGCAGCATTCTGAGCACCGCTGCGAGCTGGAAAACTGGCTCCATCAGGGTGGGGATTGCAGGGGCCCCTTCTAAAGTGTTCACAGGGACAGAGACAATTTTGCAGGTGAGGGGATTGGTCGGGTAGGGCAGGCAGAGCTGCCTTACCCCCCCTTTTTTTTGATCTAGCCCCCCCCTTCGGGTTGGGATTGAAGGGATTGGTCATGGTGCAGGCAATCTTCCCTGGGATGGTGATAGTGTGGACGGACTGGGTGGCGCGATGGCGCTGGGACAAGGCTATCCACCCTAGGAAAGTGGATAGAGCTCGGTGGAAGGTCAACAGGGAGATTGGGAGGTGGATCTCCCTGCAGGGTGGGCACCGAGTGTCCCATGTGGGGATTACGCACAGAACTCCAGCGAACTTTCAGGGTGATGGGGTTCACCTATCGCAAGTTGGGAATGACTGTTATTTGGTGACATTAAAAGCCAAGTTAATAGAGGTTTTAGGTTAAGAGGGATTGTGCAAGGTGGGGGCCGGACCCGTCCACTGGAAGCAGTGGTGGTCCCTTTGTGGCAGGGGTCCAGTGCTGTAGCAAGTTCTTAAGAATAAGTAGTGAAAGAGGCATCTCCCTAAGAGATGTGGGGGAAACACCTGGGGCATAGGCTGGGCACGGCCAGCAACAGGGTTAACCTCCCAAGGTGAATTACTGGCAAAGGCGGGAAGGGATATGAGCGGTCCCCAAGCTGGCGGTAACTTAAATCCTTGGCTCAGGTCCGGAAGGACTTCGTCCCCTCTGGAGGCGGCCGTTAGCCAATGCCAGAGGGGAGACGCTTTTGTTAGGTAGTTAAAGGGGGGTTATGGAGGGTACATCCAAGCCTCCCCTTTGTTGGGGTTTTACGTACCCAAGTATAGAAGTTAGCACTGGACCTGGATTGCCTGAGGGCAATTACCCCCACCATGCCTAATTCCATTTGAAATAAAGAGTGCGGCCTTTAAAACCCAACATGGTTGTCCTTGTTTTATTTTGGATGTGTCGACAAAGGAACCAAGGAAATGAACTGAAAATGAAATGGAAAATATCATAATGCTGCTACATAGTTCCATGGTACACCTACACCTTGAATATTGTGTGTAGTTCTGGTTGGCCCATCTCAAAAAGGACATGGTAGAACTGGAACAGGTGCAGAGAAAGGCAACAAAGATGATCATAGCTATTGAATGACATTCAATAGTCAGTCAATAAAGAGACTAATTAGGTTTGAGAAGGACTTGCTGAGGAAGAGATGTGATAGAAGTTTATAAAATCATGAGTGGTACAGAGCAAATAATTTAGAAGATGTTACTTACCCTTTCTCAAAATAGTAGAACCAAGGAACAGCTGATAAAATTAACTGGAAGAGAATTTAAAACAAATAAAAGGAAATACTTTGTCACTCAATGTACTAATTGTCAGAGGATATTATGAAGTCCAGCAGCATACCTGGTTTCAAAAAAGGATTGGATAAATTCTTAGAAGATAGGTCAATAAATGGCTATGAGTTAAGTTGGTAAGAAGAGTTGAGCGACATCTGACTGCTGGGCACACTTCTCTAGATCAACCAAAATTGAGAGCACACACAAAGAGCACATTTACCCTTTGCCATTTTTAATTAGCATTCCGTGATTTGATTCATTCTTCTATGATTCCATATTCTGTGATTTTTGTGGTTTTCTTTTGTGGCTGGTTTTGTCAGCCAAGCTGAGTGTGCTCTCAGTGCAGGTGGCACATGGCAGAGGTCTGGGTTAATGGTGCAACAGGGAGCAAGGTTTTGCTTTTGAATACCCTGTATTTACCTGCCCTTCCCTCTTCCTTGAAGAAGGGGGGAACTTGGGGACGAGACTTCTAGCTCAATAGTCAGTTTTTTTCATACCCAGGGCGGGAGATTGGTGGGTCCAGCCCTCCAACTTTTTAAGGCAAAAGTAATATCTCAACTTCTATACGCAGTAGCAGTATGGGGTTTGACTGTCTTGGATAGGCTTGAAGGAACTCAGAACTCCTTTCTGCGAGCAATTTTGGGGGTTCCTAGATGTGTACATGAGGCGGTCTTAAGAGCTGAAACAGCGATGAGACCAATCAGGTCACAAGCACTAATGGCCATTTTAAACTATGGCTGAAAGTGGTAATTTTCCCACCTGCTTCGAACTCTTTTTTGGCACATATATATAGTGCAAATAAGGAAGATACCTGGTGTTGCTCTGTTGGGGTTGAGCTACTTAACCTTGGCCTGCCTAGAGAGCTCTTGCTAACTCTGGGGCCTAAGGGGGCAATGAGGTTAATAAAACAAAGGACACTGGATCGGGAACTCCAGACAGAAAATAATGCCCTGTTTATCAAGAAGGTTGTCCCAGGGTATATTTACAGTGGCCCACAATCTGTTCCAGCACAATTAATAGGTCGTCTTGGACCCCTGAATGTATTCCCCTCCGCAATGCTGGACAGTAGATATCATAATACTCCTAAGAAGGATATATTGTGTCTATTCTGTGATTCTGCTGTCCCTGAGACTGTAAAACATATAATCTTGAAATGTCCAGCCTATAACCATCTGAGGGAAAAATATATCAAGGTGTTTATTAACAACTTCTCCGTTGGGTTGCCTGATGATACTCACCTGCAGCTTTTGTTGGACAGGAGAGACTCATCATGTTCCTGAGCTGTGGCAGCTTTTGGTCCCTGCATAGTTTTCTACAAACGAAAATGGGGGTAATTTGCTAAAATCTGATTGGCTTGCAATATAAAAGTAATCCACTGTCTGTATTTCTGCACTTTTATTCCCGACATGGCTTGTCTTGTATTGACTCGGTCTGTATTATTTTATCTTGCCTACTTAGGTTTTGAATATTTTTTTGTATTTATGTTTGCATTTATGTTTGTATTGGATTGTTATGGCCTACCTACCTTGGAGTAGTCCTGATGTCCCTTCACATTACATTCTCTGATGTGTGGATTCTTTGACAGTCAGATTGAAATTGAACCTAATTTAGGTTAGCTTTTTACATACATACAAGTTATGCAAATTGGGGTGAAGCCATGAAAATTAGAGGCAGGTCCATGCAAATTAGGGGCTGGGCAACATGCGGCCAATTGTGGCTTGGCCATTTAGAATTTAGTGCTCTGCATGTGTGCTTTATTACTTGCATTCTGCTTGTGAAATGCTTGTAGTTGGAATTGTAGGAAACATCCATTTGTAAACCATCATTGAGGGTGCAGTGAGCACAGACAACCTCCATTTTGAGGAAGGGCAAAAGCGCCTTTAAAATTAATTCATATGCATGCGAGTCAGACAGTGCCCAAGGCCCACCGGCGACAAAGCTGCCAGTGGGAGTCAAAAGAAATGGGGGGGGAGGGACCCATCTGGACTTCTTGGTCAGAGGTCCATTCCACCCTAGCTACACCCCTAGCCAAGATAATTTCTCTGTCCTTTTCCATAGAGAAAACTTCTCCCAGTCCTATCTCGGGTTGCTAAATAAAATACAAACCTAATCTAAGTCCCTTATTTGCATAATGGGTATCACTATTTAGAAACTCATAGTTCCATAGGATGTATTAGTTGTCCCCTTATTCAGAACACCACAGTTTCATAGTAGTCCTAAATTATTAATTTTTGTTCTGCCCAACATAGTCCTCCTGGTGGATGAGTCGACTACAGGATACAACTCATTAACCCATGAGTTCAGTGCCATAAGAACATTGATGTGAAGACTGGATGAATTTGAAAAAGAAATAGGTATTTAAGCAAAAGCCCTGTGGGTATTTGCTTGTGCATGCATGTGCACTTTGTATAAAACTGGTATAAAACTGATATTAATGATGGTCCATTGAAGAGAGGAGAGAAAACTAGGTGTTTTTGTCATTTGTCTTCCTCAAGCCACTCGCAGGGCCATGTGCTTTCTTATTTCAATTGGCATCTACGTTTCTGAACAGACATGAAACCTCTGGAAAGTACATTTCCTTACAAAAGGCAGAACCGTTGTCTATTAAACATCTGAAGCATACTCCATAGGATGAGATGAGCAATACATCCAAGATAAAAGCAAATAGTAAGTGGCCTATGAGCTGTACTTCTAAATTCAAATACTTTAAAATAAATCACAGTGCTTCAGTACTCTGTTTGTTCACCATCTAAATCACTACATTCAGCTCTAAGGCCTAAAATCCTGGGAAGTCTGTGTAAAATAATTTTCATTGCACTCAGCCAATCTGTTCTTTCTCACAGAAATCCTCCTGGGGGTTAGTTCTTTTGTCTTGCTGTAGTTCACGGACAGGGATTGAAGCATGCAGATATATAGCTATTTAATGTAGCTTTGATCATGGTTGAAAAATCATGGCATTTAAAAATGGTACTTTTCTCCCTAAGGGATAGAATATCAGCTCAGCCTTTTGCTGGTGGAAATTGTAACATAGTTTGTTTCTGGTGCTTAATAATGGCTTTTTATTATTAATAATCCCCCCCCACCCATACTGAATAGATGAAAAACTCCTTCCTGCAAAGGCTATTCTAGGTTTTCGTCTTTGCTTGATTCTGGACAATGAATTTTTAGTTGGAAATTGTTCATCATATCTTGTAGAAGTTTACAATACACAAAAGCCTTTTGCTAGGAGCATCATGTTTGATGAATGGCTGGGGTTCTTAGATTTTTTTAAATTTTCTATTCTTTTCTTTCCTCTTGTTAGAGGATAAAAGAAAGCAGAGATTAGCTGGGAGAGCTGAGTTGTAGAGATTAAATAAGAAGAATTTAAACCTGATGAGAGATAGTTCATAAGGTTGACAGGATACAAATAGTCTCAGAATTGGAGACCTTTATTTTCAGTTGGGACAGGGAGATCTGTATCTCCCCCCCCCCTCTTTTTTGAAAACTCAAGCATTAAAAATGAACGGAACCAATTAAAACAAGGTCAGCTTTTCTGGAACATGATATTTCATAGAAATGTAAAACTGAACTACAGTGTAAACCATTTATCTTACCTCAACGCCAGAAAATGGCATTCAGAAGAAAATGAGAACTATCTCTGCATTTGGCTTTTGATTTTTTGCCACATCCCCGTAATAGACAAGGACACAGATTGTGGAATTTAAAGGCTGCACTCTTTATATTCAAATTGCCATATTCAGATCATCTGGGGAAGGGAACTATCCCTGTCCCACATCTAGTAGCACAACTCATCAACAACTAAGGGCAGCCAGGTGCCAAATCTTTTCAAGCCTAACTATGATAGGTTACTATTATTATTATTAACAAACATTTATATAGCACCAGCAGTGTACCTGGCACTTTACAAAGTAATAAAATAGACACGGTCCCTGCCCCTAGGGCTTACAATCTGAGAGACAGGAGCTGGGGGAGAGACTTAGGAAGGGGAACAGAGGGAGAGACAAGGGGTCTAACATTCATGAAGATGCGAGGTCTCAAGTGCACGTACTTGGCTTGGTTACGATGAGAATGACAGCAGGCAGGTCCATGTTGCAAGGATAAGGGTAAACCGATCGTAGGTATAGGAATAGTGGCTCAGCAGGATAAAGAGTCAGACAGAGCAGAGCGAAAGAGGTGAGTTTTAAGGAGAGATTTGAAGGTATGAAGGGAGGGGGCAAGGCGGATGTGGACAGGGAGGGAGTTCCAGGCATGGGGGGCAGCAAGTGAGAAGGGACGAAGGCGCTTAGGGGAGCAGGGAAGGCGTGGAAGGGTGAGAGAAGGGACAGAGGAGGAGCGAAGTGCACGGGCTGGAGTATGGAGGGCGATAAGTGCAGAGAGGTAGGGGGGAGCAAGGTTGTGAAGAGCTTTATAGGTGAAGACTAGGAGCTTGTGCAGGATTCGTTCAGGAAGGGGAAGCCAGTGAAGCGAAGAGAGGAGGGGCTGCACATGGTCGAAGCGACTGGCGAGGTAGATGACCCTGGCAGCAGAGTTTTGGACAGAGATGAGGGGAGAAAGGTGAGACCGGGGAAGGCCAGTGAGAAGGAGGTTACAGTAATCGAGGCGAGAGATGACCAGAGCATGAACAAGAGTTTTGGCAGACGAGACAGAGAGAAAAGGGCGAATCTTAGCAATGTTATGGAGGGAGAAGCGACAGGATTTAGCAACAGAGTCAATGTAGGGTTTAAAAGAAAGGGCTGAGTCAAAGATGAAGCCTAGGCTACGGGCTTGGGGGACAGGCAGGATGGTGACTCCATCAATAGTTATTGACAGTGAGGAAGGAGAGGAAGGATGAGGGGGGAAGATAAGGAGTTCAGTTTTAGCCATGTTGAGTTTGAGTTGACGTTGAGACATCCAGGTAGAGATGTCAGAGAGACAGTTGATGAGACGAGCTTGAACAGAGGGAGAGAGAGAGGGAGTAGAGAGATAGAGTTGACTCTTCCCCTCAACTACCAGGATCGACTAGAAAGGCATCACTGGGTGTTTTTACACACACATTTCTACTGCATGTTTGCTGTAACTTCCTGAACTTTCTGTGCGTCTAAATTGTCTCGGATGCCTCAGTGTCCCAAAAAAGGAAAAAGTACTTAGTGGTTCAAACCAGACATAAACGGACCTAAATATAGGGTACTAGTTTCCAGTCTGAGGGTTAAACTGAGATCACACCTACTATGTGGGTAAGAGTAAACCCTCAGTACGTATATGTAATGACAGTATATTTTTAAAGGCAGACTCAAGACAAAAAGAATATAAAAAACATATATATTTACTTAAATTCAAATAAGGTTTCAGATAGTACAAAAAGAAAAATCCATTCAGTTACAAATATGAACAATGTGATACAAAAGACATTCAAAGAAGATCATACATTGTCTAAGTCAAAACCTTAAAGAAAAAGCTATGTTTTCTATCTATCTATCTGGCTCAGTGTCATAGGGTAATTTCAGATTAAACAAGACCACGGTCAACCACAGTGAACCCCTGTGGTGGCCGTGAGTCCCATAATGTCTGTTTGCTCCCCGTCAGATGTTCACCACAGTGAACCACTGGCAGGGATCAAAATGTCCATAGTTCTGGACCTCCGGCCGCCCAGAGGTCCAGAATCGTGGTTAGATTGGCCATGATCCGGGATGGGCCAAACGTTACATCTGTTATGTTTGGTCCATCCCGGATCGTGGTCCCGACCATGTCACGGGATCAGGCACAGCAGCTGGATTGGCTGCTGCGCCTGCTCGTCTCCCAAAAGGTGGGTGGCCGGGGGAGTGCAGGGCTGTGCGGCTGAACGTCGCACCGCGCAGCCCCTCCCCCTCCCTGAGCCCTGGTAGGAATCAGGCTGGCACATCTAAAGGATGGCCGGACTGATTCCTGACCGGGATCCAAAATGGATCCCGGTGCGAGATTCAGCATGGAGGGCCTCCAGGCCCAGCACGTCTGATATTACCCATAGTTACCAGTTCTTTAAGCCCGCATCTGCCTGGTTGAGAAGGCTTCAGGAATCCAAAAGCTTTCTAAATGTCTCCCTTCCAGGGTAGGCATATTTATCCTACATTTCTGTATGTTCCAGCACTTTCTGAAATTAATAAGTGCCTACCCACTGACTGATCGGTCAAAATCAAAAACGTCAGAATAGGCACTCTTGCCAGAACTAAAAACACTAAAACTGATTAATATCTTAAGTCTAGAATTTTAATGGAAGACACACAAAAATCCTACTGGTAGAAGTTGGAATGTTTAAAAACACATAATAGCTAACTTCTCTCACAATGCTTTATTTACAAGTTAGTTTCTGGTTAAGCGACTAACAAACACAAGTGAAAAGGTAAAGTGGGGTTAACCAAAGAGAAAACTGGATAAGAAACAAACACAGAGTTTCAAAAACAAGTCTTACTAATCTCTCTCCTATTCAGCATTTTAGCTTTGTCAAACAGATCTCTTCACATTTTGAATCAGAGGTTTGCCAAGCTCATATTAAAATACATCAATATACGTGCCAATACATGACAAAAATCATTCACCGAGAACTTAAACATCTGGCTCTTTGAACTTCTGCATAGAACTTCTCCCAGAACTTTTGTGTGTAAAACGTTATCTTGGTAAACTGCTTTGCTCCAGGCAGCTGTGGTCACTTGGTTTCCATGGCAGCCTGTCACGTCTACAGCTACGGCTACTTTAGGCTGCCTCAGGACAGCGTTCGTGTGAAGAATGCATCCAGGAACTGCCTCAGGGCAGCGTGTGTGTGAAAAATGCAACTGGAACTTACTTGTGGACTTGTAAACCCAGAAAATTGAAAAATCCGGATCTTTAAGATGTGTGTAAAAATGCCCACTGTCTTTCTTTGCGACCAGGAAGCAGGTAAGGAGGCCAATGCCCACTTGGGACTGCCTTGTCCTCGAGTGCAATTACTTCCCTCCCATCCCTGGTCCATTGACTAAAAACTTGGCCACTCTTGTTCTTGATTTGACCATGAATCCCCATCTCTTAAGGAGATATCTTAATTAAATTTTTAAATATATAAAACTTTATTATGTTCAGCCCCATGGCCGATACATATAAACATACAGACATAGGCACATATGAACATGTATACACAGAAAAAAAACAGGACAGTGAATTGGCATTATAGTCAAACATATGACAAATTAAACATTTTTTTAAAATTCACATAAGAATACTCTCTGGCTGCACACACTTGTTCCGCACAGCAGCGCATCTTTGGGCAAAGACGGTGACCTGTCTTGTCCTATCCAGATTCTGGTCACCCAACAGGAATATAATTTTCCTGATTGGTGACCAGAATTCCCCCAAGTCGATATTCTGCCATAGCCCACCCCGAAGGTGGTCATAGAGGGGGGCATCTTAGAAGATAATGCTCAAGGTTCTCCACCTCTCTACCGCATGGGCAGCGTCTTTCCTCCATCGGAATCCCCAAGATGCGTCCCTCGAATAATGCGGTTTTCAGTGTGTGGAGCCTGAGAGTACTAAAACTATATTTTAAACTGAGATCCAGCTGGGAGCACAGATACAGGGCTCCATTCCGCGAGGGCAAGATGAACTTATAGTAGGGTGCCGCCTTGGTGTTTGCAGCCATAGCTCTTAGCTGTTGCCGATCAATGTCTATGATACGGTCTCGTACGGCCCTTATGACTTGTTGACTGGTGGCTTGTTGAAAATAAGGCTCAGAAAAACCTAACCTTGCCACCCGAGCAAGAACCCCCTTACTCCAGGGTTCAGACCCCACCTCCTCCCTGATCTTTTCTATCCAGGTGCGATCCAACAATGAGCCTTCTGGAGCATCCCACAATTTGGCCCAAAAGGACAGCAACCTTTGGTCAACCAATGCGGTCAAAGAGGGAAATCCTATTTCTGTTAATATAATGGCTGTGCTGGTAGACTGAGGGCATCTGAGTAGTTTTCTCCAGAATTGGTTTATAATAGGTTGGAAAGCCCTTACTACATCCACCTCTGTTCCCCAAATATGGGATCC
>QEPC01008971.1:73783-88152 GCA_003113815.1 Sphenodon punctatus
CTTCTGTCCTGTTTGATTAAACAGGAACTTCTCCAGTCCCGTAGGGGTCCTGGTGAAATTGGTCTTGTCCCTTGAGTTATTCAGGGCACTGTGTAGTCTGCAGTACATCCAGAAGTTTATCTTTTCCCCCTCTAATTCCGTTTCCAATGTATCTATAGTTTTAAAGGTATCTTGTACAAATAGGTGCATGGCTCTGGCTATCCCTCTCTTCTCCCACCTCTTTAATGTCTCCATTTCTGTTTTGTTCCAATTGGGTCCCACTTTTGTCAACGAGGTGTAAGGGAGTTTTCCCTTGCACGAGGCCATGAATCCGTAGATCAATTCTAAAGACGGGGCTGGAGAGTGGGGGATGCAATTTGCCAGATCTAAGATTATACAGCATGGCTTCAGCCCTCAGGACAATTAAAATCTGGTACAATGGGGATATTGAACCTCTTGGGATTTGATTGGACAGCAAAGGTATAAATAACAAAATGGTAAAGGACAAAGCAGTAAATAGGATCCTGATAAGCATAAAGTTTGTAAAACAAGAAACAAAATGTTGGTCGAAACATTACTCGATTTGACCGAGTTTCTTGATTTGACAGTATCAAATTGTGATTTTGAGGCAATTTCCTGTTTTAGTGAAATCTTGTTTCAGCCCTAAATAACACGTTTAGGAAGAAACCTGCTGTAATAGTACAAGGATGAATAATTTCTCATGAATTTCTCACCCAGCCCTGGCAAAAGCTTTAAACAGATATACGCCAAAGGACAGTAAATAAATAGGACTGACAGTGACTGAGTGAGGAATAAGTGTTACAAATGAAATAAGTGTCCAGAATTGTTTAAAAAACATCTCTACCAGTAAAACTGTTCATGAATGAAAATAACCTTTCGCATATCAAATCCATTTATAATTCCTCTTGTCTAGGGGATTTATGGTAGTCACAACATGAAGGGCAAGTCTTAGTGCACATTAAGTTTGTAAATGTCACACCACAGTAGACTGGAAAAGAGGGATGACTGAACTTCAAGAACCCAGCTTTCTTAATGCCACATGACACTGAGCTTAACAACGAGTATCTTGACACACACGGTGTGGAGGAGGGAAAATACCTTGGCCTGTCTGTCTTGGCAGGAGCAGATAAGTAATGCTGAATGGGGCTTTGAGGAAAATTAGGAAATATTTTTAAATGAACTCTTCACAGAACACGCTGTTTACACAAGTGCTATGTGTGTATTAACTTCTTTAGCTCTTTTATTCTCACTGTTAGCAATGATCTAGAAAACACTTTATGCTTTACAACTGTTTGCCATGTATATACTAAGTGCCAGGCTATATCAACATAATCAACCATGCAGAAAATCTCATTCTTTCTCAGTTTGTAAGTACCAGTGATAATTCTGCACTCAGTCAATGTCAATCTGTGGCAACAGGCCCATAATCAGGATTATAGAGAGGGGAATATTTTTATATGGAAATCAGGCTTTCCTTATATAGACTTTGCCTTGATTTGGTATGAAGGAATCAAGGACACAATGATTGGTTTTGAAAAGCTGCATCCTTTATTTAACTGCAACATGCCAAACTTTGGGGTGGGAGTACAAAATAGGGCTGAACATTGCCCTTGATTTTCTCAAAAAACTTATTGGGGTGACGCACTTGCAAGCTGTGTGGAGGAGGGGTGAAGCACTGGAGCTTCAGGGGGGATGGAGAAGTGTGTGACACCTGCCTCCTTCCTTTTACAGGTAGAAAGGCCCTGAGGAGGCGCCCTTGCAAGCTGCGTGGGGGAGGAATGAAACCCTGGAGCTGCAGGGGGGACGGAGAGGTGTGTGACACCTGCCTCCTCCCTTTTACAGGTAGAAAGGCCCTGGGGAGGCACCCTTGGCCGCCAGCCCTTTGGCACCAGCCGAAGGACAACATATAAGGGTGTGGGCTGTCGTAGGGCCGTCAGCAGGGCAGTAGCTGTTGCAGCCTCTCCATGTGAAGGGGGTGGAGTCAAGACCCCAGATAAGCAGATAGGAGTTCAAGGGGGACCTTCAGAGCCCTGCACCTAGGGGCCCCGCTGCAACGCCTGGACAGCCCCCAGTTTTGGACTGCTCCTCCTCCCTCCTGCCATGGGGGAAGGGATGGGTCTTGGCTCTGTACTGTTTAGAAGCTGGCTCTGCTGGTCCAGCTTAAAATATTGCTTCTATTGGCAGGACTGTAGGTTCGTGTAGCAGAGCCTCTTGGAGATGTGAGTTGTGGGGTGAAATGAGTGGGACTTGGATAGGGAGGGGGGAGGTCCCGAGGGCAGGCCCAGATGTGTGGTGGCTGCAGCACAAGGGTTTGGGCTGCCTGGTGAGAGCAGGTGGCAGGGAATGGGTTGAGGTGGGAATTGGGGCAGGAGGGGGGTTGGGTTTGTATATTTTCTTTCAAGTGGACTGCTATTGAGTTGAAATTTGATATATGTTTGGATTATTATGTATTGTTGATTATATTTTTTATTATATTATGTACTGTTTATATTATGTATTTATATTGTATTTCATTTGTGAAAGCCGCTACGAGTCACCTGTGGTGTAGTCTGCGGGGTACAAAATTAAATTGAAATTGAAATGACCTGGAATGAAAAATGAGATTTTCAGGGTTGAGAATCTCACAAGAATTGGACTTCTCACCACCATTCTCATTAGTTTTTTGAAAATGGCCATTGGACAGTCACACATGTGCAGAATAGGAAATTTCTTACCTGTGAATTTTCCTTCTCCTCCCTGGTAGGATAGATAGTCTTTACTGATGGGATGTGTTCCTCCTTCCATCGAATACGCAGGATCAACTTGATTGACAGCCTCGATCCATGGGAGGGGCACAGCCCATCAAACAACTCCCAGGACAAGACTGCCAAAGCTAGTAGGAACTTAAAACTGAATGAAACAAACTATAAACTTGATCAGAACCCTGAACACAAAACTACGCCCAAAGGGGCAAACTGTAGTGGCCTTGAGTAGAAGTAGAAAAGAATGAAAAGACAGAGAAGGAATCCAGGATGGAGAGCTACACTATCGCCATAGACCCTACTGGTAACTGGAATCCCTCAAAGTGTGGTATGAAGACTATCTATCCTACCAAGGAGGAGAAGGAAAATTCACAGGAAAGAAATTTCCCATTCTCCCCCCTTTGCAGAACTTCCTGGCTTCAATAGATCTCAGGGAGGCTCCACATTTCCATCCAACCGTCCCACAGGAGATTCCTAAGATTTGCAGTCAACAACCGCCATTTCCAATTTCAAGGCCTACCTTTCAGACTCTCTTCATCACTGAGAGTATTTTCAAAGGTAGTAGCGACCCTCATAGCACACATAAGGACCAGTGTGGTCTACATCTATGCTTATTTAGACAACTTGCTGGTGAGATCTCCCTCAAGGACTCAGAGACATTCAGCTGACAGTGAGTTGTCTAGAAAGACATGGCTTTCTGATAAACAGCGAAAAGAACTACCTGACCCCATCTATGTCCCTCCTACACCTGGGGTTTATTTGGACATATCTCTCAAGTGGATCTTCTTATTGGATGAATGGAGGGCCAAGTTTCTGACCTTTCTAGACCTGCTTCAGTGAGAAGAGGCTTTAGAACTCATGTTCCTCACCCAGCTCTTGGGGAGCATCGTCTTTTGCCTTGACATGGTACAATGGGCCAGGCTTCATCTGAGACCATTACAAGCTCTTCTCTGCCCCTACCAATTGAAGATAGCATCTTGATCCCACATTATCATCTGGGTACCTCTCAGCCTGAAACAACAGCTGTGGTGGTGGTCAGATCCACTTCGCCTGGAACAGAGCCTATCTCTGAGAGACATCAACTGAGTGGTCCTGATGACAGATGTGAGCAATTGGGGCTGTGGGTCTTACTATGTGTTCAGTTCAGCGCAGGGCAGGTGGTTGACAAAGGAACAAGCCTGGCACATCAACAGCCTGGACCTGTGAGCACAACATCTAGCGCTCCCCCACTTTGCTATTCATCTGAAAAACAACCACATCCTGATCTGAACAGACAGGTCTATGGCGATGGCGTTCATCAATCATCAGGGGAGATCAAGGTCGAAGCCTCTTCAGGAAGAAGCCTCAATACTGTTCAGCTGGGAGTAGTGTTCTCTGAAATCTCGCAGAGCAGTATACGTAGCTGGAAAGCTCAACACAATGGCAGATGAGCTGAGCCGACAGACAGTGGAGCTGGGGAAATGGCCGCTCTCACAGAAACCCTTATTGCTAATTCAGAAGAAGTTCAGACATCCCATCATGGACCTGTTTGTGTTTTCAGACAACGTGAAGGTGACATTCTTCCTATCAAGAAGAAGGGATCCAGAAGTTGTAGGGATAGGCACTTTCTCCACAACTTGGCCACAACTGTACACGTTCCCTGCAGCCCTCATAATCCCAAGGGTCCTGCAGCGAATCAGAGATCAGAGAGCATGAGTGATTCTAGTAACCTCACATTGGTCACACAGGCCATGGTTCCCTGACGTCCTGGAACTCTCAATGGAGGAACCCCTTCATCTTCCAGCATGGTAGGACCTCCTGTCTCAAGGACCTCTTCTCCACCCAAACTTCCACAAACTGTCTCTCACAGTCTGGTTGCTTAAAGGATCCAGTTGACAGCACAGGGTTATTCAGGTAAGCTGCTGGAGACCCTCTTGTTATGCAGCAGAGAGTCTACCAATAAGTTTTATGGGCGAATGTGGGAACAAATTTCAAATTGGTACATCCAGTAGGAGATCAGACCCATGGAGGAGAGTCACCTGGAGGTCCTCCTGTTCCTGCAAGATGGCTTAGATATGGGTCTGAAGGCCAACACCCTGAAGAGGCAATTGTCTTCACTTTCTAGCATCCTGAGTTGTGTAGGTCACACCCACACATGAAGAGATTCTTCAAGGCAGTGAATGCAATATCACCCCCTGTCCAGCATAGGTTCCCAACGTGGAGCCTGAACATCATCTTATTGGCTCTCACCAACCCTCCAGTTGAACCATTAAACCTGGTATCCCTGTTCTTCTTGTTAATCAAGATTGTTTTCCTGCATGTTTGCTGATGCAACCCCAAATTTCTGTGTCTCTAAATTACTCACCTGGATCTTAAACACCCAGATCTTTGAATGTCCAGATATTCTCATGGATTTAAGAAGTCCTTGATCTCTGTGGTTTTACAAATCTTGATCCTGTAACATCCGGGTGTCTCCCAGAACTTGTGTGTGTAAAACATTCTCCTGGTAAACTGCTTTGCTCCTGGCAGCCATGGTTACATCATTTCCATGGCAACCCCTCTTCTCTACAATTGAGCTCCCCAGCGCCACTACTGCAGGCTGCCTCAGGGCAGCAGGTGTGTGAATAATGCATCCAGGCGCTGACTTGTGGACTTGTAAACCTGGAGGATTGAAAGAGCAGCACTTTAAGGTGTGTGTAAAAACAACCTTTGTGGCCTTTGGTCATAGGTACAAGGGAAAGAAAGTAAGTAAAGCAACTCCTGCAGACTGTCTCAAGGCGTGTATCAAAAAAGCATACAAGGCTCAGCGTATTCCAGCCTCTTCAGGGATTATGGCCCACTCAGTTAGGGTGGGTTGCCACTAACTCAGATTTGCTAAGCAGGGCCTCCATAGAGGAAATCTTTAGGGCTGCAACTTGGGCATCTCTTCACACATTCACCCAACACTATCTCACATCCATGGCCACCACAGAGGCTGCCTTTGGATGCAGGGTCCTTCAGAGGATTCTGGTGAATTAGTTTATGGTCATCCTCTGAGGGAAGGATGGTTTGTTTACTCATGGGAATCCACCCTTCCTGGAGAGGTACTGCCTGAGGATGTCCCATCAATAAAAACTATCTGATATCTGACCCTATTGTTGAATGACTTGAGGTCCAGGATTGCTCGCATGTCTCCGTTCTTTTTTGGTACTTTGAAAAAGTTGGAGTAGACACTGAAGTGTATCTGAAGGGGAGGGACCTCTTCTATGTCTCCTATGTCTAGGAGATGTTGAATTACCCTCATGATCTTGTTTGCCTTCAGTTGATCCTTTGAGAGCAGAGACGGTAGGAAACAATCTCTGGGAGGATGCAAGAACTAGATGGCATAGTCCTTCGAAATAGTCTCCCTGACCCAGAGATCCAACGTGGTGGACTTCTATTGCCTGAAAAAGGGCTGAAGTCTCTCCCCGATGATATCTGAAGGTAGGGGAGGAGGCCTCCAGTCACGCTGTGGACTTGTACTGCTTGGGCTTTGCAGGCTGAGGTTGCTTGAACTGCTGTTGCTCTCCATAACGTCTCTGTCACTGCCCTCTGGGTTTGCCAGGATGGGTGTCCCTCTTCCAGGAACTCCTGTGGTCTTGAAAGCAGGATCTCGGATGAAAGAAACCTTTATGCTCTCCCTTGGAAGGTTTCAAAAGTAGCACATTTTTCTTTTCGGGTTCAGTAGTCCTCTTTAGTCCTGAATTCATCATTAATTATAAGCTGTCAAGGGCATCAAATGACTCAGATATAATTGCAAAAGAAATGTCTCAAATGTTTACCCTTATCCTTGCAACATGGACCTGCCTGCTGTCATTCTCATTGTAACCAAGCCAAGTACGTGCACTTGAGACCTCGCATCTTCATGAATGTTAGACCCCTTGTCTCTCCCTCTGTTCCCCTTCCTAAGTCTCTCCCCCAGCTCCTGTCTCTCAGATTGTAAGCCCTAGGGGCAGGGACCGTGTCTATTTTATTACTTTGTAAAGTGCCAGGTACACTGCTGGCGCTATATAAATGTTTGTTAATAATAATAATAATAACTGATATAAAGGAGATGGCCAAGAGGAGCAGGGAGCAACATGCTGGAAGCAGTGACTGGACTGGGGAAGCAGCAGCCCAGCAGTGAGATAAATCAGCCTGAGGAGTCGGGCAACTGGTCAGGTTGCATTCTGGTACCACCTGGTGCCCGAATGCAACCAGGGCAAGTCGGGCACTGAAGATAAGTATAATGATGACTGTGAGTAAGGCCGAAAAATTGGGCCCCACATAATTAAGAGAATCAGATTCTTCCACTCTTCTGTGTATTGAGTAAGATGCAATTCTGCAGCTCTTTCCATTGAAATTAATTGACTATATGTGGAAAGAAGGTACAGTCTAGTCTCTGGCTGAAGAAATAAGAAACTGATCCAAGATGAAACCCACAAAGTGAAATTCTGACTCCTCTGATGTCAATGCTGACTTTGTCACTGACTTTGGGGAGAACTGAGATTTCAGTGCCTATATAATTAAGGGAAATAAAATGGAGACCCTTAAGTAAATGTTGTGAATGGTGCCACAATTATTGGTCCTCATTGCCTTTGTAACATTACAAGAATAAAATGCGAAACTGTAAAATTCTCTTATTAAAAATACAATTAGGAATCGTAAGCGAGCTCTTAAAAGTAATTAAGGAAAACACTGTTGTGTTAACATCTTAAAATTAACTCATAACCTATTCTGTAGCTTTGGCATGAATAACAGTTTTGTTATAAGCCTTTCCCCTTTCTAATAACGTCAAAGGTTGCTTTTCTCCATAATATACCTTTTCAAAACAGTGCAGAGCTTAAGGTAAATAAATTGTAAATAGAAAATTGATGTTAAATAACATTTCTTCAAAGTTATCATAATGTCATGACTGAATGGTCTGTTGCCACCCTTGAGCATTTTATCTCTATGTCAAATTGTAACCATCCTGCTTTTGAAAGTAGCTAATCTGTAAGAGCCTTTATTTGCTTTACTAATAGATTTTGTTTACTGTCTGAGACAGATAATAGCTGAACAGGTATAAATAAATCCTGTATATTTTGATATGCTGAAAGACAGCTTAGTCACTGGGATATAGAGTACAAAATGTCTAATTATTTTTAGAAAAGTTTGGACAATGGAACTTCTGTCCCAAAGTAACATAAGCACTTTGAAAATTTTACCAACATCTACTCTTTTCTACAAACTCTATTCATCACAAGAAACATTTGAGCCAATGGAGTTTTATTTATTCTCAACACAGATCAAATTTGATTCAATGTTCCAACAGATCTTGGAAAAATATATTACACAATATAACTTCAATATAACAAACTCCCACAGGGTCACAGAAAAAAAGTTTGTTATATCAAGATGTTCACTGTAACCGGGTTTGTAAATTTGCCCAGTAGAAATTGAACATTGTTACACTTTACTTTAATGAAGACTCCATCCAACTGATCAACATTTAAACAGTAAAAAAGTGCGGGGAAAGGAAAAAAAAAAATATGTACAGTTGTAGCCTGAACACAGTATCTCAATTAGATAGCATAAAAGGTGCCCAATTGTTCTCTCTGGTCACTGATAGGAATTGAGGGTGATTTCAGACGAGATGGGGTGGCATTCGCCCCGTCCCGGAATCACCCAAATGATCCCGGCGGGGAATCGGAGAGGGGGAGGGGTTGTGCAGCGCAACATGCGGCTGCACGGCCCCACCCTCCCCCACTGCCTGTCCTCTGGGGAGATGGGTGGGCACCAGGGCAAATGCGGCTGCAGCGCCTGCCCGATTTTCCCATGGTCCGAAATCCCGCTGGGGATCTCTTTGACCACGCTTGCGGCGCTTGTCCGGCGGGGAGCCCCAGAAGCATGGTTGAAATTGACCCCATGTGGGAATCGACCGTGGTGAACATCTGGTGGCTGCCTAACAGATGTTCAGGGCGCTTTGGCCCCATGTGAGTATTGACCGTGGTTTACTGTGATCTCGTCACGTCTGAAAATACCCTTCGTCAGTGGGATTAGATTAAAGGAGAAAAGATTTAGGCTAAACATTAGGATACTGGTACCAGAACAGTTATTTTATTTATTTATTTATTTCCATAGATTTTTACCCACCCCCCCTCCTGCCATGCAGCTCAGGGCGGCTTCCAAAATATTAAAACACAATAAAATCAATAAAAATTATCATAAATGTTATAAAACATGAAAACAGGACTAGATACAACATAAAACCCAGATAGGTGGGGGAACTAAAAACACCCTACCCTACCCACCCTCCCTCCCAAAGGCCTGGGCGAACAGCCAGGTCTTACAATTTCACCGGAATGTTAACAGGCATGGGGCCAGGCGAGCTTCCTCCGGAACAGAGTTCCAAAGCCGCAGCCCTACCACCGAGAATGCCCTCTCCATTGTGGCCCCCCGCTTAACACGGGGGACTTCCAGGAAGGCACCCCCGGCGGACCGCAGGAGCCACTCTGGGGCGCGGAGGGCGAGGCGGTCCCTAAGGTATGAGGGGCCGAGACCGTGTAGGGCTTTATAGATCATCACCAACACCTTGAACTTGGCTCAGGCTGCTATCGGCAGCCAGTGCAGAGCTCGGAGCACAGGTGTAATATGCTCCCAACAGCCGAGAATAATTTGCCAAGGGAGATTGTGGATGCCCCCACACAGGAGACCATTACAAAGACATTTAGGCAGACAGCTCTCAAGGATGATGTGGCTTCTAAGACTTGGGTGTACATTTTTTCTTTTGAAAACAATACATTTTTCTTTTTAAAAAAAGGCATGTCTAAAGAAGTTCCTGGAATACAGAAATATCTAGGCTTGCAGTAAAGGAGGAGAAAATGGCAAGGGAAATGGAAAACCGTCTCCCCTGTTCCGTAATTTTTTTTGCCACCCTCCTCCAGCATAGATATAAGATGTGTTCCAGATTTTTCTCCTCAGTTTGTTAGTCTGAAAACTAAGATATCTGAAGACTCAGATAATGACTGAAGGCATAAGGCCAGACAGTAATAATCAGAATTCTGGTCAGAAATTGTCTGCATAATATATGAACTTCCAAAGGAAAGAGCAATCGCCCCCTTTGTCATGTAGTCTGCCCCCCTTCTCTCTCCCACCAATGTTCTAGCTATGGGTCTGAAATTTCCTATGAAGAACAGGGAATAATAAACAAGGACATACGGTCACTTTAAGTAAAAGTTGGAATTATTTTAAATAGGCCATTGAACAGTTAATAGGACTATGAGTCTTGGATAACTAGCAGTTTTATGTTCAGATAAAATGTGTGACAAAGCAATGCAAGGATTTATATACTGGTCCAACCCCCTGCTCAATGCAGGAAATCCGCAGCTACAGCATCCCTGACAGATGGCTGTCCACCCTCTGTTTGAAAACATCCAGTGAAGGAGAGCCCAAGACTGCCCTAAGCAGTCTGTTCTACAGTCAAACAGCTCTTACCATTAGGAAGTTCTTCCTAATGTTTAGCTGAAATCAGCTTTCTTGTAATTTGACCCACTGGCTCTCATCTTGTCCTCAGGAGCAACAGAGAACATTACGTCTGCTCCATCTTCTATGTGACAGCCGTTCAGATATTTGATGACAGCTATCATGTCCTTCCTTAGCCTTCTCTTCTCCAGACTAAACATAACCAGCTCCTTCAACCTTTCCTCATAGGACTTTTCCTGACCCCTGTCCATCTTTGAAAAACTGAACTGGGTTCAGAGGAAAGTGACAATGTCTATCTTAAAATGTGGTGCCCAGACCTGGACACAGTACTCCAGAGGGATCTGACCATGACCAGCGCAGAATAGAGTGGAACTATTACTTCTAGTGAGTGATCTGGACACTATGCTTCTGTCAGTGTAACCTAAAATTGCGTTAGCCTTTTTAGCAGCTGCATCACACTGCTGACTCCTGTTGAACTTGTGATCAACTACAACCCCAAGATCCTTCACCAAGCTCTGAGGCACCCCTCTCTATTGATACCTCCCTTCAGATTGATGTGGAGTCATTTATGAGTACTCTTTGGGTATGGTTCTTCAACCAGCTGTAACTCCACCTAACGGTAGGATCATCTAGCCCATATTTTACCAGCTTGTCAAGAAGGATATGATGGGGGACTTTGCCAAATGCTTTGCTGAAATCAAGATATACTGCGTCCATGGCATTCCCATGATCTACTAAACTAGTAACTTGATCAAAAAAAGGAAATAAGTTTAGTCTGGCAGGACTTGTTCTTGACAAACCCATACTGACTCCTAGTAATTACTGCATTGTTTTCTAAATGCTTACAGATTGACTGCTTTATAATGTGCTCTAGAATATTTCCAGGTATTGATGTCAGGCTGACTGGTTTGTAGTTTCCCAGATTCTCCTCCCCCACACCCCCCTTGAAGATAGGGACAATATTGAAAATATATCCTGTACTCTTAAATGTTCTTGGGTTCCTATTGCCATGGTATATATTTATACAGTTAGGTAAGAAAATGACTCTGCATAATAGTCAGATATTTTGGTTGGTAATTTGCCATTTTCCAAATTATGCTATATTATTAATCTCTCTTTGACTGGATAGCAATTGTAGGACCAAGATGAGAAGCTGGTTCATGATAAGTATCTTATGTCAATTCTGTGAGGTTTTTCCCCCCTAATCTTTTAAATATCCACTTACAAATAAAGTTCAGTATAAAATCCTCATGAATGACCATAAGGTATAGAAACTAAGGAACAAATATTTTTGGTAATCTCTTATTAAAAAGTCCTATAGAAATTAAGAGAAATAAAGTAGAAATGTTCTATAGAAATTAATGTAAAAATCTAGAATTTAGTAAACAATGATGACCTTTCTGTAGCTATTTTAGATCATCATATGCAGATCTATAAGAAAGATATTCCATCTGTTTGGATGGTTCCAAAAACCTAGGGGAAAAGGTAAATGCTATCTATTAACTTTTGTAAAATTTTCCAAAAGAAAGACCACTGCTTTATGCAATTTGACGTTAAATATGCCTTCAGTATGATTCAATATCTATTTTTAGCACTTGACACTCCTAAAAGATGTATCAGCACTAAAATATAAACACTCTAAGTCACAGTTAAGACTATATTTTAAACAATATAAGATAGTTTTAGTAAGGGCAGGTATGCTCTAAGTAAAAAATGTGGAAAATTATATATCAATTTTTTTATTTACTCTGAATCACTTGGTATAGAGTTGTGGTAAGACCCCCTTCTAACTTAATGTTGCTAGTCTAGCAACATTCATGCAAACCAATTTTGTTTGCACAAATATGAGAAAATAGATGCTTTGCATGCCAATACATCAGAGATGTAATGGCATGAAAAACTAGAAGGTCACACCCCAAGCTAAGACCCTCCCAACTGGGCCAATGCAGACCACAGCAGACTATAACATGTTATGGGGCGCTGGGACCAGTGCAGGAGAGGGGTCGGCAGCCACAAGTTCCTGGTTCTTCTCACCCTCTCCAGGCTGTGCAGGTGCTGGGACAGCAGGCATGTTTGTTCAGCAGTCAGACCCAGACCAGACCATGTCTGCCACTAGGGCTGAAATGTTGTACCACTGCGGCAGCATTTACTGGTGGAAAGTGCTATTCCGCACAAAGTACCACGATTAGGAAGGGAGGTGATTTTCACACCTTGCACTCATGGCTTTTGCGGTTGCCGCCACTGTACTGTCGCAATTGCAGATCTCACGTGGAAGCATCAGGTTTGCCACAAAGTTTGACCTTTCACTGAAGCATGGCAGCTTTGTATTGTGACTCCTTGCCACATGGTTCCACCGCCTGGAATTACTCAGCGGTGCGGGATCCCCCCACCGCCGCAATCCACGGCGACCCCCTGGGCCCAGCCCCTGACCATGACCACCCGAGTCTGATTGGCTTAAGAGACAGTACACACACACACACACACACACACACACACAGACCGCCCTTATCTTTTGTTTCTATTTAAATTGGGGGCTGCTCCCATTTGATACCTTTTCTCCCCAGCTGTGAGGACAGAGTTTTACTTGCCGACCATCTGGGACGCGAGAAGAGAGATTCCTTCTATTGAGTGAATTATTTGATCATTCATCTGACACACTCCAATGAAAACTTCTTTGTGTAAGTTACTGTGATTACAACATGATACATATCTATTTTGTTTGCCAACAGTGGTTGTTGTTGTTGTTGCTGAGAGCTCTGGGTTATTAACTTCTTACTGAGAGATTCATTCCTGCCCTGCACGGAAGCGGAATGGAGGGACTCAGTTAGTTTTATAATTAATTATGGTTAGGTATGGATGGAATGGAAAGGAAGGATGAATGCATACCGGTTCCGAGTCATCCTGTCTCCCCCCACCCAGGAGGGGGAACACACTTCAATGTGGTCTCCTCTCCCTCCCTTTGACTTTGACCCTGGGCCTGGCGGGCGGGAGGGGGGTGAAAAAAGCTCTGAAGCGGCTGCAGTCTCCCAGTTTTATTATGTTATGGGATGGGACAGGACGGGATGCATGCAAGAGGCTTCTCAGAGTTTGCAACCCCCACCCTCCTGGCAGGGTCAAAGATAGAAGTCAAAGGGACACCATGCCGGGGGGCCACTGCGGCCGGGCGGGCATGAGAGCTGGGGCAGCAAGATCATGGGGAGGCTTGTTTTGAATTTGATTTTGCACACAGTCATTCACACACAAAATAATGGGGGTGGGGGCTGCCAGTCTACTTGATAAAACAAACATATTCACTAGCTATGTGTTATTTATTTATTTATTATTTATTTATTTAAAACTTATATCCCGCCCCTCCTGCCCAAAGGCAGCTTGGGGCAGTGAACACCACAAGATTTCACAATAAAATATTTAAAAACAAATCAAGAATTTTAAAAAACAAATCATAAAACTCACCCTCCCCCAACCCCTCCCTCTCCTACCCCCCCTCCAAAAGTCTGGCGGAACAGCCAGGTCTTATACAAACATCGAAATGACAGGAGGGTGGGGTCCAATCAAGTTTCCTCTGGGAATGAATTCCACAGCACAGGGACAGCCACTGAAAAAGATCTCATATCAGTGGCCACTCGTCTCACCCAGGGAACCTTCAAAAAGGCCCCCACGGACGATCTCAGGGGTTGCATGGGAACATGGGGAGAGAGGCAATCCCGCAGATAGGCAGGGCCCAGACCATGAAGGGCTTTGAAAGTCAAAACCAGCATCTTGAACATAGCCTGGTGCTTTATAGGCAGCCAGTGAAGAGCCCGGAGCACAGGTGTCATGTGCTCCCTGTGGCCCACCCCAGTAAGGAGACGAGTCGCAGCATTCTGCACCAACTGCAGCCTCCAGACCAGCTTCTTGGGCAGCCCCATGTAGCGTGCATTGCAGTAATCCAGCCTCGAGGTGATGAAGGCATGGATGACAGTGGTAAGGTCAGAGTCTGAGAGATGCAACTGGAGCCGCTGGACAAGATGTAACTGCTGAAATGCACTCTGCACCATGGCCACAACCTGAGATTCCAGGCTGAGCCATGAATCCATGAGCACACCCAGACTCCGTAACTGCGAGACCATGGGAGGGCGAACCCTCGCCACATGAGGAGATTCAACCACTCCCAGACCCCCTAGGCCCTCACCCACCAACATCACCTCC
>QEPC01008971.1:114848-142602 GCA_003113815.1 Sphenodon punctatus
ATGGGTAGGAGAAAGGGGTCAGTGAAGGCCAGGAACCCCCCAAGTGGAAGTGGGCAATCTGCTGACAGGGGAAAGGGGAGAAGCAGAGGAAAGACATCTGACCAGTTGGAGAGTGTCAACACCAGTCAGGGCCTTATCTCAGTTGGGGTTAGGGGTAGTCTCCCTAGGGGGGAAGGAGGGGGCTAGGATGGGACTGGGCCATCTGATGAGGGTGATTTAGTGTGGCAGGCTGGTGCTCCAGGGAAGCCCGGTGGTGCTGCCCCCCCTGGTGGTGTTTTCACAGTGGTACAGTCTACGCAGCCAGGCCAGACTCCTGCAGTGGCTGGGTGTCAGGATGGTCAGGGTCAGGCATTATTTCAGTCTCTTGGGGCCAGAATGAGTGTATGGGATGGTGTTATGGGCTGGTTGGTGGAATCTGGCGTGATGGGGGCGGCTCAGGTGCCTAATCTGCGTGCAAGTGGAGCTGGCATCTTGAGTAACCTTGATCCTGTTTTGTTTCATCCTAGCATGAGTAGTGGGGTCGCACCATTGCCAGTGGTGGCAGGCAGGGTCCCCGGCACAAACAGAGGATCTAACGGAGCAGTAGTTAGCCAGGATTGCTGCATTCATTGAGTCTGGTGGCTGGACGGTGACTGCAAGGGTGCCTCCTTTTGCACTGGCCCAGGTGGCATTACCTGCTCAGATGGCTCTGATTGTGGTGGATGGTGAATATTTGGTGGGAGGTAGGTTGGCTGGTAGTGGGCCCGGAGGTGTTGGGGTTCCCCAGCTGCCTGAGGTGAGCAATGAGGCTCGGACACCTTCTGCTACAACCCAGATCTCACCCTCACAAGTGGGGGGAAACACAGGTCTGTCAGCAGGGTCACTTGCACAGCAGCAGGGGCCTGTGGTATCACCATTGGTGCAGCGGGGACCAGGTCAACTGTGAGTGCAGCAGAATCCAAATAGATTGGTTTGGGTGGACAATGTATGGTGCCCATAGGTGGCGGTGGTTCCATGCGAGCCAAACTGAGACAGCGGGTAGTGGACAGTCAGGTAGCAGTAGTGCAGGGTGCCCTGTCTCAACCTCAGGAAGGGGCAGCAGGTAATTTGGGGGTTGCAGGTGTGTCAGTAACGCCCGCAAAGGAGGTTCCTCCCCTGCGGGGGGGGGGGGAGATATACTAGGGTGTCTGCTCCTATTGGGGTGCATTTAATTCAATCCATGCATGAGAAAATTTGGAAAGGAGAGTATATCCATTTGTTTGCTCTTTTCTTTTGCGATCCTGTTCCTGACCCTAACGCAAAGCCGGAGACTAGGGAGTATGAGAGGGCAAAGTGTAGGAGGATAGACAGGAACTGGGCTAACTGGGAGTCTGCATTTATAATCTATGTGGGAGTAGTCATACAGGAATTTCCTGAGAGGGCAGTGGCTCTCTGGAAATATTTTGATATCGTGCAGCTGGCTTACTTGACAAAAGGTTTTGGGTGGCTTCGATATGATAAGGCCTTCAGACAAAATGCGACCATTATGCCCGAGGTCAGGTGGGATGTAAAAGATCATGACTTGTGGATTGAATCCATTCAGGCAAAGGATGTGGTGAGGGCAGACAGTGGCCACATAATTGTTAAAGGTGATGGGCAGCTGTCTGATAATTTTCAAGGTGAACCAGGCAGGAAAGGGCGCCAGTCTCTAGTTTGTTGGGACATCAATGATGGGTCCTGGTGTTTTCATTCCAGCTGGAGATTCAGACACTCCGGCTTGCAGTGTGGCAGGTCTAACACCTTTGCCAATTGCCCTAGAAGGAGAGGTGGGGGACAGAGGGGTAAGCGCCCCTTACCAGCTGGGGGTGGGTTCATGGTGGGGGGTGCATCACAGGCAGGCACTAGTAAGGGTGCCAACACCAATTAGGTGGTGGGTGCTCAGGGGTTTGTTATCAGATTATCCACTGGTTGGTGTTGCACGTTACGTGGTGGATGGGTTTTGGGTTGGTTTTGAAATTCCCTTTGAGGGGGTTGGTTAGCATATGCTTGCCTGCACTTTGAAATTGGTAGCGGGCCTTGAAGAAATCGTTCAGAAGAAGTTAAGGAAAGAGGTTTTAGAAGGCAGAGTCATGGTCCCCTTCCCGTGCTTGCCTATGGACAATCTGAGAGTGTCTCCACTGGGTATAGTTCCCAAGAAGACTCCCAGGGAGTACAGACTGATTCACCACCTGTTGTACCCTAGGGGGTCTTATGTGAATGATGCAATTCCCCATGATATCTGCACAGTGCATCAAATCTGCTTCATTTGATTATGCTGTGGAGCTGGTGCATGAATGCGGGAGGGGTGCGCTTATGGAAAAGAGTGACATCAAATCAGCATTTTGCCTTTTGCCTGTGCACCCTAAGGACTTTGACCTTCTTGGGTTTTTCATTCAGGAGTCAGTTTTATTATGATAAGGCCATGCCCATGGAATGTTCTATCTTATCTGTGGCCTTTGAAAAATTCAGCACCGCATTGGAGTGGATAGTTAAGCGGAAGGTGGGGTCAGGTCACATGACCCATTATCTCGATGATTATTTGTTCATCAGCAGGGCGGGGTCACCTGTGTGTGATGATTTATTTAATCTGTTTAGGAAAGTGGCAAACTTGGTGGGTGTTCCTTTGGTGGAGGAAAATACTGAGGGCCCGGCATCGGTTATAAGTTATTTAGACAGTGATTTGGATTTGGAGAGGGAATTGTCTTGGTTGCCTGAGGCTAAACTTAGGGATTTGCAGAAGGAAGTAAGCACATGTATATTTGCTAGAAAGGTGACTTTGAGGGCACTCCAATCTTTGCTGGGTAAGTTGAACTTTGCATGTCGGGTGGTTGCACCTGGCCATGCCTTTCTATCCCATTTATATTCCAGAACAACTAAAGTGTCTTTGCCGCACCACCACATTAGGGTGACAAACGAAATGGATGAGGATTTGGAGGTTTGGTTGGAATTTCTGCAGTCACACAATGGGGTTAGTCTTTGGTGAGATCTGTACCCGGTGGAGGTGGAATTGCAAGTGAACTCTGACATGGCTGGGGAGGCTGGGTTTGGAATTTATTTCCAGGGTTGTTGGTGTTTGGAGAGATGGCCAGTGCAGTGTCAGGATTCAGGCATCGGGAGAGACTTAACATTTTTAGAGTTGTTTACTCTTGTGGTAGCGGTTCATCTGTGGGTTCTCAGTTTCAGGAATAAGAAAGTCATATTTTGGTTTGATAATATGGCTGTTGTTCACGTTGTTAATTCACTTTCCTCAAAATCAGAGAGAGTAATGCATCTTGTGCGAGTGTTTGTTCGTTGCTGTTTGCAATATAACATTTTGCTTTGTGCTAAACATGTTCTGGGTGTTAAAAATGAGATCGCTGATGCCCTCTCTCATTTTCAGATGTGGCGTTTTTGGGAGCTTGCTCCCTTCATGAGGAAGGATCAGGACTTCATTCCCCAAGAGCTACTGAGCCTTGGATGCTAGAGCTTATGGATACTGTGAAAGGTTCTGTGTCCCCAGTGACATGGCTTGCATATGAGAGGGCAATCAAGGAATTTGATGTGTTTGCTCGAGCTAAGGGTTGGTCAGTTTTGTTCCCTGTGCCCCTTCCCTAGTTGGTTCAGTTTGGTCTGGAGTTGCGCAGTCAAGGTTTAGTGGCTGGCACTATAATGGCTAAATGATCTGTGTAAGCCTTTATGTCAAAAATGGTTGGTGTTCAGGATTTAGGACAGGCCCCAGCCATTAAAGTGATGATTGCATCCTGGAAGAGGCAAGGCCAGGCACGGGTGGATAATAGGGTCCTATTGTCCCCCAAAATCTTGGCTGATATTGTAATGAAGTTGGGTGAGGTGTGTTCTGATCCAGGGGAAGTTTATTTTTTAAAGCTGCCTTTATTTTGGCTTTCTTTGCAACCCTGAGGATCAGTGAATTAATGGTAAGTTGAAGTTCTAGGTTTGGCCGTTCTAGGAGGGAATTACAAATTGGCAAAGTGACCGTGTCCGGTGTAGGTACTGAAGTGCGTAATAGGGTTTGCAAGACTGACCAGTTACATAGGGGCACACTGGTTTCTCTTGCCAGGTCCATTGCACCTCTTATTTGTCCCGTGTTATGTATGGAGGATTATTTAAAAATCAGACCTGGTGTGTCGGGCCCCTTGTTCGTCCATCAGTCTGGCCTGCCTTTAATACAGCATCAATTTCTGGCAGTGTTGAAACGTTGTTTAGTTTCATTAGGTCTGTCGGAGGTGGTGTTTAGGTCCCATTCCTTTAGAATTGGGGCGGCTTCATCTGCAGCGGCTGCTGGTTTTGCTGCACCTGAGATTTAGAGAGTGGGTAGGTGGCGGTCAGGTGCTTTTAGATCCTATGTTCATCCACTTCGAGTTCTACAAATTAATGTGTATGTGTTATTTAATTGATGGTAGGCCCTTTGTTTCTTTTTCTCCTAGGAGGCCTCCTCACTTCTCGGAGAAGGGTCATCTGGATCATCAGTCACAGTTTTGTTCGGTGGGCAGAGAAGTGGGCTTGTGCAGCTAGTTGGGGGACACAGCTAGGTTTGGCCTCTAGGGATTTAGTGGTTTGGAAGGGAAGGAAAAGAATGCTATGGCCCCAACTTATGCCTCTATTTTTAGGTTGGTTAGACAGAATGGCCCCGGATCTGATGCTAATTCACCTGGGGGTGAATGATTTTACAAGGGTCTCCAGTCTGGACCTTTCAATAATGATTAGACAGGATTGGGTTTGTTTACGTGAGTTTTTCCCTCAGGCTACCCTGGTCTTTACAGAAATTTTACAATGGATCAGGTGGCCAAGGGGTGTTAATCCAAGAGTGGTGGATAGAGCTAGGAAGAAGGTTAATAGGGAAGTTAAAAAGTGTATTGAATCACTCGGGGGGATTTGGTTTGGTCATCCTGAAATAGGGTGGACCAATCTGCAGCTATATTGGCAGGATGGGGTTCATTTATCTGAGCTCGGATTGGATATGTACATTAGAAACATAAAAACGATACTGCAAAAACTGTTATAATTAAGTCGTGCTGGGGGTATGTGGGTCTGGGTGAGTATGTTTTGTGGGGGTGTTCAAGCAAGTGAAGCTGCTGAACTTGTGGCAGTGTTCAGTACCCTACAGTGAAACTGGTTGGGGGCTTTACAGCATGGAGGCATTAGTGGATGAAGGAGTTCATCCTGCAAGGTTGAGCCTGGGAATCAATTTAGGGGAAGGGCGCCCCACATGATCCCAGGAAGGAAGGAGAGGCGTTGGGTGCACATAGGTAGGATCCAAGTGGTCCCGAGGTATGCATCATCAGCGTCTGTCCTTCCTGGAAATGGATCAAGTAGGTCCATTGGAAGGGGGATTGGACTGATATCTCCAATCCAGATGATTAACATTATGGTACTGAACAAGGAGAGTGAGAGGTAGTGGGAGTTACAGGTGGTTCAGCAGTACAGTTTCTTAACCTCATCACTCCCCTTGTTACTCACCCAAATTTGTTCAGCCTAATTTTAATTGACATTTAATTTGGCATTCTAATTGGTAAAGCAGGATCAATTGGATACCTGAATCACTTCACAATTCGACGTTAGGGAAGTTCAATTAGGCTAATTGACATTGAATTATATCCACCATTCTTTATAGTTGGTTAATTGGTTTTAATTTGTTTAATTGATTTATTCTCCTTAACAGGTTATTAATAACGGTTGGCTTTAATAAACAGCTGCGGCCAGTTTTACACAATACCCTTTGTGTCTGTGTCTTATTCCTAGTGCAGTGACAAAGTGTCTGTCGCTGGTTTTTCCTAATAGTCCTTGATTCAAGGGGTGTTTTTAAGCAAGATGCTACCCCACATGGCCACCCAGGAACCACCCAGGAGTCACGCATCCAACTGCCCATCTGAAGGTGGAGTGGTGTGGATGCTTGGTCTCAAGAACCTTGGAGCACCCACTAATAGCCACTCATAGCCACTCACAGAGCACTGCCTGGAAATCTGGAGTGCTCCATGCAAGACCAGTCAAATGTAGGGTGGCCGTCCCAGAGCTGCTTGTTTAAAGAGCTCCCCACTCCACCCATGTGGGTGCTCTGCAGCAGTGCCACTCAGAGGTCATGCTCCTCCCATCACCTTGCCTGTTTAAAAACACCCAAGGTTGTCCTTTAGTAAAATGGTAGAAAAAGATTATTTAATTCCTGCTGAATTTTGTTTCTTTCCACTTTGGGATCTCCTGCTGAAACCCATCAGGCTGTTAGGTGATATACAACTTCTAGAAAAGTAGTGTGTGTCAGGTAATGGGTCATAACTAAAATTTCAGAGGTAGTAAAATAACTTCTTGGGTCCTTAAAACTAATTGCAACGTATTTTATAAACTAAGATTAATTGCAACATATTTTATAAACAAATGCTACTCAAATCTTCATAATTTGTTGCTATGCATTTGGTGAAAATAATATATTATCTATTGATTTTTGCATGCATACGGATCAGCCTCAAACTGCCAAAAGCTTCTAACAATTTTATGTCATGTGGTGGAAACAGCAGCTGTTATCTCTTTTCCCCAGTATCCTATGCAATACAAAATAGTGGGAGCACACTTTCAGAACTTCACAGTATTTTTCATGTCATTATATGTAAGATGCCATCATTTTTTAATGATATGTATGCTGTAGAAACAGCTGCATCTGCATCTTGTAGGCCGCTTATATCTGAAGCTTTTCTCATCAGATCTTCTTGTAAAACCAGTGAAGCTCAAGTGAAATGTGAATCCTCTAGAGCATAGGAACATCAGCTGTCACGCGCCACACTGCTAAAGCAGCCAGCCACTTCTAGTAGTGTGCAACACTAGCTGAGAAACATTATGGCATCAAAGGAGACTTGAGATGCATTCCCATGGGGTAATATGTGCAGCATTTGCCTCCTGGAAAAACTCTGGGTGGCAAATGCTACGCATCTTGTGTCTCATGGGAAAACAAAGCCGCACAACTTTGCATCCAATCATGTGGAGGATTCCGTGCTGGAAAATCGAGCTCTGCATCTTCCACATGATCAGAGTCAAAGTTGCACTGCTTTGTTTTCCCATGAGACACAAGCTGCGAAACATTTGCCTCCCAGAATTGTTCCCAGAGGCAAATGCTGTCCATATTGCCCTGTGGGAAAGCGGTCTTAGGCCATTTTTAGACGATTGCAGCCACGCTCGCGCTTGTTTTGAAAAAATTCCGGGAGCCGGGATCAGACGATACACTCCCGGCAATCACGCGCCTGGAAGGGACACACGCATGCTTTTCCGGGCGCGTTTGACCGGGTCGATTTTTCAACCTGGTCAAATTGCGGCTGGAAAAGTATGCTCGTCTCCCTTCTGGGCGCGTGATTGCCGGCAGTGTATCGTCTGATCCTGGCTACCGGCATTTTTTCAAAACAAGCGCGAGGGCGGCCACGATCATCTAAAAATTGCTTTAGTATCCTGACCTGCATTATTGGGTTGTGTATTGTCATTCCCACAATCATTGCTGCCCTAAGTTTTTATTTGTGGAAAAACTTTCAGTTCTTTAGGGCAAGGGTTGGCTTTTTTATCACATCCCAGAAGGAGACAAGGACATAATCTTGGATTTTAATGTCTGCACTCTTTATTGCCAATTTACAAATTATGCTGGAGTGGGAAGGAACCCCAGGAGGGAACCCCTCCCTCAAACAGAACTGGGTCCAGTTATCTAACAATAAACATAACATTCAGGGGTTGCTGCCTGAGGCACCTAAGGTCCCAACCCCCAATTTCTTAACTAAGTGCACCTCCCCCTCCACCCACCAGCCAAAGCCCATGGGTGGGACAGACTCTAGCCAGGACCCATGTAACAAAAGAAGGATGTGGGCACCTGGCATACATTATCGCTTGGTTGTTCAACCCCTACTCCCTGAAGACAGCTTTGTTTGACTGGTTCGAATCCCCCCCCCCCCAATAACTAACCATCTAATTACAAAGTGAATCCTTAAGCAGAGTTAGGTACATCCTCATGAACAACTCTGACAGGTGAATCCCATCATCCCAAAATAACTCTGGCCTTAAATGACTGATTATCCCCATGTACAATGGATTGGATCCCCATCCCTGAACAGCAATCCACCTTCCCATCTCCTTGTTAATCTTCCACATAGCCCTATCGATTTTTCCTGGGTGAACTGCCCCCTGCCAAACTATCCTCTTTATCAAGTGCATTCCTAAGACCACTATCCATGAATACATCCTCTTTATCCCCAAGAGATTAACCTTCTTCCTATTAACCAAATTTAAATACTTAACTGTTGCCAAATCATCCTCACTCCAGTGGATAGTTAAAACTTCAGGGTGCTGACAAGATGCAACCCTATGAAAAAACAAGCAGCAACTGTCCCCATCACATGCCCTTTATTCCCTTCCACACAATCTCAGCCTTGCCACTTAAGCCAAGTTGTGATCCCCATTGTGCCCTCCTTGCAGTTTTGACAGCTCAATGGATGAATCTGTGGCCCAGGATTCACATAAGTTCCTGCTGCCCTTTAACAGCTGACCCTGCAAACTGAAAAGGAATTAATATTAACAACTGCTCCACATTCCCTCATAATTGCGTGAAAGGATTACATTATCCATAAACACTCTTGAACTCCATCTCCCTATTCTTTCGATAGGGTTGGAAAAACCTGATGCCGCTGCTAAGCTTGCCACCCCAATTCGAAAGGAGTGAGGGGTAAACCTAAATACTGGAGTCCATAACTCCCTAATACACCCTCTTATAATAGATGCAAACTGGTAGCACGTGAGGACAGCCCCGCTTGCATACACCAATGGCATGTGCTGTATATGTGGTCGACCTTTTAGGTATTCTTGTATAGCAACCCAAGGGCAAATTTCCAGGTCCATGGCCCTGAACACCTTTACCCATTGGTCCCACCCCCTCTGGTCAGTCTTGGAATACCTGATCTGAATAAGAATATAATCACCCCAAACCTCTATATTCTACACTCATCGCACCCTCCCTGTGACATCCCTCCTAGAATCCACTACCGGCTTGCCCACTCTAAAGGCCTCCATAGTGCCGACTTGAACACTGTAGCAAACAATAATACTTTTCCCTCATCAAAACATACCCTGCCCAGGACTGCACAAATCTTGGCTAAGAAGGTCAGTGTGACTGGGGCCCTGTCATTTGCCACCGCACCTCACTCCCGTGAACAGCTCTCAATCCTATGCTTTAAGAAAAAGCTCTGGTCCAAGATGAGGTGACCAACTAATCTACTTACATAAGCCACCTGAATCAACAGGTTTTGCCTCCAAAAACTGACCCCATTGAAATTTGCCAAGAATGACACCCAATTGCCAGATCCTTCTTCATTTCACTTATAACCCAAACATGGTAGTAGGGTGACAACTTACCCAAAGCCTTTGCATATAACCACAACAGGCAGGCACGACCCAGAGTCACTATGCAACAGGTACAATTCAACCTCTCTAACAATGATTGCAGTTGTTTCATAGTCACTTTAGACACCTCCAAACAGATAAGCAATATCAATTTATTCTCAGGAAGATGTGAACTGGAATAAACTGTATCCAATTCTATGCCTAAGATTTGTGGCCAGGCCCTCTGTCTTCTCCCTGGGCCATTGGAAGACCAAGTTCCTCAGCCGTCTCCTGTAAAATTCGCAGTAGGTCCTCACATTCGCCCTTCCCTGCCCACACAAAGAACATAAAATCATCCATATAATTGGTGGCTTACTGTAAACCTACCATCTGGCAGACCACTCAATTGATCAAGAAGCGTAACTTCTTGAAGGTCAAGCACGAGATTGACCATTCTATAGACATGCATCTGGGTGGACCGTCAGAAGGCAGAAGGTGGACTTAATATCACACAGTGAGAAAAGCAACAAATCCACACCTCCACACCATTTCCACCGCTGTGTCAAAGAATGCATAGTGCACCGAGCATAGCTCTGATGGAATAACATCATTCACCGACGCCTCGCTTTGGAAAGAGAGGTGGTGAATTAGCCTAAACTCACCAAGAACTTTCTTAGGGACAACACCCAGGGGAGAGATGTTCAAATTTTCCATTGGAGGGTGTTCAAAGGGACCAGCAACTCGTCCCTCTTTGATTTCCTTATGGAACTTGGCACAAATCACATGCTCCATGCCTGTAACTAATTTTAAGTCTGATTTAGTCCATTGGGGTGTGCGCCAGGATCCTAAATACTACCCTAAAACCCTGCACTACAAAATGAACTACACTGGGGTCAGGGTAATCCTTCAGAGCAAAACTGCAAAGCATCAGGCCTGATCGGCATTGGAGCCTTTTACTCCGCTACTATTCAAGGCCCCATGGGGATTCTGTCATTGCGCACCAGACTTCTGTTGGGTTTTGTAACTGTAGCTCCAAAACTTGCTGCAGCTAGAAGCTGCTTGCTGCCCCCTGAACTGCAAAAAAGTGTGGTGAAATCTGCAGAGCTTACGGGCACACCTCCCTGACCTTTGAACACCCAGCATGGTTCTGCCCTCATATTACTCCTATGGCTCTTCTGAGAACCCATGTCATTGACAGGAGCAACACTACACTTCACCAACACATGCCCGTGATCCTCTCAGGGTGCAGATCGCATATGCCCTCTCTCCAGATATTTTGTGCATGACATGGGTTCTCATGGGGTGGCCCACAGTGGGAAGCCCACTGAGGCCGCATTCATTCCTTCAGTGGCGGGCCTGCATATTTTGGCTCTGGGACAGAATCCAGAAGTCACAATATGTGCGGGGTTTCACTGGTGTGAAATCCCCCCCTCCCTCGCTTGGCTTTGGTGGTGAACACTCAAAAAAGTACAGAGCTGGATTTCCCTGCTCTGTACTTTTCTGGGTGTTTGCTTGCAAAGCTGCACGTGTGTGTGTGTGTGTGTGTGTGTGTGTGTGTAGCTTTCACACCGGCAAAACCCTGCACAGATTTTGGCTTCTGGATTCTCTAACGGAGGCAAAATATGTGAGGACTGGCCAGTTGCTGAAGTTGTGTGTGTGGTTTTAATCCCTGGTATAGTTGCCACCCTATGATGAAACGCCTCGTCAAAAAACAGCCAAGTCCCTGGCTTTTCTGTGTCAGGCATGCCACACTATGTCCTCGTATTTAACCAGGCCCACTGCTATCTCCAAGTTAGCTAGCTGCATCATCCCCTAAAAAATAGAATAGGCTGCTGTCCAGTTGTCCCGTTTATGGTTGGCCTTGGGTCTGTTGAATGTTTCGTTGCCTTTCGACCCATTCCTATCATTTGGAACAGGGATGGCGGTCACTGAAAAGGAAGACAAAAATATCAACATATTCCACCCTCCATGTTACCTTGTGTGTCGATTGCAGGAGGTGCTCTGCTATGGGTGGAGACATGCCCCCATACCCACCCCCTAAAGAAGGGTGCTCTACCCTCTGGAATGTGCCACCACACACACAAGCCTGAGCGCTCTGCGGCCCTCTCCAGACTGGAACACACTGATGCCTGTGTTCAGGCTGATCCATAATAACTTGTTGTTCACCTGGCACCTTAAATCTACCTACCCCACAACTACCTGCCCCACAACTAGCAACCTGACAAAGCCAGGGAGCCAAGGATCAGTTCCAGAACAGCCTCGGGGAGCTTGAGCATCCCACTTGGCTGGACCCAGACACACTTGACCTAGACACTCCTTGCTGAGTAACCATGCTACAACTGCATTGCCTCGCTCTCTCACCCGGCACCATTCTTGTGTTGCTGTTACCATGTACACAAACATTGGTTGCCCCTGCTGATCCTGAGCAGATGGTGTGTTCTGTGCTGTCAGGTTCTGCAATGGCTGGCTCTGGCCTGACCAAGCAGGTTCTGGGCCAGTGGATTCTGAGGAGGCCTGCTTGCAAAGCTCCTGATACTCTGGCCCAGTGCCTCTACTCTTCTTGCTAGGACCTGCACTCTGTCCTCTTCTTGCTCAACCAGTTCCACTCTGGGATGCCTGGGGTTTAGGGCTTCATCCCAGCAATGAGAAGGGACCAACCCTTCTCCCACAAAACCCATCAGTACCCTCAGAGGGGGGGCTGACTTGTGGATTCTGGTCCAGGAATTTGATGGGGAACCCCAGGCCTATTCAGTGGGTTCTGTGAAGGGGGGTAACCCCCATCCCCCCACTTTGTTCCAATGCCTCCTCAGGATGCTACTCCTTATCTATGGGCACCCCTCAGCTAGCTTCCTTGGCAGCTGCTCACATCTTCCTAATCTGTCTTGCAATGAGGCCATTAAGGCCTCAGAAGCCTCTTTAGAAGGTTCAGGCTTAGGATGCATCCCTCTTGTATGTGTTTCATTCTACCCTGCCTCTTAGGGGTCCCTTTACCTCCCTTCTTGGGAATCCTGCCCCAAACCACACCTCTGGACACAGGGAGGGGTGAAGGTGGAGAAAGCTGGAGCAAGGGAGCGGGGAGGGGGGTTTCTAAGGCCCTGCTCACATCAATGCAGAGGGGCACCAAAAGTAAAGAAAGGAGGGAGTGATGAGAGGGTGTGAACAGGAGGGTGCTCCTCCTTACCCACCCAAATCCCACACCACCCAATCACCTATTAGGGGAAGGGTGAATAGTCATCTACAGAATGCAGCAAGTGAGGAAACAGAGTGGGGGAAGGGCCACTGAAACAACTGCTTGCTTCTCCTAGGACCTCGCTCAGCCTATCACCCCCAGGTACTCTCACTAAACTGCACTGTGCTCCCTGCCCCAGAAAGCTCTCCTCCACCATTTCCTTGAACACCGTGGCCCAAGTGCTCCAGCAAGACAACCAGAAGGAACAATAATTGCTTCCTCCTTGTTCCCTGCCAGGCACAGACTGCATAGGGAGGCTCTTTCTTCGCAAGTGCCACCTTCCTTGCTCTGCGATCATGAGAGCAGGTTTGCGCCAAATCCCCGGGGCTGCAACTTTCAATCCCTGGGTATGGAAAGGATGCACTCACCGGTGGCCTGTGGCTGTGGCCTGTCAAGTCCTTGCTCCCTCCTTAAATTGGGGAGTAGGACAAAGACCTTCACTCCCTATCATGTTGGTGTGTGTGTATGTGTGTGTGTGTGTGGGGGGGGGGGGGGTTGAGGAGAATAATGTGTTATATAAAGCACCATATACTTTAATAGCACTGTATTAATATTGTACATATATTATTACTAGTTATAAAATGTATTTGTTAATGTTAATGAAAAGATCAAGGGCATCTAGTAGATATTAGGTGGATGTATTCCTATTTTATCAGAGAAAACAGTGTAATTTGTTTCCTTTTATACTGTTTCTTTTATGGCAACCACCTGTGGTTTCTACCAAACTCCTCCCTCCCCCCCTCAATCTAGACTAATACTTCTTGATAAAACCTGCTGTTGCCATGGACACAAACATATGTTGGGCCTTTTGTTATTTCTTCACAGCCTTGGTCATGTCTGTTTTTCTGCCACTTTGTTGTGTTTTAACTACTGACTTTCTTTACTTTCCAAAAAGATTGTTATTGTTGGAACTTTAAATCACATTTTCCCCAGCCAGATTGGCACCAGTAATTAATGGAGAGCTTAATAACTTCTTTGCATTTATATAAAAGATATTGACTTTGACAACTGCTTTTTCTTCCCATGTCAAGCCTCCTAGCAGCCCTGTGGCACACATTTTATCTAAAGCAACAGATTATAAAAGTGAACTTCAAAAGACCATAGCACATAGATGACGCAAGAATTTCTGTTTTCTCTGGATGACGGCCATCACATTTTGATATACCATCTTTTACATTATTAAAACAATATTTACCTGCAAGATCTGCTTGACGACCTTGGTACAAAAGTCTCATGGCGTACTGTGATGCAAAGTGGAAAAGGTGATTGTAGAGCAGAAATTCTGTTGCTGACGTCCTCTGTAAAGTTTATGATTCTTCAGAGTTCCACAGGAGCAATTAGAGTTGTTACAATAAATCGGTCAATGATTTACTCTTTTGACAACTTGGATAAGCATCAAAAGTACATGTTATACAGCAAAAAACATAAACAAAAATCAAAAATAATACAAGACTTCATAATCAGAAAGAGTACCCCAAAGCTCTTCATCTTGGTGAACAACCCCAGTGGTTTCACTCATGGACTCTAATTAATAAATGTGAACTATTTCTACAGTTCATTGGATTAGCTGTGGTGTGAATACTTTCTCCTGTACTTATAAATACCATTGAAGAAAGTCTGATTAAAATATAGAAAAGTCATAAAACAATAGCACCTTCACTTCGGATGGCATGGAAACCACTGACTACACTGCCAATCCTATTTTTTTAAAAATAATAAATCCTATTTCTTTTGCATCGGCAGTAATTATCACGGAAAGGGAAAGGTTTTGCCTAAACTTTTTTAATAGGTAAGGTGTCTACTAGGGTTTTAAATGTCATTTGCTTGGAGTCATGAATGCACAGAATGGGCATAGTGGCCATTTTGAACATGCATAAGTTATTGTGGGGATTTTTGAGAATCTACTGAAAAAATCATAGTGAGATGGCACGAGATCCCACCAAGGGCTGCAAGAATCTTGAGCGTTCTCATGAGAACATTCTGTATTCTCATTTCAGTCTTACCCCTCATAGCGCACTCTAGTAGGCTGATGACACCTTGAGAAGTACCCGCTTTTAGCTACCTGCCCTGGCCAGGTGGACCGCTCCCTCTCAGTCCAATAGATCAGCATATTGGCATCCAGGACTGAAACTCAATTTTCTTTCAATTCTCAAGAATTGCATTTATTGGCTCATTTTTAGCGAGAATTGAGAAAACCCTCAGTTCTTGTCACTTTCTCAGTAAGATTTTTTTTTTCATGATTTGCTTGCCAGAGCTATGTCACTGTGTATTGCATATCATCCCAAGTTCTGCATGTCGTACCGAGTCTCATCTCTGTCTCTCTTTTATATATTTCTCTCTTATTTCCTTTTTCTCTCTTTCTCTCCAGTATTCTCGCAATAGCGTTGCTTATATTCTTATGTTCTTATCTCACAAGCATACTGGTAATACACATGTGCAAAAGGGTTTCCCTTTTCCAAAATGGCAGCAATGATGCTGGTGCCATTTTGTAAGAGGGCTGCACATGTACAGAACAGCTGCAGATGCCATTTTCCCCATGCACAGTTGCTGTTCTCTTTTTAGATGAGATTCTCTTTGAGATCTCACACTGTCATTGAAATCGTCCTGAGATCTTGATGAAGGTTCTTGATTCTCACAAGATTCTCACGAGAAAGGAATTCTCATTTCAACCCTAATCCTTCTGTCCCTTTGGGGATCCCACAGTTCCCCATTGAGTTACACAGCTGGGGACACTGGCCCCCTGACCACATTGCCCAGCCTCAGCACCATTGCCAGCTGCTACTACCTTCTGGTTCCACTTCCCCAGGCCCAACTGACCCAGGCCCTCCATGCTCCTCTCCAATGCCTCCATCCACCTCAGAAATGCCTAGATATGGTCCTCACCAGGTTGCCCCTGTTCATCTTTTGCACACCAAGGGTTCAGAGTCTTCTCCCTAGAGGGAGACCTTGACCCCCTATGAGGAAGAGTATCACGCCCCAACCTGTCCCTATTTGGGGGGATCAAACAACCACTTCCACTGGAGGAAAAGCCCTTTCCCCAAAGGTAGGGGGAGGCAAGATTAGCTGCAGCAGTCCATGAAGCAATGGCAAGCTGCCCATTTTCTGCATTGTCACCTGGAGGGAGAGTAAAACTGCTTCAGTGCCACCCCTTGGAGGCCCACCAAAGGTGCTGCCTCTGGCTTGCCCCCTCCCACGGGCCTTTATGACCCCACCCCCATGACCTGTAAGGTATATCCAGTCACAGTTCACTGCCTTTTGCTTTCTATTCTACTCCAATTGTTGTTTGCTTGTGTTTATTTGTTTATTTAAATTAATTTTTTTAAATGCACTGATCCCAATGGCTGCAATTAACTCCCACACTAAGCTAGTTAGAAAGGAGGAGAGGGGATGCCCCAACTTTAAATACTGTAAAGTGGGTGCTGCTGCTGTTTGCACTGCTTGTTGTGAAGTTGGCACCAAAGAGGCCAGCCAGAGAGGGATCACTTTTGCTCTGATTTTTATGGGCACTGCACTTTGGCTATGGGTTCAACTTAGCCAAGATGTGGCCACTGAGCTGGGGAACAGGGGTGGGGTGGGATACTTACTTTCTGGTTAATTTATGGTGTGTGGGGTGGGAGCTTACCTTGCATAGGTGGGAACAATAGGGATTTTTTAGGGGGAGTGTATGTGTAGTTTCTTATGAGTGTTATGTCTGGTGAACTGGCAATATTATTTTTAAGTGGGTGCATTGTTGATGAGACCCACGGTGGGGTTTTGGCGGCAGCCCCTCTTGGAGCACAGGAACAAGGCCTTGCACCCTGGTGGGAGCCGCTGCAGATGGGTGGCCAGTACGTGAGTGGATCAGCTTCTCCCCGGCCTGCTTTTTGGTGGACGTGACTGCGCTGCCTCAGCGGGGAGGGCTCATGCCGCGTGGCCCAGAGGCATTACACAGTCAGTGAGCAAAGTGGCTTTGGGTACTTGAGCAAGCGGCACCAGGTCACACACACACACACCCTCCCCCTACTAGCCCGCCCAATCACCAGCCCCCCTTCACACACACCCGGCAGATATGGGGAGGGTGGAACACTGCTGCAATTAAAGATGTCACCCCCCACAGGGCCCCAGCTGACCTCGGCCAGCATGTTATGGGGGGCAGGAAATGAGGGGGGGAAGACAGGGGAATGTGGTTTCTGACCCAGTAGGCCATGGTTGGGAGGGCTCAGTCCCCGTGGGGTGCCCTGAAAGCATAACGGGGGGTGAGATTTAACAAGAGGGATTTAACCCCTTGTGGGAGCGACAAGGGGGCCAAAACGGGACAGCTACGGTGCCCAAAAAGAGAAGACCCCTGCTAAAGGGCCCAGCCAAGCAGACGCCAAGGGCCAGGGCAGCCCCTCAACCACACCACCCCACCCCCAGTATTGGCAGGGAGGAGCTTAGGCTGGGCCCATACTACAGGCCCTGCATGCACAGCTCCTGGGGTATCAGGAAAAGATTGTAGAGCTTGAGGGCTCACGAGGGAGGGTTGAGGCTAGCGACCCTGCCCTACTGCGGGAAGCAGAGCCGGGCGGGTCCAGCGTAAGTGACGAGCTGTACACGCCTCTGGCTGGGGGAAGGCCCCCCCAGCAAGGGCATTGGCGCCACTGGGTTCTGCTTTCTCGTTATAGGGAGGATGAACCTGAACCCAGCTGGCACAGAGAGGAATTTACCCCCAGCCAGCAGGCTCAAATAAATGCACTGAGGGATGGGATGCAGGCCCTGATGGACAGCCTGGATTCAGCCCAGAGGTGTCAGCAAGGGATGGGTAACTGCAACGGATACCAAAGATCCCCCTACGTGTAGGAGACGCCAGAAGATGAGCAATGCGGGGATTGTATGTGTGAGTGGGAGCACGAACAAGGTGGCATGGAGCCAGCCAGATGGCACGCACCAGAGACCCCCGCTCAGAAGTGTTCACACTATGATGGGCCGCAAGAGCACCAGTCCCCATGCAGGGGGTGGGGCGAGTCCCCAGCCGGCCAGCCCCCAGCGGTGCTCAGGCTGTGTGTGCGAGAGATGGGGCTTGACCTGTGCCACTACAGCATGCACTCATTCAGGATTGGGGCCACATCCACTGTGGCAAGCATGGGGTTACCCACCCATCAGATCCAACAAATAGGCAGATGGAGGTCAGGTGCGTTCTGCACATATATCAGGTATGGGCACCATACCGCTGCGCAACCTGCAAGGCAGGCAAGGGTAGCACAACCTCATAAAATTGATTTCTCTTGCAGACATGGCACCACTGAGGGAAAGGAAGGTGGTATGAATCGTTGACCACCGCATCGTTCACTGGGCAGCAAAGATGGCCACACGCAGTGAGTGGGGTACCCAGCTGGGCCTTAGGGACCAGGCAGAGATAATCTGGATAGGCAGACGTGGAATGCTGTGGGAGCAACTGCTCCCAATGTTGACTGCAGCAAGAGAGAAGCATCCTGTACCAGTGATCATGGTGATACATTTGGGGGAAAACAACCTCCCAAGTGCGACTGGGCTGTGGCTGACGAAGAGGGCAAAGGCAGACCTACAATTGATACAAGACCATTTCCCTGAATGTAAAATAGTCTGGTCAGACATGTTGCAGAGACGGGTATGGGCCAGTGCTAACCGTCCGGGGAGAGTAGACTGGGCCAGGAAACTAGCCAACAGTGAAACTGGGAACTGGCTGAAGGCAAATGGGTGGGGGAGAGAGTCATCGGGTACAATGACATAAGGCAAAATAAAGATGAGCTGTTATGGGGCAATGGTGTCGATCTGTCTGATGCGGGTTGCAATTTATTTCTTGGGGTCCTGAAACACAGGTTAGCGGAGATCATGAGCGAGACATGAGATGGCGGCGAACCAGCCAAGCAAAGCTCGCGGTTCTAGTGGCATTGAGCTGATTTAGGGGTAATTGTTATGTAAATTTAAAAGATAGCATAGGATTAACAGAAAAATCTCCTTAAGAGATGGGCAAGACCATGCACAGCTGCACAGTGCGGCCCACTGTATGGCCAGCCCAAGGGCGAGAGGCTAATGGCCAGACCTGCCGGGCGGACAATGTGCCAAGCAGTGGGTTACAGTGTTCTCACCCTTGTTTTAAGCCCCCAAAAGGGGGTGTAGGTACGAACAACTCACTCTGGCCTGGGGAAACCTGGTATCGCAGCAGGACGTAAGTTAATGTTGGGGAAATTAGGAACAGGAGGATTCCACTTGGGCCCAGCTCAAGAAAGTAGGGAAATGTTAGACAGGCGAACAGGTCAATCGACTGACAGGCACTGGAACCTCCTGTTGTTTTAAACAGTAGACAAAGATAGGACTCCAGTTCAAATGGGGGAAGTGGGAGGGTTACTCCTTCCCCTTCTTTGGTAATATAATAATCATTAAAGAGTGCGGCTGTTCTATCCCACAAGTTGTGTCCTCATCTTCTTATGGGGTGCGTTGACAGATGCTGTGGGTACTGCTGACATTCTTTCTGGTCAATTTACAGTTTGTGTGGGGAGGGGGCTGGCCTTGCATAGGTGGGCACAATGGAAGCTTTTTTTTGGGGGGGTGCATGTCTGGTGTCTTGTAGGTGTTATGCCTGCTACACTGGCATAATTATTTTAAAGTGAGCGCACTGCTGGTGGTCCATTCTGAGTTCTCAAGTTCCAATTTCTGAGGATTTCATAGATCCTGAGTTCCGAGTAATTGGAAAAAAGTTCAGAGTTCTGACCGAGGACCCATTCCCAGTACTCGGAACCATGGAAATCTTCATGTGGTACTCTGATCACGTATTCATTGCAGCCCTAGATTTATATTGTTTCTCAAAATAATTTTTAATTCATTATTTATCTTCTGTGGCTCTAAAATTGTTTTTCTATCAGAGGTAAGTGTTGAAATATGCTTATGTGATGGTTCTTATTATTATTATTATTATTATTAACAAACATTTATATAGCGCCAGCAGTGTACATGGCACTTTACAAAGTAATAAAATAGACACGGTCCCTGCCCCTAGGGCTTACAATCTGAGCGACAGGAGCTGGGGGANACTGTCCATGCTTGTTACCTTATTCATAATAATGCTGTTTAACTCTGTTAAATTGAAACTCAGTCTGATGTGAAATATATTAATTATAGTTGTATTTTACCTATAATATTAATTAGAGTTGTATTTTACCTTCGTACGGGATCCAAATATATTATCATCCTGTAAGTCTAATCTATGTGTCTATATGCTCTTTCTTGATCTGAAATTTCCTTTTCTAAAATAAGTAAGATTTTACAGCTCTCTTTTTTCCTTTCACTAGCAAATTTCATATATTTCCCCCTAAAGGTTTTAAAGCTTCTCAAATGGTTACAACAGATGACACTGAGGGTGTTTTTACACAAGAACCTCCCAGTCCACTACACACCCATCACCCATTCATTATTCATGTTGCAGGGCCGCATTGCACCCTATACAGCCCTGCAACATGCATGATGGGTGGGTGATGGATGGGGATCTTTATCTTATATAAATATCAATTTATTTATCTGTTCACAGAATTTAGAATCTTTAAGCAATGAAGTATTAAGCTACCCATTTCCATTTTTAATTTATGTATTCTCTTATGTTTATTTATTTATTTATTTATTTACTTACTTATTTATTTATTTATTTATTTATTTATCTAAATGATATAAATTAGGGCTGCACCGAATTAGCCTTCTGGGTACTTGGACCAAGTGATGAAGTTTTGAGTACCTGGTGCAGGTAATCGTCCAAACTTTGTAACTTTGCCTGATAACCCAGAATTCAGAACTTGGAACTCTGAACCTCAGAAAACCTCAGAAAACCTGAGAATTCGAAACTCCAGAACTCTTTCCTTTAAAGTGCACCCACTTTAAAATCATTAGGTACCTTTAATGATTTTAAAGTGCACCCACTTTAAAATCATTAGGTACCAAGAAATGGAGGCTAGCAAGAGTGAGACAATCATGCAAGGAGACAAACCCGAACAGTGCAACTGTGTGCAGAAAACCAAAAAAAGCCAGCAGTACCCACAGCATGACCCACTATCAGCAGTGCACCCACTTTAAAATCATTATGCCAACTAAGCAGTTCCCAGAAAAGCAGGCTAGCAAAAGTGGCACACTTGCTCAAGAAGACAAACCCATAAATGCACAACTGTGGGCAGAAATCCAAAACAAAAACAAGCAGTAGTGTGCCCACAGCATGGCCCACCATCATTAGTGCACCCACTTTAAAATCATTATGTCAACCAAGCAGTGCTCAGTAAAGGAGGCTAGGAAAAGTGGGACAATTGCTCAAGAAGACAAAGTGCAACTGTGGGCAGAAACAAAAAAAAAGCCAGCCCAGCAGACAAGTAACAACACCCACAAGAAAGAAACCATACATTCACCCACCCACCCAAAAGTCTCCATTGTGCCTGCCCAGTGCCCACATATACAAGCCAAGCCCCCTCCCCAGAAAGAAAGTATATCTCCTCTGTGCCCCAGTGATCAGTCACATCTTGGCAAAGTTGACTCTACAGTCACAGTGCCCACAAAACCCACAACAAAACTGATCGCTCTCTGCCAAATTTCCAACAGGCAGCTCAAGCAGCAGGAGCACCCAAACTTTAAGTATATCTGGTGACAACCTCCGGCATTGCCCCTAGTATATGGACAGCTGAGGCTAGGGGAAGTGGAGCTAGGCAGATACCTCTGGCCAACATGGTGCCAAGCTGTGCAAGTAGCAGGCAGCAGTGGCACCCACTTATTTTTTTTAAAAAGGCATGGAATTGGTGTGGCACTGGTAACTTGGACAGCCCATGCCAAGGGTAGTGGAGCAAGGCAGAGATCCCTCTGGCATCCATGTTGCAAAGCAACAGGCAGCAGCAGTGTGGCAACCACTTATTATTTTTTAAAAATCATGACATGTTGGAAACAACTAACCCCCATCCCCCAGCATTGCCCCTATGGACAGGGCATGCCAGGCCAAGCCAGGCACCCCATCCCCCCTCAAGCCAAAATCAGCAGGGTAGCACACACAGCCAAATTCAGTAGAGAATGGAAAATGGCTGAACAGCCACATATATTTTGCCTCTGCTAGCCAATCAAAACTTACCATCTGACTTGTTCTTCACTAAACTGTACCCTCCCATAGTCCCCTCCTATCAAATATGGCACTAAGTTTTATTACTTAGCTCAGAGAAGCTAGGGGGCCAACTGTCTGGATCACTCCAGTCATGCATACAATGGTGTCAGCACTTGATGGGGGAATTCCAAAGTTTTCCAAAGTTTTGTGAGGACCGGCCTTGGAAGTTGGTACTTGGCATTTCAGACTTTGGAAATTCGGAACCAAATACTGGAATCCCAGTGGAATCGAATGTTTTCTGAGGACTGAGTTTCAGCTCTAATTTAAATCAATTGATATTTTAGTGGGAGCATGGTCAGAAATCAGGATTTTATGTATTTCTGCAGCTAACCAAGCAGTAATTAAAGACTGGGATATCTTGGGAGTATGATACATAAGCTGGTAAGAAATAGGTGTAGTCTCTTTCCTTTGGGTGGTGAAGCCTCCATATATCCACAAATCCTATATCCTTCAATACATAAAAAGGGCTTGTTTTTTCTGAGAGACTCTATTAACATTAACTAATTTTTTATTTATTTATCAAGCACCATGTCCACAGTACTTCAGAAAGTGAAGGGGGGGGGGGGAAATCTCTTCAAGAAATTGCCAATCTCTCTCTTAATCAGGATGAGATTTTTCCAGCTCCTTCCATGCCTCTGAGGCAGATGTGAAGCATTTCTACTTCCTCACCAAATTCATAGAAAGAAACTGAAGGGTATTTCATATAGTATTTGACATGTGATCCATGAAGCACTTGTCTTATTTTATTAAAGGCTGCTTTTTTCTTGCTCAGCTCTTTTGAGAAACCAGGAAGTAGTGATATTTTATGTCCTTTAAACATAAGATTCCCTATCCTCCTAGCAGATGTCAGAAGATTAGTCTTTTCAAGAAATCCCAGGAGATTATGTATAATGGGTCTGGACTTGATCTTGTTCTGATTAGGATTTGATCCTATGCGGTGACCTCCTTCAATCTCAGGTGGAAGCAATGATAGATTTTATTTCAAAATTTCTGGTATGGCAACTTGTAGGAAACCAATGATATTTGCTCCCTGATCTTTAATTTCACAATAGCATTTTCTTTTTTAAATTACCATACTCAATGATGGTCTTATCTACACCATTTTCCAGCATTTTAATGCAAGGTTGTTTTTTTTAATCTCACTAATGTCTGTAGAAAACCCATGATAAATTGTATCTAGTTTCTTTGACAAAAACTGCCCCAGAGAAGCAATCTCTTGACACACTAAAGATGGTTAGCATTTTTAGACAAGTGGGAGAAATGTGTGGGTTCACAAATCCCCTGGATGAACAAGGTAGGGGGATTGTCTTTAAACAAGCAGAGAGGGGGCCCCAGAGCAGCGCATGTGTTCTCTCTGGCTACCCTGACAAACACCTGATGCGGGAAGGGAGACCAAAGTATCGAGCATGCTCTGCCTGTCTGCCATGACAAACAGCTGTTTGTTGGGGCAGCTTGGGAGAGTAAGCACACTCAGGGCCACCAACAGCTGTTTGTTAGGGCAGCTGGTAAGAGTGTGCGTGCTGTTTCTGGTTCTCTCCCTTCCATCAGCTGTTTGTCAAGGAAGCTGAGGAGACCTCACATGAGATTTTAAATGTGGATTAGTAAAACCTCAGAATCAAGGTTTTACTAATCTGGGAGTTTTTCTGGACAAGACGCGCAAGAGGCATTTACAGGAGCAGGTAATTACCACCATTACTGGGAAACTAGTGGCTCTGCGTCTTGTGTCATAATACATGCAGCGCTTCAGGGCGGTTGTCAGGGGGTTGGACTGATGGTCCAGCAGTTTTAGTGCTTTTCTGGTATTTGTCAGCTGTGGGGGATTGGATGAGGGTGAGTTGCCTGAAGTTAAATCCTGACAAGATGGAGATGATAATTGTGGGGAAAGCTGCGGGAGTGATGGCCCCCATCATTGATGTGGTCCGTCCTCCCCTGATATCTCAGGTCCGTAGTCTGGGGGTGCTCCTGGATCCACAGCTCTGCCTGGATGTCCAGGTGGTGGCTGTGGTGAAAGGGGCATTTTGCCAGCGACATCTGGTACGTCAGCTTAGGCCGTATATCTCAGACTCGAATCTTGCCACAATCGTCCATGCTTTTATTACCTCGAGACTGAATTTCAATTTCGGTATCAGTATCAATAGCGCTATTTTCGGAAGTTCGGCTGACTTTGGCCGAGCTGAACTCCGCTGAGCCGAACAACCGAACCCGAACTCGGGTTTCGAACCGAACTTCCGAACGTCCGAACATCCTAATCGCGTTCTGTTTGCACATCCCTAGGGACTACCCTTGGTGCTGGTTCGAAGACTGCAGCTGGTGCAGAATGCAATGGCCCATCTCCTAACAGGGACGGGCTGACATGAGCACATTACACCAGTGCTTCTCTCTCTGCATTGGCTGCCGATAGTCTTCTGGGCCCAATTCAAGTTGTTGGTATTGACCTTTAAAGCCCTAAACGTCCTGGTCCCCACCTACCTGCAGGACCACCTCACCCCCCGGAACCTAGATCAACTCCTGCAGTTGGCTGGGGGTACCCTCCTCGGTGTTCCCTGGGTTTTACTGGTATTAACCATGAGGAGGGCATTTTCTGTGGCTGCACCATGACTTTGGATTTCCCTCCAGTTGGAGGTCCGCCTGACACTGACCTCCCCTCTTGCTGTAGACAGAGTAAGTCCTGGCTGTTCTGCTGGGCCTTTACTGAGGGAGACGGGTGGGTGGGTTGTGTTAGGGAGGGTTTGGGTATGGGTATTTTTAATCTGGGGATTTTAGGTTTTTAAAATTTTATTTTAGTTGTTATGCATTTTAAAATGTTGTTAGTCACCCCGAGATGTTTATAGCAGGAGGGGGTGGCATATACATTTCAATAATAAATAAATAGAAATAAATAATGCTCTGAGAAATCTCACTTTAATCTTTGCCCTATTTGGGGGATCCAAATTTCATCCTCTTCATGCACTTTGATTTACTTTTCAAGCTTGCTGATGCCATTTATGTCATAAAAATAATCCACAGACTTCAGCCATAAAATTAACTAAAAATAATATAAATAAAATCACCTTGATGCTGACAAGATTTAAAAGTAGTGTGGAGAGCTGAGAAGTTCCATGATTAGGCAGCCATCTTATTCCATGGTACCATGCAACTCCTCCAGTATCTCCATCATTAACAATCTCACAGGGAGAATTAATTCCACAGCCCTACAGTGAATTATAGAAGAGTGGAAATCCTATTTCAGTTTTTTTCTTATCGGTTTTTTTTTAAATGAAAAACTGTTGTGTATTAGGTCACCAGTTGCATGGCATGCACCTGTGAGATATAGATGGTGGACAATCTAGTAGGAGAAGAGTCTGCAATGTCTGCATGGCATCAAAGAAGTATTGGAATAAAAAAAATATTTATTTCTATTCTTTATTTTGGTTGCATACTAATATGGACAGACACCAAACATGTGTTAAACACTGTTTCTAGACAGTATTATGAATGCCTCATTTTTCTTTCATTATCACCACATTTTTCCAATTTATCAGAGAACAAATTTAAAGAAAATATAGTGTCTTTCAAAAGACATCAGTAAATGTACCGTGGCAATGCTCCACTAATGTACCCTATTCAAAGGGACCACATCAACAAATAATGAAAGTAACTCAGTATGCATGCTCATTCAGCCAGTGACTACCACTTGTGATGGCGGGTTTTGTTGCCTGTCCATGAAGAATTAGACTAAGACAGACAAGTACATTCATGGACCAGACACCACTAAACAGATAAAGACTTTGGCACAATCTTGTGAGTATGGAATCCCCCCAAAAAGTGAATGTGATTCTTTTGGCACAAGTGCATTTGGGATGGCAGTCTTTGGAGAAATTTCAAAGCTGCCTAAATGACTAAGAAACTGAGAGTCCAATACTCCATTCATTGAAATCAATGGAAAAGCTCCCTTAGGGAACAGTCCCATGCCCTGCGTGTGCCACATGGTATGTGTGTGTTCGCACATGCACTCAAACCATACACGCACCCATTGCAGGGATATTGTGCCATGCGCAAGCCACACAGGTCTTGTATGGGACCTGCATGGAACCTGTGCACAGGAGGTTTGGGATCGCCGTGATTAACGTTAAAGGTGGAAGATTTGTCTTGTAAGTGTAATTTTCAAAAGCAACAGTCCTATGTTATTTATTTATTTATTTATTTGATCCATTTTTACTCTGCCCCTCTCACAAAAATGACTCGGGGCAGCTTACAATTGAATAAAAACAAGCAATTAAATAAAATGTAGGGCTGTACTGAATAGTACTTCTGAGTACTTGGGCCGGATACCAAAGTTCCGAGCAATCAGCCTAAGTACTCGGTGGCCCTTCAGTGCTGTTCCCAAAGTTTTAGAATTTGGACTTCGAATTCCAGAAATCAGAAAACTTTAGAAACTTCAGAAAGATGTTTCAAAGTTCTTAAACACACAGCCAAAGCACTACCCAGAATAGCACTACCCAGAAAAGCAGGCTAGCAAGAGTGGGACAATTGCTTCAGAAGGCAACCCCACAAAAGTGCACCTGTGTGCAGAAATAATAATAAAATAACCAACAACAGTAGTGTACCCACAGCATGGCCCACCATCAGCAGTGAGTGCACCCACTTTAATCATTATGTCAACAAAACAGTGCACAAAAATGCAGCCTAGCAAGGGACATTCACTCAAGAAGAATACAACCACCCCACAAAACAGTCTGCAACTGCATGGAGAAATAAATCCCGCCAAAAGCCAGCAAGCCCAGGCCCCATCAGTCACAAAATTAAGAAACCAGACTATCACACACCAGGGGCACTCTCTTGGCATGGCATTGGTACATGGCACTGGTATCTTGAACAGACCAGGCAAGGGGAAGTGGATCCAGGCAGAGAGATCCCTCTGGCCTCATTGTGCCAAGTGCCGATCAAGTAGCAGACAGAACTAGAAGCAATGTGGCACCCATTTTTTTAAAAAAAAAACCTGCCTAGCATGGTAAATGTAAATGTAACCCCCATCCCCCAGCATTGACCATATGGACAGGTCAGGCCATGCCAAACCATACCAGGACAGGACAGGCAACCGTCCCCCCTCCAGCTNGGAGAGTAGACTGGGCCAGGAAACTAGCCAACAGTGAAACTGGAAACTGGCTGAAGGCAAATGGGTGGGGGAGAGAGTCATCGGGTACAATGACATAAGGCAAAATAAAGATGAGCTGTTATGGGGCAATGGTGTCGATCTGTCTGATGCGGGTTGCAATTTATTTCTTGGGGTCCTGAAACACAGGTTAGCGGAGATCATGAGCGAGACATGAGATGGCGGCGAACCAGCCAAGCAAAGCTCGCAGTTCTAGTGGCATTGAGCTGATTTAGGGGTAATTGTTATGTAAATTTAAAAGATAGCATAGGATTAACAGAAAAATCTCCTTAAGAGATGGGCAAGACCATGCACAGCTGCACAGTGCGGCCCACTGTATGGCCAGCCCAAGGGCAAGAGGCTAATGGCCAGACCTGCCGGGCGGACAATGTGCCAAGCAGTGGGTTACAGTGTTCTCACCCTTGTTTTAAACCCCCAAAAGGGGGTGTAGGTACGAACAACTCACTCTGGCCTGGGGAAACCTGGTATCGCAGCAGGACGTAAGTTAATGTTGGGGAAATTAGGAACAGGAGGATTCCACTTGGGCCCAGCTCAAGAAAGTAGGGAAATGTTAGACAGGCGAACAGGTCAATCGACTGACAGGCACTGGAACCTCCTGTTGTTTTAAACAGTAGACAAAGATAGGACTCCAGTTCAAATGGGGGAAGTGGGAGGGTTACTCCTTCCCCTTCTTTGGTAATATAATAATCATTAAAGAGTGCGGCTGTTCTATCCCACAAGTTGTGTCCTCATCTTCTTATGGGGTGCGTTGACAGATGCTGTGGGTACTGCTGACATTCTTTCTGGTCAATTTACAGTTTGTGTGGGGAGGGGGCTGGCCTTGCATAGGTGGGCACAATGGAAGCTTTTTTTTGGGGGGGTGCATGTCTGGTGTCTTGTAGGTGTTATGCCTGCTACACTGGCATAATTATTTTAAAGTGAG